>CM073141.1:2947804-3372804 GCA_037039145.1 Fundulus diaphanus | reverse complement strand
GCGGAGAAACGTCTGATGACGCGCAGCACAGACATGCGAAGGGAGATTCATCCTGAAGGCATCTGGGCGTCCTGCTGTGATTTTTAAGATATATTCCACCTGCTTGGCGTCTTGCCGAACATCCAGCTGGCAGAGAGTGTTGGACACTGATAAAACAGGCGGTCAGCGGAGGCGGAGGGGGGGGGGGGGGGGACGCACCTGTAAACCAGTCGCTGCTCATGAATTTACATCCTCAGGCTGTAATACGTTCGTCCCTCATAAATCCTGCTGCCAATATTGACACAGCGCTCCCTTCCTCCATTAATTCATTATGATGATGAAGCTCCTCATTTAATTACAATCAATAATTTAAGGGAATTTAATAAGAAAGCTGTTTGGAGTAGAAATCTAATTGTGAAACATCTAAAAGAGGGGGGGGGGGGGAACATCCTCCCCTGTGAGAGCGGCGAGCGATTTGCATGCCAAGGGAGACCAAAACAAATTGGACTCCTCTTTATGCGGTGCTGAAAACTTCCCTCTCCGGTCTCATAATGGAGGCGTAATGAAAAAGTAAAATCCAGCTGTTGTGCAGCGCGCACACACAGGACCGATCATACACCGCATTCATAATTCATGCCGATCATTAATTCATGCGGCGAGGCGTCTGGGGAGCGCGGCGGCCGCCTGCGCCGCTCTGGTTCGGCGGATTGACGCGACGCGCAGAGGGAACACAGCAGAACGCCGCATCGGATGAGCAGATCGGGTCAGGCCTGGACTGACGGGGGGGGGGGGGGGGGGGGGGGGTCCTGAACCCCGGAGGAGCGAGACACCTCAGAGGACGTCTTAGAGCTCAATCAGAGGGATTTACCTGAAACGCTCGCTGATTCTCTCCATGTCACAGCAGCCCTGGCCTTTCACTCCTCCACTATTTACATGGATGGAAACAATATGGCGGCCGACATCTTGGGATGGTAGCGCACTGTGCAGGATGTTATTGAAAGTGACTCTCGCCTTCTGCCTGCCTCTCCCTCAGAGCCCAGCTCGCACTACGTGATCTCCCTGAAGGCCTTCAACAACGCCGGAGAGGGAGTCCCGCTGTACGAGAGCGCCGTCACCCGATCCCTGTCAGGTAGGAACGCCGACGGCAGAACGGGAACGATCCCTGCAGACTGACGCCGTTAGTAAGACGAGGAACAGAGGAGAAGATCAGGAACGACTGAGGGAGGGAGGGAGGGATGAATGGATGATGGATGGATGGATGGATGGATGAAAGGCTGGATGGATGGTTGTTTGGATGGATGAAAGGATGAATGGATGGATGGATGGAGGGATGGATGATGGATGAATGGATGGATGATGGATGAATGGATGGATGGATGGATGGATGATGGATGGATGATGGATCGATGGATGGATGGATGATGGATCGATGGAAGAAAGGATGGATGGATGGTTGGTTGGATGGATGAAAGGATGAATGGATGGATGGAGGGATGGATGATGGATGGATGATGGATGGATGGAAGAAAGGATGGATGGATGGTTGGTTGGATGGATGAAAGGATGAATGGATGGATTGATGGATGATGGATCGATGGAAGAAAGGATGAATGGATGGACAGATGGAAGAAAGGATGAATGTATGGGTGGACATAAATGAATAAATAAATAAATGTGTGGGAACCCTAAATATGAACCCTGTGTAAAACCATTTCCATCTCTAAGAACGTTGCATTTGCTGAGTTGCATTTGATTTTGTTTCACTGCTCCCAGTAGAAATAGAGACATAATAATAGTAAAATTTAAAAGAACTGAAGGTATAACGTATAATAAGCAGAAAACCTGCGTCACTTTGGGTTTATCTGGGCTTCTGTCTGAAAACTGTCGTAATATTTACGGTGTAGCGCTTCTTGGCGGCTTCAGCCGACGCCTTTAAGAAGAGAATTGCGCGTTTCATTTGCGTCCTAAAACGTTGGCTAGCAAACAAAGCCACTGTCACAGTAATCTGTGTGGAGGGCAGGTAGCGGACAGAAAACAATAATCCAGACGGACGTAAACGATGGACTAAAACTTTTATTCAGTCTGATCATCATCTTCTCCCATTACTATAACTGACAGGAAGAGAGCAGAGAGACAGAACATTTTCATTTTGCCAACTGCCACTTTTTAAATAATTCAAATGCTTCCGGGAATAAGAGAGAAACAGCACTTTATTATTATTATTATTATTATTATTATTATTATTATTATTATTTGTTGGCCGTGTTGGGAGTGAAACATTACAAAGGTAGAGGATTAGAGAAATACATCATGTATATAATATATTCCTCTTTGCCATGATAAAAGCATTTTATCATGGCCTGATGGTAGCCGTGCCCTGGGGCGTCTCCAGACCATCAACCCAGAGCTCCTCTGAAGCCCCACAGCTAGTCATGGACCCAGAACCCAGAACCCAGAACCTGCTTCCAGCCCCTTCACTGAATAAATACCCGTCTCTGCCTCACTAAATAGTCTTCCCAAGTGTGTAACATCACTCCTCCACGTCCACAGCTCTCTGTCCGTCTCTGACAGGAGGATAGAGTAGCTGGACTACACTGCCCTGTTTCTAACATAAGGCCAAAATAAACGTAACTTTTATATTTAATTAACTTACTAGGTTTATTGTTGCTAGCGCGTACTCCAGGCTGCCTTACATGAATGCACTTCTAGTTTAGACATTACAGTCAGGCAGTCTGGTAGACAGCTCAGGGGTCCTATCAGGAAGTGATAAGATAGGCTTTATTGATCTCACATTGGAGAAATTCACAGTGTATATATAATATCTAGTGTTGTAAACTTTCCTACACCCTACTCTAAAATTCTGGACTGTCCCTTTAAGAGCAGCTGGCCTTTTAGCGCTGATTCTGCAGAACCTTCAGTTCTGAATGTGGAGCAACAAAGCAGGAAGACTTGCAGCTGCCACCCACACTCCTCCCTGCAGATGATCCTCCGTCTAAGTGGGATAAATGAAACCCTTCCCTCTCTCAGCTTATGAATGTTTTTGTTTTTTTTATAATGGAAAACCTCCAAAGAGGGATGATCGAGAACAATGAAGGCCAGAAGTTTTTCTTTTTTTTTTTTTTTATAAAAAAGCAGAACAAATTGATTTTAACAGATCAATTTCCACACATTAATACTTTATCTTCACTGCTACTTGATCATCAGTAGATGACTGCATTAAATATGAAGAATCACAGCTTTTATTTATTAGACAAAGAGGAAAATTAAAGAGCTATGCACCCTAGGCTCTGTAGCAGCAGCAGGCCCAGATCATCCTCCACCGCTGTAATCTACTGTAGTGACCCCTATGACCCCTCCCAGCCTGATGGGTCCCCCCCCCCCCACACCTTGGCATAGGCTCCCAACAAGTAAAACGCTAAAACTGAGATGATGGACGTTGAATCAGTGCGTCTGATGATAAGCACCAGGCTGCTGCTCCGCGTCTTAAATCCTGTGGAGGCAGCAAGGGTGTGTTTAGTCTCCCCCCCCCATAGAAGTGTTTTTGTTTCACTTTGGCTTCCTCTTACATACCAACAGACAATTAGAAATCCATTTGCAATTTAATGAGCTTTGTGGAGCTAATCTGAACGAGGCTCTTCCGCAGAGATGCGCAGAGTTCTCTGCACACAGCGACTCCACCGCGTCAGTCAGGAGTCGATAAGCGGAGACCCTCAGGGCTCAGATAGAAACTAAACCCATTACTGATCCGACGAGGTCGTCAACAGCGACACGTTCTGTTCTGCGGCCTCCCGGAGAGCTTTTCATGCCGGCTTTAAAAAAAAAAGAAAACGTCTCGTTAACGGCGGGGTCCTCGTTAATATACTGTCTGGTGCTCGCCTCGCTGCCCCCACACTGCAGAGGCATTGGCCATTCCTGAGGGGGGGGGGGGGGGGGGGGGGGGTAAAGGTTAGAAAGGAAAATCAGGAAACATAGAGGAGGAATGGAGTGGACACCTCAAAGGTTGGTGTAAAGAGGAGGTGTGGCGTGCAGAGAGGAGGAGGAGGCGGCGCTTTCTGCATCCTCATCAGTATTCTCTCCTGACCGCAGCTTTATTGTGATGCTGGACGAGCGGTTTAACCACAGCAGCGCCTGCTGCAGCCACAAACACCTCCCTCATCAATCTCCTTCTCTCCTCCTCCCGCCCTCATCCGTCTCTCTCTCGCCGGCCTGCAGCGCTGCCTTGCTCCTCAGCCTCAGCGCGTCAGGCGCCGCTGCTGATTCCCTCAGAGGTCCTGTTGACTCTGCACGCCCGACACGCCCCGGGCGGCCTGCACGCGACCTCCTGCAGGGAGGCGGAGCGCCTCCGTGGCTGCAGAGGCGCCGGGAGCCTCAGGAAGCGTCGTCGCATCCTTCAGCTCAGGATCAGGGGAAATCAGGGAAATTACTGGAACTACAACCAAAAGTTTCTGCAAAAGAAAATGTTTAATTCACTCTAATTTGTTTATTCTTATTGTACACAATCTTATTTAATTTAAATAATTATTACTAAATTAGGAGTTTTTAAAAGTATATTAGTTTATTTCTTATGAAAATGCATTTCCTTTATAGTTTGGCCTCCATACAGTTCAAGTTGATTTGTTTTAATTTGTAATCATGTTTTATTTACTTCACAATATTTGTTTTCACTTTCTGCTAATTTATTTAGATCTCATTTGGCTTTTTCCACACATTTTGTTTGTTCTGATTTAGTTTTTTTTTTTATTCTATTTACCACATTTGATTTAGTTGGCTTTATTATAAATGGATGTGAAAAGGTTAGGAAAGCTCGTTAAATGTTCATCCTCCACATGTAGAAATGCTCCTGTTCTGAAGGCTTTTATTCATCTCTGGGATAGAAAACGGATTTAATTACATGTAGAGAAACAAAAATGTTCTTTCTTTTACTAATTTAGCACAATATATATGAGCGGAAATGTTTTTCGTGGCAGAGGAATAAGTCAGGAGGACACCTTATAGCTCCGGATAGCTAGTGAGGAGCTTCCTCTCTCCATCCACCATCTTTGAGGAAAGTTCTGGCTCTGAGATGTTCCTGCATGTTCGGCCCATTGAAAGTCCCTCCACAGCATCTCTGTGAGATCCAGATCCGGGCTTTGACTAGGCCTAGGACCTCCTGTTTCTCTAATTCTCAGGTCCTTGGTGGATCTACTGGGATGTTTTGGCTCATTGTCGTGTTGCAGGGTCCAGATGGTCGGTAGATGGATACTGTGATGATGATGAGCTGACCAGGTCCTGCTGCAGCAAATACGCCAAACCATGACACTTCCTCCTCCGTGCTACACAGTTGGGTTGAGGTTGTGTTCCTGGAACGCTGGGTTTGGCTTAACCCAGACATGTCTGTTCTGGTCCACGCTCTTTCAGACCTTGATGTTTTCCTGAGAGAACAAAGGTTTCCTCCTTCCACTCCTCCCTCTTGCTGATTGGACACACTTTTACATCAACGGCAGCAAAGACCTGCTGCAGGTCCCACGATGCAGACGTTTTGGAGACTTCTCTTAGCATCTTGCGGCCTGCTTTCAGGGTGAACTTGCTTACTGGGCCAGACCTGAGCCTGTTGGAAGATGTTCTGAACGTCCTCCACCTGTGGACGTTTTTCTGCGTGGTGAAACGGCTGATTATAAAATGACCCTGTATCCTGTTTGAATCCGTAAGCAGACTCATGAACGGCTGTGATTCAGGCATCGTCAGTGGTTATGACTGTGGGTGTGTCCTAATTTATTTCTCATCAGGTTTTTTATTGTTATTTTTACAGTTTAAATCTCAATCTAAATGTCCAACAGTGTCAGATTAACAGAGAGGGCGTCCTAATGTTTTCATACATCTGTTTATTTTCATTTTGAGGTTTTTAATCCACCATAAATTGGTCTTTTCTGCTATTTTATTTGATATATTTTGTTGTTTTGTGGTGTTTTAGGTTTTTATGGTCATTTTCTTTTAGTTTTATAGTGTTTGTATTAGTAATCTGGTTTATTTTATCCATTTTAATAGATTGTATTTAAGTAGCATCTTATGTTTATATTTAATATAGTGTTGTTTAATTTATTTGGGTTATTTATAACACTAGTGCGAACGTTAGGAAGAGGAATAACTAGTCATCGTGCCAGAAACAGAGCATCCATCCCTCCATCCGTTTGATTAGGTCCTGGGGGCAACAGGAGGGAAACCCAGATATTGTGGGGCGTCGCAGGCTGGAAGCAATTTAAGGTTCCTTCAAAATAATCTGGGTCTGCCTAAACTACCTAAACTGACTCCATTTGAGCATTTTGGTGTTTCTGTTCTGATCTGTGGAAGAATAAAACTGACAAAAAGCTGTTTACTGATGACACTCAGCTTTATGTTTGCACCACAGCATCAGAAACAAATCGCCTGTTTTACATTTATTTCATTATATTTCTGTAACACGTATACACCACATATGCAATAAATCTCAGCTTTCAAAAAGTAAAAATATAAACGTGCCTTAGAAATAGTCTCTGCTTGAGTGTTTATTGTTTTTTTATATTGATGCGAACAGTTAAAAACAATCTGTACCTGTTAAGCAGCTGTCTGAGCTTCCTGTTAAGCCGTTACAAAGGCTTCTTTCTGAGAGTATTTCTCTATATCTCTATTGAGTTGTTGCTGTTTTCTCCCCTCATTCGGTTCACATTTGTGCTTTTATACAATCCCTCAACCAAATAAGTCCCAAACATTAAGCAGCTGATTTATTCCTGCATTTCTAATGCTTCAGTTTTCCTTCAGGCCTTTCTGCCTAATAAATGCAGGAGACTAAAAATAACCTTCAGTTGTAGTGAAGTAGAAAACACTGCTGCTGAACGTAATGAAGATGTGTTTGTGCTTCCAGCAGGTCTGTTGTCTGTAGTTCAGAGGTCCCAGAGCTGGAATCAGTGGAGCAGCCTGTTTTTTAGTTTAATTTACCTCTCCTTGTTGCAGCTCTCGGTTACAATCTCTCTGTCTTCTTCTCACCCTGCTGCCTTCAGGTGTTTCCTCAGCCGCACCTTCATCAGTCAGGAAGCACGTTTGGCTGGAAGGCTGCTCCCAACCCGTCTGATTGGACTCTGAAATTGTTTTATCTTTTCTTTCCATACAGACAGACGTTCCAATAATCATTTGAAGTGATCTTAATAGGTACTTCTCCAGGCTTTTCTGAAGTTTTTCTTCTGAATTCAGACGCTTTATTTCACATTTTAGGTTTAGTCCTGTTGCACAAAAAGTTTGAGGAATATTAAATAATCCTCACTGATAAAACTGTTAAAGCAAGAAAAAAATTACTCAATATATTCAAGGTCACTGGTTAAAAATGTTAATAAAAGAATTATCCACCGGTGCTGCAGTAATCAACAATCGTCGTTTTCAGTCCTGATTTAAAGGTTTCCAAACATCTCAGGTTCTGACCCATTTAATTTAGTTCTGGTTCTGGTCAAACCAACAGCTAAGAACCCTTAAAGAATCAATGTTTTATAGGCTTTATATAGAAACCCTAAAGTCAGTGGGTGTGTTGTGGGATGTTTTACAGTTTCCACGGCTGCAATTAGCTGTTACTGAAAAGAAACAGCAAATTTAAACTAAAATAAGCTAAGCTGACGTCAGCTAGGTTAAAATTAATTACACTAATGTGAGAGAAGCAAACCATAGTTTAAATGCATGTTATTATTCTAAGAGAAGATGAGAAAAAGTCATATCTAGCCAATGTAAAATAAGACAAACTAAGGGAGGCTAAGAAAAATGAATCCAATCTAGGACAAATTAAGATAAAGTAAATTAAACTAAGGTGGAACAGGATGAGCTAAACTAACAGAAGCCAAGATAAGATGAAATAAGATGAGAAGTCAAACAGAAATAAGTTAAAGGAAACTAAAACGAAGGAGGCAAAGTTTAGATGAACAATACTAAGCTAAAATGAGCTAAACTATGCTAAGGCTATCTGAAATAAACTAAACTAAAATGGCATAAAGCTAACTAAACTAATAAAATGCTGTTATGAAGAACTAAGATAAGAAATAATAAAAATTTAATTAATATTTGATATAGTAGTAGATATAGTAATAGATATACTAATCGAAAAACATATCTAAGATAAAGGTAATACTAGATAGATAAATCATGCTAATCTGAAGTAAAGTCAAATTAGCTAAAGCAGAATAAAATTAAATTAAATAGACTAATCTGAGATTAAACTACATTGAAATAAAGTGAGATAGGATATAATAAACCAGAGTAAACTAAAAAACAAAACAAAGTTAAGCTATGCTAATATAGGCTAAACGAGACTAAGCTGGTAAACTAGCAAAAAAACATTTTTCTAAAGGTTTTTGTACTTGATCTGCTGTTTCTCTCCTGTAACAAGAATAATAAATCCAAAGATTAATCTAAGGACTAATTCCTTTCACTTTATTTTACTTTTACTTTTAAACTGTTTTATGTAAAATAAAAATCTACGTTTTGGATAAATAGGTGAATAAGCAGAGATCCTAAATCCTTCAGGATGATCAGTAAGATGATTCTTGTGGGAATCGCCTCATGTTGTGTTGATCCGACGCTGGTCCAGTTTAGGAGCCTTTTGCAAGTGAATAATTCACAGATGCGGGTTAAGTTGCCTCAGCATCCAGTCTGATACTGGAATGAAAAGGCAGCCATTGATCAAAAGCGTCAAAAGTCTTTCAAAAAGTCTGAAGAACTGCTGTAGACGAAGACTTAGAAAGATTAAAAGAACGTCTGGCTGCCTGTGGAGGGAAGACAGAAAAAACCTCTGAAAGCAGCTGAAACTAGCATGTTCTCTTTAAATGGCTGGAGCCACTGATCCACACAAAAAGCTGCAACAACAATGACGTTCAATATAAAAGCTTCTCGTTTTCTCTTCCCTTGAAGGAAACGTATAATAATAATAATCAGTTATGGAGAGATCTCCACTTCCCTGTGGATCCGTGGCTCTTCTTCTTGTTGTAGATTGCCTCTTTTTGTCTCTTTATCTTCTTACTCGTTTTATTCTCTGTTTTTTTTTAACTCCCCTCCTCAAACTCTCTTCATCTTCCTCTCCTCTCCTGTTTTTCACGTCCAAACTCACATCTTGTAAACACGTTATTCTATCCTTCCACCCCCTTTTAATCCTCGTTTATGTCTCTGAAACCATCGTGATTGTGCATTCCTTCATTTCCATCTCCCTAAACACCGTGGTTGCCGTTAACCGGGCCTCCTCAGACCCCATAGACCCATTAGAGGACGACCTTTTCCACCTCTTTGATAAATTCCCAACTCCCATGCCAGACACCAGCACTCCCATGATCCCCCCAGTAGGAGTCCAGGCTGTTGCTCTGTCCTCGGACTCGGTGCGCGTCTCGTGGGCCGACAACTCCATGACGAAGAACCAGAAGTCATCAGAGGTCCGGTACTACTCTGTCAAGTGGAAGTCCAGCTTCTCGACCAGTGGAAAGTACAAG
Source organism: Fundulus diaphanus (assembly GCA_037039145.1). NCBI lineage: Eukaryota > Metazoa > Chordata > Actinopteri > Cyprinodontiformes > Fundulidae > Fundulus > Fundulus diaphanus. The sequence goes on along the minus strand of CM073141.1, from coordinate 3,363,355 downwards.
GTGGGTTCTTGCTTAGCTTTTTCTGTTAAAAAGGTAGATTTCTTTGCCGCCTGTTTGTTCATATTTGCGTTACAGTTTGGGACTAGAAGCAGGAGGAGAACCTATTACTCAGCAGCAACCTTCCTCTGGTTTCTTCCGAGCTCAGCGTTGAGGATTAATGGCTCGCGCTGCTTGTGCTTTGAGTTTAGCTGATTAATGTTTCTCCTGAACAATGGGCATCTCCACCACCTGCTGCTGTTTGATTAGAAGCAGGAAGGCGTCCGGATCCGTGTCTCTGACTGAAGCTGGTTCAGGACGCAGCTGAAGACGGAGAGAGCCTTCTTCACCGCAGGAGAACTTTAAGCACTGTTTGCACGACACGTGTCCCGATAAAATGTCAGTGTCAACTTTATTTATATCGCTCTCTGCAACTAATGAGCTGCACAGCAAGAATAGAATAATCTGTAGTAGTTCAAAAAGACGTAAATGAAATAATTCATTAGTTTGAAAAGAAATCACAATGATGTGGGAATATAAATAATTAGGATTTCAATTCAAAACCAAGAAGCAGAGGTGAGTCTTGAGAAGCAACCCTCCACCCTCCTGGTTGCACCTCAGAACATTTAACAGCAGCTGGTTGGTTGCATTCAAAGCGTCGGATGAGAGCCTTTAAATATGAAGAGGAGAGACTGTTGAGAGAAGCAAAACATAAATTAACCCTGAAGAGCAAGAGCTGGAGCTGAATGTTCCCGTTTTCTACTTCCTGTTGCACTCAGAGCAAGCTGCCAGCGGCGAAGAGTCATCTGAACCAATCATTTTCAACCATTTAGTTGAGTAGATATAAAAACACGGATCAATTTTTCTGTTCCTGCAGAGAAAAAAACAAAACAAGGCTTTACTTTAACGAGACGTGGCAGCTGAAAAAAGCTCGTCTCCACAGCTGAACTCATTTAGTTTGTGAATTTAAAGGAGCTATCAACGATTCCTGACAGAAGAACAACTGCATGAAACTGTCCAAGAATGTTTTTTTTAGAAAGATCTCATCTCCAAAATACCCTAAGCTTCGTTTTATTGTTGTTGAGGTGGAGGAAGTTTGAGTTACACCAGACCTTTATGTCACCTTTAAAGGTTGCACTGTCGTAAAGATGCTCAGCTGTTCTCCTGGTTTCTCCGTCAAGCCAGGCGCGGTTGTTTTGAGCTTAGCAGACAGGCGAACGCAACGAATCACCATCCTGCTGTTCAAGCAGAGCTACGAGGGAGCGCCCTCCCCTCCTCTCCGTCCCCGCCAGTGGAGTGAGGGGAGCGGGCGTCCCCGAAGCGACCTCCGCCCGGCCCGGGACCCGCTGGGCCCGGACGTCGGCTCGCGGGGGGGGGTTGGGGAGGGCGAGGGTCTGTTTCCGTATGCCGCGCGGCCGCCGGGGTGTCTCGTCTTTCCTCTCTCCCCTCCGTTCCCCCCGACGCCCGGTGCCTCCTGAGCCGCGTCCGAGCGTCGCGCGGTACTGTTTGAAAACACAGATCAGCACACAGATGAGCGGTGAACTTTTAAACCCCGCGGTTCCGTCACACAGTTTGAGATGTATATAAGTACCACGACTGAAAAACTCGTACAGTGTATGCCCGGCTAACACAGTGAAAGTATGAACATGCACACAGAAAGAGAGAGAAACCATTCCAATGTTACTTACAATCGCATCAGCAGAAACGCGAGGTCCGCGTCAGCCTTGCAGCCTTCTTTCTCTTTTACCTCTCCCCATTCGGAAAAAGCTTGCCCGATGTTCACCCGTGTACGACCTTTTCCTCTTTCTTGCCTGCTCCAACATGGGCTTTCGCTGTTTTGTCGCTGGTTCCGCCATGATAACTGCACAGATATCGCTACTGCGCTAGCAACGAGCATGCGTTTCACTGGGGGCGTGTAGCAGTTCTCGCCGTAAAGCAAGACCGACTCTCGCGATCTTGCACGAGATTCTGAGTCTGTGGGTGCGGGCCGAGGGCTCCTGCAATTGCAAGTGCGGTATTTCCCCCACAGACCACCAGGGCGGCCAAGAAAACCTTTGTTCAACCTGAAATGACTCATTTAATCATCCAAAACGGTATGAAACACATTAATTAACTGAAAAATGTTGCATAGTGTGCCTTTAAGACGTTTGTTTACATTTGGTTTTTATCCTGTAAGTGACTGCGATTGATCACTGCACTTTATCCTGTACTGTAATTCACTGCAAGGTATCCTGTAGAGTTACTGCAATATTTCTGAGCTGTGTGAAAACAAAATTTCGTTCTGTATGCACTCTGTGTATACAAAATGACAATAAAGAAAGTCTAAGTCTAAGTCTAAGTTTGCGTCTTAATGACCGGCCAGATAGTTGTCACTTTATATTTGCAGATGCATCATAATTAATTAGAAGGGAATTTAAAGTTTGATTTATTTCAATGAGTCAATTCACTTAGTGAAACACATTATATAGATTAATCATAAGGATGCACCGATATGAAAATCTGGGCTGACATTAATGTTTGTCGTTTTGGACGTTAACTGATATTTACTGACACACATATTTCCCAACGCTTTAGACGGTGTGAAAACTTTTCATGCACTGCATCATTGTCACATGACCAGAGGTGGGTAGAGGAGCCAAAGATTGTACTGATTAGCGCTACTTCAACACATCTTTACTCAATTAAGAGTAAAAAAGTATTCAGTGAGGCTACTCAAGTACTGAGTAACTAATCATAACAGCTGATTCAGTTTTCTGAGCCCTTCCTCTGGGTGGAGGGCTACAACCAGAACCCATACGAGAAACTATACATACCGTATTTTTCAGACTATAAGTTGCTCCGGAATAAAAGTCGCATCGGTCAGAAAATGTGTCATAAAGAGGAAAAAAACATATATGTCGCACCGGACTATATGCATTTGTTTAGACATTTATTTCACACAATCCAAGACTAAAAACTGACATTTAATCTGATAAACTAATTTATTAAATTCCACAGCTGCATCCACAACCAGCTGAATAACATGAAACACACCTGGAAGGATGAATGGAGTAAATTAGCAACTCCAACCAGCAGGTTTTATCCACGCTGAAAGTTGTCAAATTTACGATTAAATTAGACCGTGAGCTAACGGTGCTACGTGCTAAGCTAACAGTACGACGCGAATGTTTCAGAGCAACATAAAGCTCACGTACATCAGAGAAGTTGTAACCTGTCCAGACAACAGAGCTGTAAGCTAGCGCTAGCTGCTATTAGCTTCACAGACAGCCCAGTAACAGGTTCTGTCTCGGTCTGTTTCCTTCGAGCTGAACCACGCAACGCTTCACTGCGTGAATGCAGACTGAAACAGTGAAAAAACACACAAACATGTCCAGACTTTGTTGTCTTAAAGTTAATGTTTTAATGAATTTTTAAGTTGTACAGGAGCAGCATAGATTTCACAGGTCTAGAGCGCCCTCCTGTGGCTATAGACGGTAATGTTTACTCCTTGGTTCATGTTGGTCAGTTTGAATTACCATTTATATTTGATATATAAGTCGCACCTGAATATAAGTCGCAGGATCAACCAAACTATGAAAAAAAGTGTGACTTATAGTCCGAAAAATACGGTACTTTCTCGCCAGGGGAATGTTAAGAAACCTTCAGGAGGGGCTGGCCTGACAGAAGGACGGATGGATTTATTATTAAATGATTACAGATCTGAATACGTTTTTAATTTGATCATTTATTCAAAGTTTTGCCCATCAGAATCACTTCACTATTATATCAGTTTAATTTCAATAAAGTTGTCGTAAAACTTGATTGTTCTTCTTGTTTTATTACCTGGAGACTCTCCGACTGATAATGAGCTTCTCTCTTTTTATTTCTTCAACTCTGAACTCAAACAAAATCGCAATATTCAGAAAGTTGTTTGATACCAAAACTAATAAAATAAATCAATGCGAGTTCAGACGGTTGCTTCACCTCCATAGGAAGCAGCGTTGCAGAAAAAAGCTTCTATTTTCCTCTGATTTCCTTGCAATTACCTCTTGTCATTGATGCATTTTCTTCACGCCTCACAGGTGAAGAACATTTAGAGGAAACACACGCTGGAAATAAGATCCTCAGACGGCGGTTTTATGAAAGTCTGACGTTATCTCTAATCCTCGTGTTTCTAAAGGCAGAAACCTCTGGTTCCTCTAAAGACTTTGTTTATTAAATCTAACGGCAGGTTTAGGTTCCCGTCGATGAGTTAAAATGAAACAAAAGCTTTTTACCACTTTGTGTTCTCAGTCTGCAGACACCACGGCTCTTAGCCACACCGTCATCGGCCTCAAACCCAACACCATGTACGAGTTCGCCGTCATGGTAACCAAAGGTCGGAGGTCAAGCACCTGGAGTATGACCGCCCACGCCACGACGTATGAAGCAGGTACGTATGTCGGACAAAGCTGTTTATCTCATTTTATTTAAAAGGTGACACACACACATATATATATATATATATATATATATATATATATATATATATATATATATATATATATATATATATATATATAGCTATAAAAGCTGTTTTTGTGTTTTCGACACTTAAATGTTTCAGATCCTCGACATCAGATAAAGATAACCTGATTAAATACAAATGTTAGTAGAGTTGGTTTTATAAGGGAGCACATTTGGCCAGTTTAATGATTAATCATATAAATCTGCCCCCTTACTGGTTGTTCAGATGTTGACCCAGTCTGCTTTGCTGAATTTCTGGAACTCAGGACCATTGGACGGTTCTGGTTGGTTTAAGCTCAGACAAGAGCCATAGCAGCTGGACCTACGTCTTCCACGAAGGTCCAGTTTGGTCCCGTCAGTCCACAGAACATTTTCCCACAAGTCATCAAGATGTTTTCTGGTAAATGTGAGACGGGCCGTTATGTTCTCCTGGTTCTGCAGTGGTTCTGGTTTTGGATCTCTCCCATGGAGGCCATCTTTGACCCAGTCTCTCTCTCTTATTGCTGCATCGTGACCTCTGACCTTAACGGAGGCAGTGAGGCCTGCAGAGCTTTAGATGTTCTTCTCGGTTCTTCTGGGACCTTCCTGGATGAGTCGTTGAGGAGCTCCTGGAGTAATTCTATTGGGTCAGCCTCTCCTGGGAAGGTCCTCCACTGTTCTGTGTTTCCTCCATGTGTGCATCAGGGTTCTGACTTAGAACCCTGATGCACACATGGAGCCTTAGAAATGGATCTGGAACCCTTTCAAGACTGAATGAGGTTCTTGCATTCCTGTAGGTCAGAGCATGATGTGCTGCTTTCTGAGTTCCTTTAGCCTACTTCGTGCTGTCAGACCGGTTCTGTTAAAGTGATTTCTTGAGCGATTGCCTATTAAACTTAGTTTGATGATCAGAAAACAAGTGAACCGAAATAACTTTGCTATTGCAACAAAAATAGCAAAGAGGCACAGAGACCCGAAGCAGCAAACCTTTTCATCTGGATCATGAGGTAATCCTCCTGCTAAGGTGTTTGTTGTTTGCTATTTACCGAAGATGTTTCAGAGAAACAGGTTCAACAAAAAGAACAACGAGTTTCTGCCGAGCAGCAGTTATTTTTAACAAGGAGTTTAACAATGGACGGAAAACACGTTCTGGTTCGGTGAGGAATCGTCGCCATAAAACCTCCCCGCTCTCCCCAACAACACGCCGGCCGTCTGCAGCAACTGCCGGCTGGAATCAAAATGTCACGCTTCCACCTTTCAGGATGTATACAATCATGTTTGCCGGATTTGTCACCCAATTAAGCGTGAACGGCATTAGACCGCCGGCTCCCCGAGGCCCCCTGGAATACATTGACATTCAGAGCCAGCAGATGGACCGAGTCCACTCAGCCGCTGCCCTGATCGGCCGACCCTGGAGGCTCCAAACAGACCATCTTCCCCAACAGAACGCCACAGTTTCACAGCGACAGAGAAGAAAATTACCTTCATCTCAGCTTGTAACACAGCCGCTCCGCTGGTAAAAAATAGACAGAGGACAAAAGACACCTGATGAGAGCCACGGATTTGAGATGAGAGCTCAGAGAGCGGTGTGTTGGTCAAGCAGCTGTTTTCAGGACTCGTGCTTTCTGGGCCTTGGAGGAGAAATGACACAATCTTCATAAAGGCTCAGAGCAATCTATTTTTTATATTTTAAATATTTCCTATTGCAAAACTCCTCAGAAAACTTGGAACAAGAAACACTTTTTGTAGTAAAATAAAATTCAGGTATTGATCCTTTTCTAAATCCTGCTAATCGACTAACTGCTTGGGCAGAACATGCTTCTAAAGCTCAGCATGAGTCAAAATCGACCCATTTCCTACGCTACTTCATGCTGGATGGGTATTTATCTAACTTTTAAAATCTACCCTGTGATTCATAATTGAATATTGTTGAAATATCAGAAACATATATCATAAATATTCCATTGTGCCTTTCATATATTAATTTAAACCTATTTTTTGTATTAGTGCATGGTGTTTACACACACATGCGTCATAAATGACCCCTTCATGCAGGCATGACTCAATAATATAACAATTATTTGATTTTAAATACCTACCAGCTTGGCTAATTAGTGTTTCTTACATCCAACATTTAACCACAAAGTAGCAATATGCTGATAATTAAAAATATTATTATATAGAAACTCTAATAGTTTCCAAAATTCTATCAAAAATTATTTATTTTGATGATTAATGGTCAACATTTTTCTTCCTAACTAGCCTGCTTCTACAGCAAGTTAGCAAAGGTGACATCAGCTACGCTAAAGTTAAGTTTGGTAACCAAAATACTTACATTTAATAAAAGTGGATGTTATTTATTTTATTTTTTTTATTAACCCAGCTGCTTCTAGATCCTAATGCATTAGGATCTAGTAATTAAGTAATAAATATTATATAATAATATTATTTAAAGGATCAGATTCTGAGGATATCTGGATTAGTGAAAAAAAATTCCAAATATTTTTCAACTGCAGAGTATTTTTGTCAGACCTTCTAGGTTTACACTAAATAAAATTTAAATTAGCATTTCCAATCTTTACTTAAAACACAAGTTACCTCTCAACAGTTTGTTGTTCTCTAAAACCATAATCAGATTATGTTTCATTTTAGCCATCTTTAGTTGATTGAATAAGGTAATTAACATTATTTCCAGTTAAACGAAACATGCTGCTCATATTGAAAGATTGCTTTAAACCTGGGGTGTCCAAACTTTAGCTCATATGTGCCAAAATCCTCAAGTTAAAAATACTCGTTGGCCAAAATATTTTTTTTTATCAGATATTTTTAAACTGCTTAAAAATAAAGCATTCACTATTCTTTAAGCATTCGTTGTTTTAATAAAATAGTCAGACGTCTAAGCTCGTAGATCCTAAGTTTATTGTATTTGCCTCTTTAGACTTTTTTTTCCTTTGGCCTTGATTGAAGTTAAATAGAAAATATTTGAGTCTATTCTCAGCAATAAGAGTAAAAGTCACTGGATAGACATCTTAACTACTGGGAAATTAAAGTTAATGCAAAAATCATGTTTCTAGTAGTCAAATACTTTGCTTCGTAGCTAACATTTAACATTTAAAGCAGATTTTCACATGTTTCTAATCGTTCTGCACTAATTAAAAACAAAAGTCTGCCAGGGATCTGCCAGAGATATGAATAATTGTGTTCTTAGTTGTATCAGTACTTTTATTCATCTTTTTAAATATGTCATCAACCTCAAATCCCACATAAGTGTCTGAATCCTTTCACACACCTGAAAGGAAGGAATGAAGAAATTTGTTGAAATTAGATCCTAACCTAAGAATCAACACTTCATTTAAAGCTTAATGAATATTTGAGCTGGTGAAATGAAATGTAATCTACTTTGATGATCCAATTAAACAAAGAAAGAAAACATGAAACCTAAAAGCTATTTTAAGGGAAGTCTCTGAGGAACCGAGCATTCAAGGTACTTTAAATTAAGCTGAGTGAACTCCATCAAGAGTTCATCGGTCTCTCTTTGGACTTGAAGAAAGTGGTTTCACCCGTAAATTGGAGTTTGGCCACATCGACTAGATCTGAATGTTTGTAATCGAAAGGAGGAACCGTCGGGTCCGTCAGTTTCCACAGAACAGAACCGCCTGAGATGCTATAGATAAGAAGTTCCTTCGCTCGAGACGTGAACAAAACCAAGCCGAGCTCTACAGGCGCTTCAAACAAAGCCAGAACCGTCCCAACCAAACGGACCGGGTCCAGCCGGGCAGGACGTGTTGCCTCTGTGCGGTCTCTCCATCAGCTTCCTTTATCCAGTTCACTGACATCGATTTCCAGTCAGACGAACTATTAATCTTATCATTGTTCAAAGTTAGAACTAATCATAGATTGTTTAAATATTGTTTATAAAGTTTTCTGAATTCTTAAACAAAAATCTAATTATTTACATAAAATCCACTCTGACATGTCCTGTCTCCAGTGGTCATTGGGCAAGAGGCGGGCCCTGGACCGGTCTCTAGTCCATCCACACAGAGACACACAGCTAAGGGCAATTCAGAGAGACCAAATGACCAAACAGTCCTGTTTTTGGACCGTGGGAGGAAGCCAGAGGGAACCCACGCAGGACATGCAGACTCCATGCTGCTTAAATGTAGACTTCATGTAGACTCCATGCAGACTAAATATAAACTCCATGTAAACTCCATGTAGATTCCATGCAGATTCCATGTAGACTACATGCATACTCCATGTAAACTCCATGTAAACTCCATGTAGACTCCATGCAGATTCCATGTAGACTACATGCATACTCCATGTAAACTCCATGTAGACTCCATGTAGACTCCATGCAGATTCCATGTAGACTCCATGCAGACTAAATATAAACTCCATGTAAACTCCATGTAGATTCCATGCAGATTCCATGTAGACTACATGCATACTCCATGTAAACTCCATGTAAACTCCATGTAGACTCCATGCAGATTCCATGTAGACTACATGCATACTCCATGTAAACTCCATGTAGACTCCATGCAGATTCCATGTAGACTACATGCATACTCCATGTAAACTCCATGTAAGCTCCATGTAAACTCCATGTAGACTCCATGCAGATTCCATGTAGACTACATGCATACTCCATGTAAACTCCATGTAAACTCCATGCAGACTCCATGTAAACTCCATGTAGACTCCATGTAGATTCCATGCAGATTCCATGCAGACTACATGCAGACTCGATGTAAACTCCATGTAGAATCCATGTAGACTACATGCATACTCCATGTAAACTCCATGTAAAATCCATGTAGACTACATGCATACTCCATGTAAACTCCATGTAGACTCCATGCAGACTCCATGTAGACTACATGCATACTCCATGTAAACTCCATGTAGAATCCATGTAGACTACATGCATACTCCATGTAAACTCCATGTAGACTACATGCAGACTCCATGCACATTCCATGTAGACTCCATGCAGACTCCATGTAAACTCCATGCAGACTCCATGTAAACTCCATGTAGAATCCATGTAGACTACACTCATACTCCATGTAAACTCCATGTAGACTACATGCATACTCTATGTAAACTCCATGTAGACTACATGCATACTCCATGTAAACTCCATGCAGACTCCATGCAGACTCCATGTAGAATCCATGTAGAATACATGCATACTCCATGTAAACTCCATGTAGACTACATGCAGACTCCATGCACATTCCATGTAGACTCCATGCAGACTCCATGTAAACTCCATGCAGACTCCATGTAAACTCCATGTAGAATCCATGTAGACTACATGCATACTCCATGTAGAATTCATGTAGACTCCATGTAGACTACATGCATACTCCATGCAGACTCCATGTAGACTACATGCAGACTCCATGTAAACTCCATGTAAACTCCATGCAGACTCCATGTAAACTCCATGTAGAATCCATGTAGACTACATGCATACTCCATGTAAACTCCATGTAGACTCCATGCAGACTCCATGTAGACTACATGCAGACTCCATGTAAACTCCATGTAAACTCCATGTAGAATCCATGTAGACTACATGCATACTCCATGTAAACTCCATGTAGACTACATGCAGACTCCATGTAAACTCCATGTAAAGTCCATGTAAACTCCATGTAGAATCCATGTAGACTACATGCATACTCCATGGAAACTCCATGTAGATTACATGCAGACTACATGCAGACTACATGCAGACTCCATGTAAACTCCATGTAAACTCCATGTAGACTACATGCATACTCCATGTAAACTCCATGTAACCTCCATGCAAACTCCATGTAGAATCCATGTAGACTACATGCATACTCCATGTAAACTCCATGTAGACTACATGAAGACTCCATGCACATTCCATGTAGACTCCATGCAGACTCCATGTAAACTCCATGCAGACTCCATGTAAACTCCATGTAGAATCCATGTAGACTACATGCATACTCCATGTAAACTCCATGTAGAATCCATGTAGACTACATGCATACTTCATGTAGACTTCATGTAGACTCCATGTAGACTACATGCATACTCCATGTAAACTCCATGTAGACTCCATGCAGACTCCATGCAGACTCCATGTAAACTCCATGTAGACTCCATGCAGACTCCATGTGGACACCACGTAGACTACATGCAGACTCCATGTAAACTCCATGCAGACTCCATGTAGACACCATGCAGACTAAATGTAGACTCCATGCAGAAACCCAAGACCTCCTGCTGCAACCCAGCAGCGCTGCCAACTGCATCCCTGTGCAGCCAGGATGTATTTAAATTCAGTTAAATGTAATTGTGTTCAAGCCAACGTTTATTTTACCCGTTCCAGTTCACTGCAGTCCACCCGATGAATAAATAACATTTGTGTTGCAAAGGAAGGCTTTCAGATTGCATCAAATGTTCAGAAGTTAAATTTTATTTGGCTTTAAAGCTTTTCCATTTACAACAAGCTTTTAGAGTCCCTGCCGTTAGCTGCTGTTTAGCCCTCAGCTCTACGTATTGCTTGGATAAAAGCGTCTCTTTAACATCCTTCTCTAACTTCAAGATGAAACTGGACCCATTAGAGCGTCTAGAGTTCCTGGAAAAAAAGCTTCACTTCATTGTAGCTCATGAAAGGCTTCAGCTCAGCTTGATGCTGTCAGTGTGGGTGTTCAAGACATTCCCCTGGTGTTTAATCATAATGAGAAACGAGCTCAGTGCTGTGGAAGAATTTAACGTGTTGATTAATCCATACGGCGTTAACTTCTTTATTATCATTATTTGGATTATTAGGGATGATTTGTCAGGTCAGCTATTAGCGCTGATTACAAACTGAAGGCTGCGTTAATTGTATTGGATCTAAGTACTGGAAGCTGCACTTTTCTCAGCGTGTCTGGGCATCAGATTCCCGCCGCTGTATTTATGAGAAGTACAGGTTGTCACCATCATTCATGGACTCAGCTGGAACTTGTAATTTCCTCCAGCACGATGTGTCAGATTTAACAAGCGGTTTCATTAGACATCGCTGGTATAGGAGCTGTGAGTCGTGTCCTGCTGGGAAACTTACAAAAAAAAACTAAGGTTTATGTCACTAAAGGAAATTCACAAAGAAGGCACTTAGAAAAGGTCCCGTAGATCCTGCCATCTGGTTTCCATGGTGCCGAGGAGGTCAAAAAAAGAGGTGGGGGTGGGGTGGGGGTGGGGGGGGGGGGGGGGGGGTTAGTGCTTGACATTTTCACTGCAGGAGCAGCACAACTGAGAAGTTAATGAAAGCTTCAGAATCATTAAAACGCTGTAAATTATTGAAACAGAACGGCACCTGAAACCCACATGTCTGCTGAACTGGAGCTCACAGTGAGAAAAGTTTATTTTAAGTGCCGCGGGAAACCACCTCTGCCTCAACTCTCAACTAAGTTACAGTCTAACACAGACGCAACCAAGGTCCAACGAAAAATTATCACAATAATGAAAAAGAAACTTTCTAAGTAATAAAGTTCAACAATCAACAAAAGTCTGAATAAGGTCAGCTTACGTTTTTTTTTTTTTTTGTGCGTTTTTAATTGTTTTGTTACCAAATTTGAGGTCAGGGAAACGTCACCTTTAAAGGTGCTAATCAGAAACTAGCATCTAAAGAGGCGATTCGTTTCTTTATTGTCCCAAAGGAGGGAATCCTTTCGGCCTTAAAGGTGTCACATACTCTGACAAGCAAGATGGCGGCAACGGATGCAGCGACTGTAAGAGCCATTAGACTGTCCTGTAATGCCTCACAGCAAAGTCACGGCTCCACGCTAGTTGTGTCTTACCGTCAATATTTGTTTCACACCTGATCTCGGATTTTTCCTCTTTCTTTTCGCACCTCCACCGGGTGTTGATGACTTGCTCGGCTCCATTGCTTCTCCTTGTTAACTCAACATCCTACCTCCGTTATATTAAATATACACAAAAGTGCTTTGTTTACGAATGGAGCATAAGCAATGTTTAAAACAGAGAAATAGAATATAATAAGCAAACACTGCTGGGATACTATATCAGAAAATCTTTTGTATCCAACCAAAGTGATTAGAAGTTCGTAAAAGTCGTAGTACGTGAATCCCTGATCAAGTACTACGACTTTTTACTAAGAAAAGATCTGAGCTGATTTGACAGAAAACTGAAAGTGCTGCAGCAGTGGCAGCCCTGCTGGGTGGGCACTGAAGACCCAGAGGGAATGTGGAGGTGAAAACCTCGGTGTGGAATTAGTTTAAATAAACATTTCTAGGGGAGGAGGTCACAGTGGACTACAGGAGGTCCAGGAGGACTGAACACGCTCCTCTCTGCATACATGGGGGCATCAAGTTCCTGGGCATCCACATCTCCTCTGACCTCTCCTGGTCCGTAAACACCTCCCACCTGGTGGAGAAGACCCAACAACGGCTCTTCTTACTCAGAAAACTGGACTTTCCACTAAGCTGTTAAAAAACTTTTACAGAGCTACAATGGAAAGTGTTTTATGTCTCAGAATAACTGTGTGGTTTGGGAGCTGCGCAGTGAAGGAGAAGAAGGACTTAGCATGGCTGGTGAGGACAGTGCAGGGAATTGTGGGATGCCGTCTGCAACATCTGGACTCGGTTTATGCTGCACAAGTCCAGAGAAGCCAAACGCATCGCCACAGATCCCACCCACCCGGAAAATGCGCTGTGTGCCCCTCTCCCACCAGGGAAACGCTTCAGGAACATCAAATCCAAATCGAACAGACTGAAAAACAGCTTCTTCACAAAAGCTGTGAGGGCTATCGCCCCCTGCTGGGAAGACTGAGTCTGTACACGTTGCAACATCACTACTGTGAATTCATAATTTTAAGCACCAGGAAGACTTACTGCACAGTTCTGTATATTAAGGCTTAAGAACATTGCACATTAACTATCAGGACTGTTTCTTTGCACAGTTTCATATTTAAATAGGACTGACTATCAGAACACAGCGCCAGTCTTAGCAGATCTGTCTACATCTATCTATCTATCTATCTAGATAGATAGATAGATAGATAGATAGATAGATACAGGGGTTGGACAATGAAACTGAAACACCTCTCATTTTAGTGTGGGAGGTTTCATGGCTAAATTGGACCAGCCTGGTGGCCAATCTTCATTAATTGCACATTGAACCAATAAGAGCAGAGTGTGAAGGTCCAATTAGCAGGGTAAGAGCACAGTTTTGCTCAAAATACTGCAATGCACACCACATTATGGGTGACATACCAGAGTTCAAAAGAGGACAAATTGTTGGTGCACGTCTTGCTGGCGCATCTGTGACCAAGACAGCAAGTCTTTGTGATGTATCAAGAGCCACGGCATCCAGGGTAATGTCAGCATACCACCAAGAAGGACGAACCACATCCAACAGGATTAACTGTGGACGCAAGAGGAAGCTGTCTGAAAGGGATGTTCGGGTGCTAACCCGGATTGTATCCAAAAAACATAAAACCACGGCTCCCCAAATCACGGCAGAATTAAATGTGCACCTCAACTCTCCTGTTTCCACCAAAACTGTCCGTCGGGAGCTCCACAGGGTCAATATCCACGGCCGGGCTGCTATAGCCAAACCTTTGGTCACTCGTGCCAATGCCAAACGTCGGTTTCAATGGTGCAAGGAGCGCAAATCTTGGGCTGTGGACAATTTGAAACATGTATTGTTCTCTGATGAGTCCACCTTTACTGTTTTCCCCACATCCGGGAGAGTTACGGTGTGGACAAGCCCCAAAGAAGCGTCCCACCCAGACTGTTGCATGCCCAGAGTGAAGCATGGGGGTGGATCAGTGATGGTTTGGGCTGCCATATCATGGCATTCCCTTGGCCCCATACTTGTGCTAGATGGGCGCGTCACTGCCAAGGACTACCGAACCATTCTGGAGGACCATGTGCATCCAATGGTTCAAACATTGTATCCTGAAGGAGGTGCCGTGTATCAGGATGACAATGCACCAATACACACAGCCAGACTGGTGAAAGATTGGTTTGATGAACATGAAAGTGAAGTTGAACATCTCCCATGGCCTGCACATGTTACGAACTAGAATCAGGCAAACCCAGTATTCAAACCAAACAAGCGAGGTATAGGCAAAAAACAGGATTTTAATAACGAAACAGGGACAGGCGGGTTCAATAGTCAAAAGGGCAGTCCAAAATCCGGTACACAAAAAGCAGTCCAAAATAGGCAGAGGTACAGACAGGGCAAAAGCAAGCTCGGATAACCATGGGACAGAATCAAGTCGGTAAACCGGTAAATCAGTCAGACAGGGCAGGAAAAACAGATCAGGGAACAGGCTGGCTCAGAATCAAAAAGGCTCTCGGGTTAGCATCAACAGGTCAATCAATAAAGGAACGCTGGAACAAAACTCACCGTGGGCTTGTTAATGATCTGGCGGAGAACTAAAGACTGAGGCAGAACTATATAGTGAAGTGCACAGGTGAAATGGAGTGAAAACTAATTACCGGGAAACAGCTGGAACTAATCAGAGGCAGGGAAGTGACTGACAGTGAACTGAACTGATAGGTTGGTGACTGCTGACAGGGGAGTGAGCTGGCAGGTGAACAGAACTGAGCTAAAAGCTTACAGAACCCTAACAGATAGTATAACACAAAGAACAAAATCAAACCACAACAAAACTCAAACTACTCCATGATTCAAAACTAAGACAGAACCTAAAATCATGACAGAACCCCCTCCTTAAGGCCGGATTCCAGACGGCCTAAAGCAAAAGAAGACAGACTAGATCGGGTGGGTGGAGGGAGGTGCAGGACGGAGGGCTAGAATCAAACAAATGTCCAAATACAAACTAAAAACAAAGCAAAATGAGTCAAGTTCTCAGGTGGGCGTCCAGGAGGACGGCCCCGACGAATCATGTTCTCAGGCGGACGTCCCGAAGGACGGCCTCGGCGTGTCAGGTTCTCCGGCGGACGTCCCGAAGGACGACCTCGGCGTGTCAGGTTCTCCGGCGGACGTCCCGAAGGACGGCCTCGGCGTGTCAGGTTCTCCGGCGGACGTCCTAGGTGTGTCAGATTCTCCGGCGGACGTCCCGAAGGACGGCCTCGGCGTGTCAGGTTGTCCGGCGGACGTCCCGAAGGACGGCCTCGGCGTGTCAGGTTGTCCGGCGGACGTCCCAAAGGACGGCCTCGGCGTGTCAGGTTGTCCGGCGGACGTCCCGAAGGACGGCCTCGGCGTGTCAGGTTCTCCGGCGGACGTCCCGAAGGACGGCCTCGGCGTGTCAGGTTCTCCGGCGGACGTCCCGAAGGACGGCCTCGGCGTGTCAGGTTCTCCGGCGGACGTCCTAGGCGTGTCAGGTTCCCCGGCGGACGTCCCGAAGGACGGCCTCGGCGTGTCAGGTTCTCCGGCGGACGTCCTAGGCGTGTCAGGTTCTCTGGCGGACGTCCTAGGCGTGTCAGGTTCTCCGGCGGACGTCCCTTGTGAGACAGGTAATCCGGCGGGTGTCCTGTAGGACGGCCCCGGTTAGCAAAGATGTCCGGCGGCCGGTGGCGGAGCAGATCTCTCATAGGCCGGCGGCGGAGCAGGTCTCTCGGAGACCGGCGGCGGAGCAGGTCTCTCGGAGACCGGCGGCAGAGCAGCAACCTCGGAGACCGTCGGCAGAACAGGACCCTCAGGAGCCGACGCCTGGAGAGAGAGAGAACAGAACCTGGCGCCGGACTAAAGGCTGGAGACAGCGCCGGACTAAGAACTAGAAGAGACGCCTGGCTAAAGAGTTCAGGAGGCGCCTGGCTAAAGAGTTCAGGAGGCGCCTGGCTAAAGAGTTCAGGAGGCGCCTGGCTAAAGAGTTCAGGAGGCGCCTGGCTACAGAGTTCAGGAGGCGCCTGGCTACAGAGTTCAGGAGGCGCCTGGCTACAGAGTTCAGGAGGCGCCTGGCTAAAGAGTTCAGGAGGCGCCTGGCTACAGAGTTCAGGAGGCGCCTGGCTACAGAGTTCAGGAGGCGCCTGGCTACAGAGTTCAGGAGGAGCCTGGCTACAGGCTTCAGGTTCAGACGGCCCCTGGCTACAGGCTTCGGGTTCAGACGGCCCCTGGCTACAGGCTTCGGGTTCAGACGGCCCCTGGCTACAGGCTTCGGGTTCAGACGGCCCCTGGCTACAGGCTTCGGGTTCAGACGGCCCCTGGCTACAGGCTTCGGGTTCAGACGGCCCCTGGCTACAGGCTTCGGGTTCAGACGGCCCCTGGCTACAGGCTTCGGGTTCAGACGGCCCCTGGCTACAGGCTTCGGGTTCAGACGGCCCCTGGCTACAGGCTTCGGGTTCAGACGGCCCCTGGCTACAGGCTTCGGGTTCAGACGGCCCCTGGCTACAGGCTTCGGGTTCAGACGGCCCCTGGCTACAGGCTTCGGGTTCAGACGGCCCCTGGCTACAGGCTTCGGGTTCAGACGGCCCCTGGCTACAGGCTTCGGGTTCAGACGGCCCCTGGCTACAGGCTTCAGGTTCAGACGGCCCCTGGCTACAGGCTTCAGGTTCAGACGGCCCCTGGCTACAGGCTTCAGGTTCAGACGGCCCCTGGCTACAGGCTTCAGGTTCAGACGGCCCCGGGCTACAGGCTTCAGGTTCAGACGGCCCCGGGCTACAGGCTTCAGGTTCAGACGGCCCCTGGCTACAGGCTTCAGGTTCAGACGGGGTCTGGCTACAGGCTTCAGGTTCAGACGGGGTCTGGCTACAGGCTTCAGGTTCAGACGGGGTCTGGCTACAGGCTTCAGCTTCAGACGGGGTCTGGCTACAGGCTTCAGGTTCAGACGGGGCCTGGCTACAGGCTTCAGGTTCAGACGGGGTCTGGCTACAGGCTTCAGCTTCAGGAGGCCCCGGGCTACAGACTTCAGATGCTCCCAGACCCTTTAACACCCAGAACCTCAGCAGTAACGCCTCCAGAACATCCGACAAAGAGAGCCTGGTCAGCCACTTGGGAAAATGGCTGTCTAGCCAAAGGTGAGGGGGTAAGAGCTTCAGAAGAGGTCCAGGGACCTCTAAGTCTCCATGGGGCTCTGGGTGCTTGTCTTCTCGACGAGACCCCCGACGCTTGTCATCTGGACGAGACCCCCGACGGAGCTTGTCGTTTGGACGAGGGCCGCGACGCTGCTTGTCGTTTGGGCGAGGACCACGACGCCGCTTGTCGTCTGGGCGAGGACCACGACGCCGCTTGTCGTCTGGGCGAGGACCACGACGCCCAGTGTCTCGATGAGCCCCAGAGTTGCGGCCTGAAAGAGGGCTCGTCTGAACCCCCTCCTTGTGGACCAGTGGTAGACCCTCCTGGGTTCCCACGTCGCAGACTGGCGGCGGACCCTCCTGGGTTCCCACGTCGCAGACTGGCGGCGGACCCTCCTGGGTTCCCACGTCGCAGACTGGCGGCGGGCCCTCCTGGGTTCCCACGTCGCAGACTGGCGGCGGGCCCTCCTGGGTTCCCACGTCGCAGACTGGCGGCGGGCCCTCCTGGGTTCCCACGTCGCAGACTGGCGGCGGGCCCTCCTGGGTTCCCACGTCGCAGACTGGCGGCGGGCCCTCCTGGGTTCCCACGTCGCAGACTGGCGGCGGACCCTCCTGGGTTCCCACGTCGCAGACTGGCTGCGGACCCTCCTGGGTTGCAGCGTCTTGGGCCGGCTGCGGACCCTCCTGGGTTGCAGCGTCTTGGGCCGGCTGCGGACCTTCCTGGGTTGCAGCGTCTTGGGCCGGCTGCGGACCCTCCTGGGTTGCAGCGTCTTGGGCCGGCTGCGGACCCTCCTGGGTTGCAGCGTCTTGGGCCGGCTGCGGACCCTCCGGGGTTGCAGCGTCTTGGGCCGGCTGCGGACCCTCCGGGGTTGCAGCGTCTTGGACCGGCTGCGGACCCTCCGGGGTTGCAGCGTCTTGGACCGGCTGCGCAGACTGTGCTGCTTTATAGCTGCCGGAAGCCGGCACTGGAGCTGAGGTAGAGGGCGGGTCCTCTGGGACAGGATCGAGTCTACTATAGAAACCCTGGAGAGCCACTCTATAGTGCCCCTCGACCTCCTTTAATTTAGCCTCCAGCTCCTCTGAATACTGGCTGAAAAGAGCCTCCCTAAGGTCTTTAATAATAGGGGCAAAAGCTCTTATCTGGTCCTCCAGAGCCAGATCCTCAGCATCACGGGCGCCACCAGGAGGCGCTGTGGGCTGCTCAGCTCTGGGGAGCACCGGACTCCGATCCACTGGGCAGGAAGTGGCAACGGACGGGCGCGGTACTGGCTCGCCTGTCGGCCGAACAGAACGGGTGAGGGAGCGACCCACAGGTTTCCGTCCCCTCCTCCGACGGCGGGACGGCAGGACTTGCTGGAGGTTTAACTCCTTCGGTAGAGCCGGGCTCGGCGGAGCCCACAGCATCCCCTGCATCTCCTCTTCTGGAGGGAGAGAGAGAAAAAGATCCGGGCGAAGATCCCGCACCACCTCCGCTTCGACCTCCATAAACAAAGTTGGGTCAGGATAAAACCCATGGGCAGAGCCGACAGCGGTGTCGCTGGGTGAGTGATCCCTTATATTTTGAGCAGAACCTGAATCTGTTAAAAACAGCCCTCCCAAGCGTAGGCTCCGAGCAGGCAGCGAGTTACTGCTGCTGCGGCTACTGGAGAGATGGCGTCTGGGACCGACACCAGGGGGACAGAACGCCAATCTGGAACCCTCCAAAGCCATAATTTGTGGAGGGGGAAAAAAAAAAAAAAAACTCTACAAACTTGTTTGGCGATAGGTTTTAGATGGCCAGATCATTCTGTTACGAACTAGAATCAGGCAAACCCAGTATTCAAACCAAACAAGCGAGGTATAGGCAAAAAACAGGATTTTAATAACGAAACAGGGACAGGCGGGTTCAATAGTCAAAAGGGCAGTCCAAAATCCGGTACACAAAAAGCAGTCCAAAATAGGCAGAGGTACAGACAGGGCAAAAGCAAGCTCGGATAACCATGGGACAGAATTAAGTCGGTAAACCGGTAAATCAGTCAGACAGGGCAGGAAAAACAGATCAGGGAACAGGCTGGCTCAGAATCAAAAAGGCTCTCGGGTTAGCATCAACAGGTCAATCAATAAAGGAACGCTGGAACAAAACTCACCGTGGGCTTGTTAATGATCTGGCGGAGAACTAAAGACTGAGGCAGAACTATATAGTGAAGTGCACAGGTGAAATGGAGTGAAAACTAATTACCGGGAAACAGCTGGAACTAATCAGAGGCAGGGAAGTGACTGACAGTGAACTGAACTGATAGGTTGGTGACTGCTGACAGGGGAGTGAGCTGGCAGGTGAACAGAACTGAGCTAAAAGCTTACAGAACCCTAACAGATAGTATAACACAAAGAACAAAATCAAACCACAACAAAACTCAAACTACTCCATGATTCAAAACTAAGACAGAACCTAAAATCATGACAGCACAGTCACCACATCTAAATATTATTGAGCCACTTTGGGGTGTTTTGGAGGAGCGAGTCAGGAAACATTTTCCTCCACCAGCATCACGTCGTGACCTGGCCACTATCCTGCAAGAAGAATGGCTTAAAATCCCTCTGACCACTGTGCAGGACTTGTATGTCATTCCCAAGACGAATTGACGCTGTATTGGCCGCAAAAGGAGGCCCTACATCATACTAAAACCAGGTGTTTCAGTTTTTTTGTCCAACCCCTGTAGATAGATAGATAGATAGATAGATAGATAGATAGATAGATAGATAGATAGATAGATAGATAGATAGATAGATAGATAGATAGATAGATAGATAGATAGATAGATAGATAGATAGATAGATAGATAGATAGATAGATAGATAGATAGAGAAACCTGTCCTGTACCCATTGTTTGTTGCTTGTTGTTTATTGTGTGTACCCTAAGCCAGTGTATGTCCTGGAAAACGCAGTGATAATAAAAGATTCTTGATACGTACCCTAACAAAATCAATCGACAAGTAAAGATTTGTTTTGCACAATACTTGCATTTTGTTTCTTCCTCAAACCCACCTCGCCCCACCGCTATCCTTAAAAAACATACAAAATAAACGTAAATCTAAATACCTTTTTAAAGGTTTATATTTAGACCTGTTATGACCTATTTATGATGAGTTATGATTTCTTGGTTGATGTCAAGTTGTCACAACAAAGACATTTTAAACAACGTGATCTTTGCAGTAAAAGTGTCATAATTTACCAAATGACTCTTAATGATAACAGTCATAAACATTCATAAAGACTCCTTCATGTTTGGTGTAATGTGAGTCTGATGCACACCCCTTCAAGTAAAGTGTTACTGAAAGCAGTAACAACAAAATGACACAAATCAAATGCAATGACATGTTAGATGTAAATGTAGCAGCGTTTGCTAACAGCCGTAGCTGAAACTTATATGATGGAGAAAGTGACACAAGAAGATCCAAATGGAAGAAATGATGCAGAGAAAGATGATCAGCATCCTCTATTATGTTAATTATTTTAGCCAATTTTTGTGTTTGCTCAAAAGAATTATATTAAAAAGTTACAAAATTATCCCCAAAAGGAAATCCGTGCAAAGCAAACAGAGTTAAACCGAGCACAGAACCCTGAGGAACAACGTAATGCATCTTAGGAAGAGACGGTGATGCATGTGTTTCTCTGCTGTATTTTGTTGCAGCTCCCAGTTCCCCCCCTAAGGACCTGACGGTCATCGGGCGGGAAGGCCGTCCTCGTGCTGTTCTCGTCAGCTGGCAGCCACCGATGGAAGCCAACGGACGAATCACAGGTCCCAAAAACCACCCATCTCTAACCACATCTGCATCTTTGATCACTGAGCACATGCACAGTCCATCCAGGCTAAGAGTGGTTTTCAGCTCTAATAATTTTTTACTCCCTTTGTTAGCAAACAGTGGGAAATGTCTCTAAGAGTAAAGATTTTTACTTGAGTTTTTATGTGTCTCCAAACACACACATAAAACGCTTTCCTCCATTGTTCCTGCTCTCACCCTGAGGGCGATTGGCTGCACCGCTAAACTGTTTGTTTTTAAAGAGCTGTGCTGCTCCTGCAGCGTCCCGGAGGACGACTCAAACGACCCGAGCAAGCCTCACAGAGCAGCCAGTACAGCAGACGCACCAGGCGGCTTTAGTTATTACACGTTTCCTACATTTATTTCCACACAGCTTATTGCACCTGCTAATGTGAGGGGCTTTGTGTCTCACAGGCTACATCCTGTACTACACCCTGGATAAGAACGTGCTGATAGACGACTGGGTGATGGAGGCCATCAGCGGAGACCGGCTGACCCACCAGGTCGTGGATCTGAACCTCGACACCGTTTATTACTTCAGGATTCAGGGCAAAAATGCCAAAGGAGTCGGACCGCTGTCAGAGCCTGTGCAGTTCAGGACGGCTAAAGGTACCGCGGGGTTTTAATGTGTGGCTGTAGTCCATACATTTATTCATTTGTTTCTAATTTTCCCTCTTTCTGCTGCTCTTCAGTGGAGCTTCCAGACAAGATGGCCAATGATCAGGGTAAGATCCGTCCCGTCTTCAAAGCGCTTTATTAGCATAATATCTTTTCAGCGCATCGCCTTTGATTGATTTAAATCGGATTATCTCTTAAACAAAACTATTGAGTTCAATGCATGTCAGAGATATGAGTCATCTTCAAAAAACATCACATTTGTCTTACCTTTAATTTATATTCTAGTCAAGTTGTGAAACAAAAAATAATAATAAAGCCGGTAAGGCTGGTGTGTTTTTTATCTTCACAAGTCAAGAAATTACTACAAGGAAACAGGTTCTGACCTAAACCTGTCCACGTCTACAGTCAGACAGAAGCAGAACTGGTGCACACCAGCTTTGACGAGGACCCGGTTTTATCTTCACCTCATATAGGAGGAGGAGGATGCTAAAGGAGGTGAAACCACCTCCAAACTTCACCGTTAGGAGTCTGTGCTGGACTCTGTCTACATGCTAACCAGTGACCTACCATCACAAACGTAGACCGGGAGTTTGTTAAACTTTAACTGAAACTGTGAGGTCCAGCTGGAGGTTTCTTCCTGTTAAAGAGAAGTTTTTACCTCCACTGTTGCTGCATGCATGCTCAGCATGAGGGATTGCTGCTAAGTCAACGACTTGATGCCAGCAACTGTCCACTGTGGCTCTACGTTACCCCAGGATTTAACGCTGCAAGTCAGCGACTGAATGGCAGGATTGGTTGAGTAGTCGTCTTGCAATTGGAAGGTTGTAGGTTCAATTCCAGCTTCTCCCAGTCACATGTTGATGTGACACCAAGTTGCCTACTGAGCTTTGTAGGTGTATGAATGTGTGAGCGATTGGGTGAATGTGGCTCTAGTGTACAGCGCTTTGAGTGGTCAGCAAGACTGGAAAAGTGCTTTATAAGTTCAGTCTGTTTAAACTGAACTGATCTGCTCAGGGATGAACACTCCTGGTGTTTCTGCTGTGAAACTGTGGATGAGTGTGGAAACACATCTCTGTGAAGCACGGCGGAGGACCTGTGATGCTGCGGGCCGCCTTCACTTCTAAACGCTCTGGGAACCTCATCAGAAAGCATTCTGTCATGACCTCTGAGCAATAATCCTGTTCTGTGTCAGAAAGCTGAGAACGAGTCCATGTTGGCTCGTTGAAGCTCTGGAAGTAAAAAATGTTTTAAAACTTATTGTGAAGAAGGGGGATATTACACTTTTTAACAAAAAATGCTCCTTTAGATGCTTTGCACGTCCGTTGAAGTAATATTTAATTTATTCTTGCTATTTATACTCTGAAAGAGTTTGATTCCAAATTTTTCCTTTCTCCGTTCTTAAAGTCTAGGTTTTTCGGCAAAAATTATTTATTTAATTGTAATTTTCTTTTCCTTTTCTTTATGTAAATTTTTTTAACTAATTTGAGATTTGATTTTCGATAAACCCAAATGTAAACAAATTTTTTCCAGATACAATCCAGCCTATATTATATTAACTTCAACAAATATTGGTTTTACTTTGATATTTATTAAATACATATACAAAATATCTATTATATAACTATTAACTTATTTATTCAATACTTTGTATTTATTTTAAATCCTTCCTTTTTTTCAGCACTTTGGCGAGTGCCTGCTTTATAAATAAAGCTGACCTGGCTGCTATAAATTCAACATAATACTTGTAAATAACAGATGAGCAGTTGTACCTTTTGTTTGATCCAAGCGAGGCGAGGCGGCAGCAGTTTGTTGTGTAGTTTGGTTTTTGGCTGAAACTTGAAACTCATTATATGCTTTTATGCATTTTGGCCAAGAATTCATTAGCCTGGAGCAAAAACATTAAGTCAGAAACAAACTGACCCGAGTTTTCACCACTTCCATGCTTAGATGATTAGATATCAGCTAAAGGGGATTACGCTAGATAATAGGAGGTAGGGCGTCTTAACCATTTTATATCTTCAAATGCAAACTTTGTTGTATATAATATGTAATATTGAGTTCAATATAATTAATTCCGTGTGTTTGAATGTAATTAACTTTCCAGGGAAGAATTAAAAACAAGATTAAACGTATGAAAACATTTCCTCTCAAAGAACAGAAAATTTAATGATCTAATGTCTTTTGTACGGCTTCATTCTTGTGTGGAATAAAGACGGCAGGAAACCATTTAAACAAAAACCAAAACACAGAAGGAACGTGAGGGAAAAAAAACTGTTCCTCTGATTTCTGCCAACTTGATTATGGTGTTCTGTTCATCCAAACAACATTGTTTCTGTGAGCTGGAGCAAAAAACCGCTCGCTAATTAAGCAACACAATAATTTATCATTTCAGAGAGGCAAATACAAACCGGAGAGGAAAAGGTAATGGCGGTGAGCTGGGTTTTAAACCATACTGAAGTTTATCTGTTGAACTCAGATGTAATTAAGTTTCCCTTCACTGAGTCCATTCATCAACAAACACGCAGCTCGGTAACAAAGATTCCTAAAGTCGTGTTTAGTTTTCCTCAGTGCAACACAGACACAAAGGCTGGAAATAAAAAGAGCATTTCAGCGTGTGAATCTAAACTGGAATGAGTCTCGGTATCAGTGTGAAACAGAATCTCAGTCTGCTGTTGGTTGGACCAGAACCAGAACCAGAACTAGAGCGTCATCAGCGAAACTGCAGAGGAGATCTTCTGGTTATTAACTTTTAGCAACATTTCTCACTCTTTGGCTGCATTTCTAATTTTAAATCCTTTAATTTAAAGTGTAATTCACTCAAAATCATGTTTTTTTTGCAGATAAACAGTATAAACTGTACCTAAAAATGCTACTTTTATGTTACTCTGCAATTTATTACATTTTTATGTGAAATTTAGCTCTGCAGCATCGTTTTAGCGGGGCGTTTAACTGAAGCAAAGAAGTGACATCAGTGGCGTGGTCACTGTTTTACGCCGTTCAAAGGGTAGGGAAATATATATATATATATATATATATATATATATATATATATATATATATATATATATATATATATATATATAACATCAGTAACTATCGGTCATCGGCCATAACAGCAATATTATTGGATTTTGATTATATGTCGATATCGGCCTAAATCTTTATATCATAGCATCCCTTGGTTAAACACCAGAAGAGCCTGAAGTTTTACCGTGAGACGTTTATTAACTCCTTGAGATGCAATAATCAGTTTAGTAGCAGATTTATGATCCCAGGTTTTTGTTACCTTGCCACTTGTGTCAGATGGTAAAGACAGAATAAACTGTTTGTTTCATTCTGAGGCGTGGACATCAGACCTGTGTGGTGTTACTGGTTTCCAGTTTTAAGGCATAATTAACTGCCACCAAAGTGGGTGGTTCCAGGAAACACGGCTGAGTGGTGGGAGTTTTAAGCGGGGCTCGTTGCTGCGGCGGTCAGGGTGAGGGAAAGTGACCTGTTGAAACATGGAGTAACCATCTGGTGGTTTTGCTGCGGATCTGTCTTTTATAGGTGGAGGATTTCTCACCCCTCAAACGCAGGGCTATGGCGACGAACGCATGCACCGTTTGAACCAATAGGGAATTTCACCTGCAATAGCCACCGTTCAACCCTAAGAGGGCAGCACTGAGACGGTTTTAAGACAAATATTGCAGAACTAAACAAGTTCACATGAAAATGTAAAAAAATTACACAGTAGCATCAGAGTAGCGCCTTTATGCCCAGTTTATACAGTTTATCTACAAAAGAAAGTTGATGTTGGGGTGAGTTTGACTTTAAAGGCCTGCGTTCTGTGCCATGATAGCTGAGCTTTATTCATCTGAAAGGACTTTACAAGAGCAAAGCTGGAAGCGACACAGGCCTGGGAATAATGGTTTTAAAGAGTCACATCACTTTAAACAACTGCAAGAGGCCACGACATTGAAGAAATTCGTGAACTAAATGCAAATTGTCAGAAATGCAAACGGCAGATAAGAGCGTGTTGAAATGAGTTGTGCAGAAGTGATACTCGAGTTTAGCACTTAGGGCTCTCTCAGGGTTTCACGAGCTGAAAATCTGCCAGAAAACAACATTTTCCTTCCTTTTGTTCAGACTGTTTGAGTGCTGAGGTGATGTAATGAGCCTGCAGCGGGTAATAGAAAACTAATGAAGCTTAAAATAAACCACAAAATGTAAAGCCTGTAAGTCTTACTGATAATCAGGATAAATGTTTTAAAGGGCAGGAGTAAGGAAAGCAGATTTTCTAAGTAATCAGAACCTCTAGTTGAATACCAAGAACAGAGAAATGAAGCAGATATTCTGCAAAGTTAGGCCCAACATGAAGTTCTGTTGAAGTGCAACTGAGCTCAGCTCCTTTCACGTTGATACCCCAAAATAAAATCCAGTGCTATCAGCTGCCTTCAGACGTCAGAGAACATCAGAGAACAACCAGCATGGAGACCAAAGAACCCAGCAAACGGGTCAGGCAAAAGGTTCTGGTCCATTTTAAAGCAGGGTCCTGTTCTACAACTATGTTCCAAGCTTTGAACATCTCCCAGAGCTCTGATCAATCCACCATCTGGACCTGGAGAGAGGATGGACCACCTGATGGAGGAGCTGCAGAGATCCACGGCTCAGGTGGAGGAATTTAACAGAAGAAATATTGGTGGTGCTGTCCTCAAATCGGACCTTCACGGAAGAGTGGATGGGAGAAAGCCATTATTGAAAGAAGACATAAGAAGGCATCTTTCCACTTTGTCAGGAGTCAAACATGGACATCGTGTGGAAGAAGGTCATCTGGTCAGAGGAGACCAGAGCGGAACTTTCTGGCTTACAGCAGAAATCTAAAACTACACATCAGCATGAATATCATCCCCCATGGTGAGACATGGTGGCGGCAGCATCATGCTGCGGGGCTGATGCTCAGAGATGGTGGCTGGAGCCAAACCCAGGACTATCCTGGACTCCAACCTGTTAGAGGCAGCAGAAGACCTGAGGCTGGGGAGGAGGTTGGGG
Source organism: Fundulus diaphanus (assembly GCA_037039145.1). Taxonomy (NCBI): domain Eukaryota; kingdom Metazoa; phylum Chordata; class Actinopteri; order Cyprinodontiformes; family Fundulidae; genus Fundulus; species Fundulus diaphanus. The sequence continues at coordinate 3,336,491 of CM073141.1, read as the reverse complement.
GAGGTTGGTTTAGATCAGCTCAGATTCATAGGTTAGAATGGCCTAGTCAAAGCCCAGAACTGAAGGCCCACAGAACTAACCCAGAAATAAGTGAGAATGTGAGGTAAGACTGGAAAACTAGTCTTCACAGATCTTCTCCATCTGCTCCAAAGTCCTGATTGATGTTGATTCCTGAAGAATGAGAAACCATGAAATCACTTCAACAGTTCAGCTCTACTTTGTGTTGGTCGATACTTAAAATACCTTCTGTTTATTTATTTTAATTTATTTATGGAAAACATGGAAAACATCACAATAACAGTCACTTTCTGTCATACATTGTCCATGAGCAAAAGGGAGCAGAAAGAAGATAAAATCTTATTTTGTCCGCCCCTCGTCAAAAAACCAAATAAGTTTGTTAAGCGGCTTACAGCCAAAATAAAGCAGTACCATAAATCACAATTATGTTCAAATAAACCAACAAACATTTTAAAGGAAAATATCAACATTCACGCATAATAATAAATACGAAATGCACAAGGCAAATGTGGATAAGAAGGAGGGTTAATGCTGTTGAGGGAGGTTCTAGAGGCCTGATAAAGGAGGTTCTACAGGCCGCTCATATTTAATTTTTTAAATAGATCAACTTTTGTTGTTTTCCATCTGAAACTGCACAGATTATTATTTGCTGCAAATTGGTGACCGGAACAGGGACATTTCTGCTCTACCTTTTAGATGTAATCCTCAGACGGTCTTAATACCCGTAAAGAGTTCCTGTGGGAACGACTGTTAACATCCTTAGATGACCAATCTGTATAAACTCACCCAATCTGTATAATATGATTGAATTTTGACTTTGTAAAGTGCCTTGAGATGACATGCTTCATGAATTGGCGCTATATAAATAAAATTGAATTGAATTGAACATCTAATGTGGTTCCGGCGTCAGAAAAAGGGAGAAAAGCTCAGACGGAGCAGCACAACTCAACCCTGCGATGAATTTCCTGAGAAGGAACCGATCTCCCTGACTGATGATGTTCCGTCAGCTGCATGGTTCTGTCGCTGTTTCCCCTCTGCTCCCCGCTGATCTGACGTTCTCTTCCCTCCCCCTTTCAGGTCGAGGGGAACACGCCTTCTGGCCTTCTGACACCAACCTGATTGACAGGAGCAGCATTAACGGTAACAGGACGACATCTTTTCTGCTTCCTGGCTGTCAGGAATTAGAGCTGCTGTTGCATTCATTACGCGGTCCGATGCCAGAACAACGGGCCCCGAATCTCTCAGGACCTGAGCTGGTTGTGTTTGAGTTAGTTTTAATATTCTGATGCGTTATTGGATCATCACAGACTCCTGGTTGTTTCTTCTTTAATCACTGTGCTCAGCCATGTCTGAACTTTCTTTAATGACTCGCCTTGTTCTGCTGAGGAGCTCATTTACTGTTCGTTAGGATCTCACTCCTGTTTGTTGTCGCCTCTCTTCTAGCAGGAAAATTAAATTAGATCCGCAATCACACCATCAATCAGCGCTTCCATAAACTCGTCTTTTATGTAGAAAAACAGATTAAAATATCAGGGTGGTATTTACATAAAGCTCCATCTTACAGTTTTATTCTAATGAAAACAACACAGTTATCATTGGTGTAATTTACTGGTGCCAGGAGGAAAAAAATAGGAAAATATGACTGGCAGGTGAGATGAAATTGATTCTTATCTGCTCATTAGATTGCAATATTATCATATAGAGCAGGTTCCAGAGGTTTACTGATTTTCCAGCATGGTTTCATTAAACAACGTACTGAATCTCCCAGGCCAACAACATCACTCTTCAGTGTGGAAGCTGTTACTGACTGAAGAAGACTCAAATGTACTTCTATCCAAGTACATTTCAGCTTCTGAAATAATTTGACGCACCCCATGGGCGGGGGAGGGGGGTTGGAGGGGGGGCACTGCAGGGGAGTGCAATAACAGCCTTTCCTTTTTTTTTTGGCCTTCTTAATAATTCTAAATGTGACAACAGCACCCCCTGCTGTTTGGTCTGTGCCTGCGGTCAGTACTATGATTAATACTATTAATAAACTCCTGAATAAGTATCTGGAAAAAATACCTCAAAAAAGTACCTTCTGCTCCTCTGGGGGATCGCTTGAAAAAAAACCTCCCAAATCCACTCTGGTCTTATTTCTTTATATTGAGGCCTACAGTGAGAGCAGCGGAGCTACAACGAATGGCTAACACCGAAGCTAACCGCTAAGCTAGCCGCTAAGCTAACCGGACACATAAACACTAGAAGTGTGCATGCACAGCCAGCAAGAGGAAACTAACAAGGAAAGAGAACGCACACTGGTGTTACGTGAGCGCAACACCAGTGTGAATGATGGCATGTGGGACAACCAGTAGATAAGGAGATACCCCCAGAACATGAGGGACAGAGGGGGGTGAGAGCAGGAACAGAACTCTGATAAATCACTGCCATTCGGACCTAACGGCGGGGTTAGGTCAGAGTTTTTACAAGCCTGCAGCTCCCACAGAGATCTAAATTTTTAACCTTCTTTTTCTGAATACATAACGTATTTAATACTTTTAGGATGGAAGGACCATTTCACCCAGTATAGCAACAAGTGTTTCTGAACATGATTACCAACTACAGCTTTAATGGCTTGATATTATTTTTGCCATATCAGGTTGACTGCAGGTACGAGTCGGGCTAGAAGCCATTTCTATCGTTGTCAATATAAAAAAGTGTGGCAATGTTGAAACATTCTATTTGTTAGAAACCGTTGTTTTATGTTATAGATGAACCCATAAATGTGTTGTAAATTTTAAAGGTATTTTAGGTTAAACAGAAAATGATAAAAGTTAAATTTTTGACCCATTTTGCTGGGATGGGGGGCCTGAAAATGTTTCGTTTTTCAAAGGGTGGCACAACAGAAAACATTTGAGAACCACTGGTCCAGCCCAAGACCCCAAATAGAAAGATATTAGCTAAGAACCGAGGAACCTTAATGTGTAAAGCCTGCTGTGACCTGGAAACTGCAGGAACCGCATCGTCTCTGTCCAGAATGAAGCCCGTTGAACATCACCAGGGACTGGGAGGATCCCAACCAAGAAAGAAGCTCCTGCTGCTAAATCAACAGAACCTGGACTGAAATCTTCCACTGCCCACACGGACTAGCCAAAAGTCCACGTTTCAGACCTAGGAACGTTGTAGTAACTGTTAATCATGGTGGTGGCGGCGTCATGCTGTGGGCCTGTATCACTGCCAGTGGTGCTGAGGCATGGCGAAAAAGCTGAGAGAGTAATAATTAAGGAGGCTACCTCCAAGCTCTTCAGCAGCTAGATGATAGAAATGTAGACACAGTTTGGTCAATTAGCTGCTTTATCCATTTCCAGACTGGTTTCTGAATGGATAAACCAGACCAACATTAGGCTTCTGGATTTGACTTCATGAAATCTGTTTGGAAAATGTATGGCCTACGCTAAAAAGGCAAGTCAGTGCAAAAAAAACAAAAACAAACGGCCAATTCTGCCAAGCAGTGGCAGCCCACTGCTCCCCAAGGGGATGGGTTAGGATGCAGAAGTGAATTTCTCCATTGAGAGATCAATAAAGTTCAATTATTATTATTATTATTATTATTATTATTATTATTATTATTATTATTATTATTATTATTATTATTATTATTATTATTATTATTATTATTAACAGAGGTCAAACTTCCAGTCAGAAGCTCCTTGGTGGCTGCAGAAATGTGTGGTTGTTGAGGTGCAGCTTGCAAAGGGACATTTATAGTATTAGTGGAAGGTGTATGTATATATATCTGAGCCTGTGTGTGTAGTTCTGACTCTGCTGCTAAGATAAAAATCCACAGTGAATTGTGGATTCAAAACGTCTGACTTTATCCGAACACTGAAACCAGCCTCCGACCTGTTGGTACAGATCACTGGGATCTTCCTAGCCGTCCTCTCCTTGTTGCTGCACACAGAGAAATCGCTGAGTCGGTCTTCCGCTAGAGAGGTCAGAGTCAATATTCTGTCTGTCTTTGGATGGCAGCTGAACAGGAAGGAGCGTAAGCTCTTAATGGACGCCATCTCTGCTGCTGGGGGTCGCCATAAATCCGTCCACTCTGACCTCCGCCCCCCTGCGGCTTCGTGGCGGGCCGGCGAGGTCGAAGCCTCCTTCGTCAGCTCGGCGGTATTTCATCTTTAACGCTGCGTTGTCGTTTGTGTCGCAGTTCGTCCTCTCGCCTGTAACAACGAGTCACCTCCAACTCTTTACAAAAGGTCACTTTCTGCAGATTTGCTGATCTGATGTGCTGATCTGAGGACAGCATCTGAGCTCGGCGGAGGTCCGGCTGTTGCCAAGCAGCCCCGCAGCTGCACCATTAGTTTGTGGAGCTCATCTTTTCTGCTGCCTCCTAATTTTCTCTTTCTTTTCCCAAGGGAGGCCGATGCTTGCACTTGTCAAGATAGTCCCCTCTGCTGATAGCACCAAGCAATTAAAGTTAAAAATATCTCAGATTTATGCAAAAAGGAAAATGGCATTTCAAGAGCTATCATGGAAGGCATTAACATCATTAGCCCTGGTAATTTCCTAAATCTCCCCTCAAGTCGCTGATGGGAGCAGTCACTCATTTCTTTCTGCAGTTGTTGCATTTCAGCAGCTCCAGACCATAAATACATCCGAGGCAGTAATTAAGTGTCTGCTGCATCCTTTGGTCAAAAGCATCAACAGCAGCAGCTCCCTTTTTTAAAGTTAATTTAAATTTTTTCTATTGCAAGTCTTAAGCAGGTTGTGACTCTTTGAAATTGGTTCTACAGCCTGAAGCCGGCATGCAAACCTGGAGACAAATTACATTCAATAACCCATGAAGTACATTAGTTCCACCTGATGGTGCGAACATTACACAGCCTGAGGCCTCCAGCATACGCTAGGCTATAGAAAGACATCTGGCCAGTTACCTTCTCCCTCTTTCTGCAAAAAGCAACAATAAAAGGGTCTCAGTGTGCCTCCTGACGGTAGGCGGGCGCACCATGATGCCAGGTTAAGTAATAGATGGATAGACGGAGTGATAAACCCAAAGCTGTAGGACCTGATGGCTTTTTGAGATCAGAGCTGACCCTCCCTGCATCCAGGACCTGCACAGGTCTGGTGTCAGGAACCTGGCTGCTAACATCTCTGCAGAGCCCACACATCCTGGACACAAACGTTTAGATCTGGGCGTCTGCAACCTTTACGGCCCAAACAAGCTATTTTAGCCCCCAGCTAACAGCTAACAACTGTTCTGATCTGACCATCTAATTTAAAATCACTGCCTGACATAAAACCCAAATCAGAGACTCTTGGTTTAACATATGCTGTCTGGCAGGGGTGGTTCTAGACAGGGGCCAACAGGGGCCTGTGCCCCTGTACTAAAAACATGAAAAAAATAACAATTCAAAATTAAGCTGTTTCACGTTAAGCTCTCGCTGTATTGAGAGAAGATCAGGGGTCTGCAACCTGCAGTTCCAGAGCCACAATTGGCTCTTTGGCTTACTTAATATAGTAAACGATGAAATGTTGACCTGTAGTTTTTTTCTCCCCAATCTTTTGTTCTGTGCCCCTGTGAAAAAACCCTGGCCCCCCTGCTAAATTTGGTCTAGAACCCCCACTGCTGTCTGGGGTCCCAAATCAGCGTTACTAGGGTCACAGGAGCAACTTGGTCCAAACAATAGTTCCTCACTTTTCTAATTCTTAAGATTTTAAAAGTTCAGGGCTAGCCAAGCTTTAATGTCCTCCAGACAGTCCAGCAGGGCCTTCACCGAGAAGCCGTCACCCTGCTTCAGGGGCAGATAGAGCTGACAATCGTCAGCATAGAAATGGAAAGGAAATCCATATCTCCTGAGGATGGAGCCTAAAGGCAATAAGTATAAAGAAAATAGTAGAGGTTTTATGGTGTTATTTATAATGAGGAAAACAATAAAACATTTGTAAATAGAGGGTGAATACATTTTATTCTATAGGAGGTTGATATTTGTGGAAAATTATCTTAAAAAGCAGAGTTTCCAACAAAATGAAAAGAAAAGATATTAAAAGGTTACTTTTAAAATCCTTTTATTTTAGAAATTCAATGCAATGTTTCCTTGAAACGAGAAAAACTGCTAAATCTGCATATATTATTATATCTAGATATAAAAGCATTGCTGTTAATTAAGGGCCATAGTGGAAGGTCCAAAGAATTACAGAAATGTACCTCATCTAAACTAAATTAACAATAACAAAGCTAGTAAGTTTCCCCCCAAGTCACTTTCAAGCCAGTTCTACACATGGCGGTTCATTTAGCTCAGACACTGAGAAACAAAGGAAGACTACTGCAGGAGAAGATATTAGGGGAATGCCTCAGAAAAGGGTTATGAATGTATTTATTAACTTACTCTATGGACATTAGCACATTTTATATTGGCTGGGGCCACAATACAAGTAAAAATAGCAGTAGAAAGACTCACGTTGTCACCCGACATACGTCATGCTCTCGAACAACAAACAAGGTAGCCTCTAAGGTCTGGCTGTTCACTCCCTGCTTCAGCTCTCTGCTGAAGTGCGTCCTGTCCTCTACCTTCAGGTTTGGGTTGTTCTTTTCCCTAAATCTAAGATTCTCTTTCATAATCTGTGTGAAGAGACCCCCCCCCCCCCCCCACCCACCCACACACACACACACACCCACACACCAGTGTTTACTTATGGAGCTCCTCCATGTTTTCTGCAAGGATCATTTTTCCAAACATGATCTCTACAGAAGACAAGCAAACATGTTCACTCCATCCTTTTTTACTTTTTTGCCACGTCCGTTCAGCGTATTGCTGCCAGAAAGGACCGTTTAGTCAAGACAGAACAGCTACAGAAAGTGAGAAGGTTCAACTCCCTGTGGATGCTACGTCATCATCCATATATGGTAACATATATGGATGATGACGTAGCAAAAAGAGCCCAAAACTTCCTGTTTTGGGCTCTTTTTGTGTCAGACAAGTTTGTTTTAAAATGACTTGTCTGTAATTAAAAGGCTGATTGTGATTTATGCTCATGTACTATTATTGAGAGTTTTTTTGTTTTTTCTGGCTCTGTAATCAGATTATTTTGACCTTTGGTGTCTGACAGGCCCAGTAAGTGATGGAGATCTAAGTCCCACTAGTTTCTGATTCCGTGCTTTGGTTTATCAACAGCAGGGCTTGAGATTTCTTGCCTCCTCATGGGAGGCTGTGCACTGCGTTTTGTTCCCCCCCCAGCAGTAAACCCATCTTTCTGTGCTGTTGGATTTCATGTTATAACCTATAGAGAATTTATATATAAAAGAACATTTGTAGGAATCCTGGAGGATCTCTTTGTAGCTCTTCACATTTCTTTTCCTGCTGGATTTCGTCTCTTTAGATTCTCTCTGCTCTTTATCGACAATGTAAGGGTTTGTTTATTTTGTGCTGGATAAATTGCATCGGGCATTAAATATCTACTCCACCCGGGCATCAGTGCTTTGCTCATAGGCACCACAGCAGGGTTCTAAACTCTCCTGCTGCTGATTACTACAGTACAAACATTTTGTCATTGGGTCTGTCCTGATTTTCTTTTATTTGCCGTTCATGTCCCCTAATCTCTTCACCCACACTGTGTCTTGGCCATTAAACTGATTGCATTGTTGCTGTTTGGGAAATAATTGTTGTGATTTTTATTTACCGTACATCTGCAAAGGCAATGACAAAATGTGATGTTGGAAGAAGAAATACTGGCATGGTAAAAATCGCTATGAAAACGTCTGTTCGCATCGATAGAACCAGTCAGGCTGGAGCCGAGTAGCCAATTAGTTTGTAATGGATTATCTATAAACGTAAGATTACAGTAAAAGTCCAGAGAATGGTCTTGGTCCTGGACTTGGTCTAATCTCTATCCTGCCTCCCTCTTAGGGTGTTTTCACCCATGAGGCATTTGGTCCATTTGGAACAAACTCGGGTCCGTCCGTCATTCCCCCCCCCCCCCCCCCCCCCCCCCTCGGCGCGACCCAAAGCAACCGTACCGACACCATTTGGAGGAGAGGTTTGTTTATGGTGTGAAAGCGATCCGACCTCGGTCTGATTTGGGCCACACACCTTCCCGTAGCCAGGTCTGCATTGCATTATGGGATGCAGTAGAAAAAGCCTGTCTTCACCATAAAACTTAAAGCCCCGTCCAACCTTTAACAAACCTTCTCAGAATCGTTTGGTACTGTTCTCTGATAGTTTTGCCTGAAATAAATCCCAGGAAACTTGATTATTGCTGCTATGAAGGTGTTCTGTGTGGAGTATCTCTTAGGCTGCAACCCCATCGTGGCGATAGCTTTCTGCTAGTATGGCAGGATTTCCCTGTGTTCCTGCATCCTGGTCCCGTCCGGATACAGGAACATGGGTCGGATTTTGGGTCGGGGGATCTGGTGGGATCACTGTAAGAAGGTGATGGTAATGTGTAGAACAGGAAAATAGGACCTGGTGTTAGGATTGAGGGTAGGGTTGTGGTTAATTAAATTCAGTTCAATTCAATTTTATTTATATAGTGCAAATTAACAATTGACATGTCTTCTCAAGGCTCTTTCCAAAGTCAGACTCCATCAGATCCTCCAGGTTGGTCAGAAAGTTTCCTCTCTAAGGAAACCCAGCAGGTTGCATCAAGTCTCTCCAAGCAGCATTCACTCCTCCTGAAAGAGCGTAGAGCCACAGTGGACAGTCGTCTGCATTGTTGATGGCTTTGCAGCAATCCCTCATACTGAGCATGCATGAAGCGACAGTGGAGAGGAAAACTCCCCTTTAACAGGGAGGAGAACCTCCAGCAGAACCAGAACCAGGCTCAGTGTGAACGCTCATCTGCCTCGACCCACTGGGGCTTAGAGAAGACAGAGCAGAGACACAGAAAGCTCAGAAGCTCACATTGATCCAGGAGTACTTTCTATGTTAGATGGTAATAGAGGATGATCTGCCTCCCCTGATGATGTCACAGCTAACAGAACGCCAGACCAGGTGTACCTTCTATGAAGAGACAAATGACAGAACAAAAAGTTAAAAGCTGAAATAACAACAAACAATGCAGATTGGAGAACAGTAGGAGAACTCAGCAGAGTGAGAGAAATAGACCCTGATGTCCTCCAGCAGCCTAAGCCTATAGCAGCATAACTATAGAGATAGCTCAGGGTAACATGAGCCACTCTGACTATAAACTTTGTCAAAAAGGAAAATTTTAAGATTAGTCTTAAAAGTAGACAGGGTGTCTGCCTCACGGACCAAAACTGGGAGTTGGTTCCACAGGAGAGGAGCCTGATAGCTAAAGGATCTGCCTCCCATTCTACTTTTAGAGACTCTAGGAACCACCAGCAGACCTGCAGTCTGAGAGCGAAGTGCTCTGTTAGGAACATACGGGGTAATCAGAGCTCTGATATATGATGGAGCTTGATTATTAAGGGCTTTATACGTTAGAAGAAGAATTTTAAATTCTATTCTTGATTTAACAGGAAGCCAATGAAGGGAAGCTAAAATTGGACAAATATGATCCCTTTTGTTGATTTTCATCAGAACTCTTGCTGCAGCATTTTGGATCAGCTGAAGACTTTGAAGTGCATTTTGTGGACTTCCTGATAGTAAAGAATTACAATAGTCCAGCCTTGAAATTCATCTTTATCCACTACAGTATTTATTCACCCTGTTTAGTTCGACAGCATGCAATACAACCTTATTGTCATCCATCCATTTATTCCCACGTTTTCCTCTCTTCAGGCGCCTCCTGTAGCAACACTGAGGCAACCCCAAGTCAGTCAAGAGAGTGAATCTCAGAATTTCCTGGAGACAAGCTCATTTTTTAGGGTTTATGGTAGAACGCAACAACTTAAAATGACTCATTTTTTTATGCAAAGACCCAGCATCTCTTCTCTGAGCTCTTCCCAAACGGCTTCTCATCCCATCGCTCAGATCAACCCTTCTGACGAAACTCTGTCACCAACATGAGAGAAAGGATGGGAAAGAAAGAGGAGAAGAACCATTGGGAGGAGGAAGGAGATGGCTTCTTTGAAGCTTCTTGATAAAAGGATGATTGAAGTTTCACTTTGAGTCCTTGTGAAGTAGGAGTGGGTTGAGGAGACGAGTTCAAGATGGAAAACCCTCTGAAGCTCGGTTATTGGAGGGAACTGAGAAGCCAGTGGTCCGGGAACATGTCGTTGCCTCGGATGAGAGAAACTGGAGACAGATGGATAGTAGGCCTCGTTGTAGTTTCTCATGTAAGCCAGGGCTCTACATCAAACAGTTTCCATACCAGATGTTTTAATCAGGGTCAGAGTGACATAAGGAAGAAGCCTCCAGTAGAGTAAGTCCTCCAAAGTTCCATCTCCTCCTCCATCTTATCATCCGTAATGAGCAAGGAACCATTTCTCCACTTGAGACTCTTTCCAGTTGGTAACCCTGCTCTCAGAATCAGAAGAACTGGGCTCCATCCGACCACCCTTACTGGGTCAGGACTCTTCAGCCAAACCAGAAGCGCATCAGCGGTCGCCATGATAAGTGCTGTCCGAATAGTGGAAGGAGCTAGGAAAAGCAGCCTGTATGCTTCCTCTCGCTGCTAGTTTAGCCTAGGAACCTCGCGACCTCCCTTGCCGGTGTTAAGGAGCTATAAGGAGCAAGATTTATCAGCACAGGTCACGTCACGGAAATCAACGACAATGTCCGGAGAGAAGAGAGTGCGCACTTCGTGGGAAGTTTGTGGGCCCGAATGTGACTCTCATCTTCCATGTGGGTTTCCGTCACGTAATGAAGTCGGAGTTAACGGGTGTCCGAAATCGGTCCAAAGCTCCTTTCCTCCCACAAAAGAGTTCTTATGCTGCGTTTAGCCAAGAGTTGGAAAATCTGAACGTTTGGAGCTGAACTCAAAGCGTCAACCGATCAGAGAGACTCCGCTGTGTGACATGGTGACGGATTTTCCAACAGGAAAAATATTTTTTACTTCTTATCACTGATAAATGTTAACATCAGGCCTCAAATGATGCCCACTAACCTGAGACAGATGGTCTTCAGCTGAAATGGGACGTCTGTAGGGGTCCTGGCTGGAGATGCGGGAACCGATGCCGGTCAGCGGGTATTCATACGTGAGCTCGAAACACCTCTGAATTATCTGGTGAATCCAGACACGGCATCCAAGAACAACCTTCTCTAGCTTTACCCAGTAAATAACGCCACGCCAATCTCTCGATTTCATCTGCAAAGAGTCCGGCGGAGAAGAGGAACAGGGTACCTCCTCCCCACAGGAGTCACTTTGACAGACTTTTAAGTGCACAAACGTCCAAGTTGAGACGTCGGACGCTTTTTTGACTCTAAAAAAAGTGTTTGGTCTGAACGTAGCATTACTGTTGATCCCATGGACGGTGAAGGAGCAGGAGCTAGGCGCTATAATTAGAGGTATCTGGATGGAGCCCTGGTTCTGACCGGATTCTGCTTCACAGCAGGCGGGGAACCGCTCCAGAGCACCATAAAGGTCGCGGTTTGAGGACGGCAACAGAAACATCAGAATCAGAGATACTTTAATAATCCCAGAGGGAAATTACTTTCGTTACACGCTCCAGATATGCAGGTATACAAACATTTTTATACATGGTCTGCAGAGATGAAAGATGAAACCCTGAGGGCTCCCAGCCCAGAACCCTCCGGTCCCCTCCGCTGTGGCGCTGAACGTTTTTCATTATTGGAAAACATCCCGCAGTTCATTTCTTCTGTTCGGTTCTGCAGAGACTCTTGCTGGGAGACACGGAGTCCTCTCCAACTTTAATTATCAGACAGGAATGAAAAACATTTCCATCTGAATAAAACGCCAACAGACACTGTTCCGTTTGTTTAAACATTTTATAAACTGGATCTTTTTGAAGTTGCCCTTCCCAGTTTTCGTGGCGGAGCAACAGGAACTTAATTGGGACATTTTGGGGGTTTAAATAAAACATAATTAGTTGGGTTTCCTGATCAAATGGCTGCAGCAGCAGCAGTGGCGGCGGGGCGGAGTGTTTCAGATAAACATGAATTTATGGTAAATGACATCATGCGCCCGGGATAAAGTGGGATCTCTCTGCACTTCAGGTGCTGCTGTTCGGCTGCTGAGGCAATAAATCAGCAGGTGATACAGGAGGTGAGATGCATTAACTTAACAAGGTGTTAAATGTTTTCATTCAGCGCTGGGATAATTATGATAGGAGGTCATTAATCAAGTCTTTTTCTTGTCTGTGCCCGGGGAGAGTAATTAGTCTGTCAGTCTTCCCGTCCTGCCGACGTCTCAGCAACCACTCTGCCTGCCGATGACAACAAAGGAGTTGTGCTTTAACGATCTCTCAGCTGCGGGTCCCTCGGCACATTGACGGCAGCAGAAGCGTCTCTCGGCTTTCGCTTTAAGATGAAATCAATGTCAGAAATGTGAAAAACAGAGAGCAAGCGGGGCGCGGGTTTATTAGATGGAAGTTTAAAAGGAAAGCAGCGGCGGACCGGGGTCCACCAGCTGCAGCTGGAAGCTTTGATGGATTGGGCTTTTCATTGGGAAAGACGAGCAAATGGAGGGAGGCTGACGGAGGGAGAGAGCCTCTCTCTTTATCGGACGGACATTTTTTCTCTCCATCTTCAGTGTTTTCTTTCCTCCTTCTGCCTCTTTGCGCAGAGGTGGGTTTATTGAGTGAACGGTGTCTCCTCCGTTTTCCTCCTGCCGATTTTAGCTTCTTTTTACCCCCCAGTTTCCGTCCAGCATATAAAGGGCTGAACCCAAGCGGTGCAGGAACCACTGTGTTGCCAGGGAGTTTATCTAAACAGCACCAATTCACAACACTTGGAGCGTCAGTCGAGTCAGATTCCAGTCCGCTTCAGTTTATTCTTGGTCCAAAGTTTTCTCTCTCAGGAAACCCGGCAGGTTGCATGGAGTCGTTGTGGAGCCGCCTGTTAACGATTTTATTATTCTATTTCCTATCTTCTCTAACCTGCTTGTGTTTAAACCTTTATCTTTCGATTCTACGCACGTATTTGATCTTATTTGTGCATATTTCGTTTGTCTACTTTTGCTTAAATTTTCTATACCCACTTGTTCTTGTGGACTCAGTTATTTATACAAACATATTTACTCCTGCATTTATTTTATCTTATGAGTGTCTTCTATTTATTTATCAGCCCTTTAGAAACCTTTCTCTAATAAATGGCAGTTTGATCTGACGTGAAAACTAGCAGGTTCTCATTACAGGATGTTTAATCTCTCGGGTCCTCTGCCCTGATGTTCAGGAGAAACATCTGCTGTAGATGTTGGTCTAAGCCTGGTGTTTCTTCTCTGGGCCGCCGCCGCCTGCTCGGTTCTGGTCTTACTTTAACCCCAAACTGCATCCAGTTGCTGTGGTGTTGAGGTCCTGGACTGAAACCGAGTGGGAAAGCAGCCAAAGTCTGAATAAAACCAGCGGAGACCCTCCTGAAGGTCTTGGTCCGTTCATCCCAGTCAGAACACGCTGAGTTTTTCACAGTGAGCATCCCTGCAGACTGTTTCACGGTTAATAATTTAAAAAGAATATTTATTCACAGGCAGATCAGGATGAACCCGTTCAGTTGTCCTCAGGTTTGGTTCATCTCTCTCACCGTCATAGAGCTTTAGCGGCTTTACCTTCTGAAAAGGCTAACTTCCTGTTTGTGGCTGGTTCTGATGGTGAAAACCTGCTGATCCCGCCTCTCTGATGTTCCCCAGAGTCCCCCATCGGTCAGATGCGTCCTCCTCACGGCAGCGTCACGCCTCAGAAGAACAGCTACCTGCTGGTCATCATCCTGGTCTCCGTGGGAGCCATCAGCGTGGTCGTGGTCACGGCGCTCGTCTGCATCCACCGCTCGTCATCCCAGCAAAGAAAGTAAGCGTTTGTGACTCGTGTGGTTCGCCAGATGTTCTGTGGGGGGATTTATTTCACCGGGAGCTTATCGAGAGCGGCTGAGGTGATTAAAAGGCTCCTCAGCTCCAGAAGCAGAAGAGATTCAGCTTTGGATCCGGTTATCGGGCCACACCTCTGACCAGGGTGGAGGCATTCTCCTCCTCCTCCTCCTCCTCCTCCTCCTCCTCCTCCTCCTCCTCTTACCTGAGGTCAGGTGAGACTGAATCTCTCCGTCTTGTGCCGAGATTTCTTACGGACCTTTTGGCAAACCAACAAAAACGGCTCCATGACAACATATCATGTTCTGCAGGACTCCATCAGAGAGCCGGTCCACTTTTGCACCGTCGGTCAGAACGTGTTTTCCAACATTACCAGTGAGGGTGAGAAGTGTGATCTCCTGGTGAAGACTTCCCAGAACCACTGTTTCATGATGCATGCATGGCCTTCCCCTTAGGAGGAGCTGTAGAGGTCTGTGGCTCAGGTGGGAGAATCAGAAAGCAGGACAGCTACCGGTCACTCTGTAGAATGGCTTCCACACAATGAAACACGGTGGTGGCAGCATCATCCTGAGTGGAAGCAGGGCAGAGCTAAATCAGGACCATCCTGGAGGAGAACCTGTTGAGGCTGCAGAAGACCTGAGACCGGGATGGAGGTTCACCTTCCAGCAGGAGAACCACCCTGAACAAGCAGAGATATAATGGGACGGCCTAGTCAAAGTCCAGACCTACATCCAACTGAGAATGTGTGAAAACTGATGTTCCCAGATGTTCTCCATCCAATCCGAGTTATGTCATAAAAAAGGACAAGTCAAAGCTTCAGCCTGTAGATGTTTAAAGCTGGCGGAGACCTAACCCAGAAGACCAGCAGCACTCCACAGTTTTAAGATTGGTGTTTGCAAAAGAATTAGAAGAAGCAACAACAAAAGGTTGAGGTTTAGGTTGAGGTGACATGTTGTGAATTGATGCTGCATAAATAAACTGAACTGAATTGTTTTAGGTTTGCAGCCTTAGACGTGGCTGAGGGATTGTTTGATGCAGCACACAAGTCAATTTCTCAAATTTAAAATGTCTATTTATTTATTTCAGACACACAAGTATACAATAAATGACAATATATGTCCTTGTAACATAAATTAAAAAAAGTGTATTAGCAGAAGCAGTAAACTTATAATGCCCATCCTCCAAAGCCAATTTACACTGGACTAGAAAAGAAAAAGATAAAAGAAAATAAAAAAAAAGATGGCTACCTTTTATAATACAAACCAAAATATGATTTTAGCAAAAATAATTATTCTTCAATAACATTTTGAAGACAAGGTAATACACCCAATATCTTACTGCTATTAATTACATTCGTATGATTCATAATTTTTAATCACATTATTCTTAAATATGTTTTTAAACCTTCTTAATGTTGAACAGTCTTTTAGCTCCTGATCTAATTTGTTCCGTACATCAACCCCAACAAAAGAAATACAACGTTGTTTTACATTTGTTCTTGCTTTTGGTTTCCTGAACATTTTATACCCTCTAAGGTCATAAACAGACGCTGAATGTGTGCTGGCAACAAATTATTCTTTACTTTGTACATGAATTGAGCAATTTTAAAGTCAACCAAATCTTTCAAATTTATTGTTTTTAAATTTAAAAAAGTTGGTTTGTATGAGCTGCTTTATTTACAATTTGAATAGCTCCCTTTTGAATTATGAACAATGGGTTTAAATGAGCTTTATAGGCGTTTCCTCACACTTAGGCTAAACTAATGAACACTACAAGGGATATGATGTTTTTTGATTAAAAAAGTCTTTAAATTTATATAACCCTGCCAATCTTTTAGACCACCTTGACCTGGTATAGTCAATATGTGGTTTCCAACTTAACTTATTCTCTAGGACTCCTGTTGCTCCGTAAGCCGCTGACCCGTCCTGCTTTCTCTTTGCCCTCCACCGTTCTCAGGAAGAGGGCGAGCCACAGCGCCGGGAAACGCAAAGGCAGCCAGAAGGAGCTGCGGCCCCCGGACCTGTGGATCCACCACGAGGAGATGGAGATGAAGAACATCGAGAAAGCTCCCAGCGTCGCCCCGTCCGGGCGCGACTCGCCCATCCAGTCCTGCCAGGACCTCCCCCAGGTGGCTCACAGCCAATCAGAGAGCCAGATGGGCAGCAAGAGCAGCCACTCAGGTACAAGATAAATCCTTCATCACCGGCGGCTTTAATCTTCTCGGCTGACGAGGATTTGATGTGTTTGGAGTCGTCTCCCTGTCTCAGATCAAGACGTCACGTTTTACACTGCAAAAACAGAACTAAATATAAGTCAAATCTTCTCTAAATTATTGTATTTGTCCTTGATTTGAGCAGGTAAATAAAATGATTTGCCAATTGAATTAGATTTTTCCACTTAAAACATGAACAATTAATCTCCATCATCTTATTTCAAGTGCAGGATGTCTAATTATCTTATTTTAGGGGCAAAGATACTCATTCCACTGGCAGATAATCTTATTTACTGGCTCAAATCAAGGATGAATAGAATAACTTTAAGAACATTTTACTTGTTTTTAGATCCGTTTTTGCGGTGTAAATGCTGAGTTTCTCCTTCCAAATAGTTTTTCTAAATCTACTGACGAAATCCGGTCTGATGCTGCAGCACGTCAAGTGAAAATCTCTTTTAAAAGCTTTTTTTTTTTTTTTTCTGTTGCTTCCAGGAGCCGACGCCGACGAGGCGTCCAGCGGCATCTCCACCCTGGATCGCTCCATCAGCGCCAGGAGGGGAACGCGGGGAAAGATGATGATTCCCATGGACCTGCAGCCGAGCAACACGCGTAAGTTACACGTCCCTAAATCATAGAGGTTAGAGGCGTGTGGTTACTCTGGGTAATCTGCCGAAAATGTTCCTGCTGAGCCCAGACAGAAGCCGGGATGTTTTCCCCAGGAATGCTGACAGTTAGCTTTCATTCAGGAAGCTAAACTCTGGATGCTTTAAGGAAGAGGAAACGCCGCTGCTGAAAAAAAAGTTTTCCATGTCAGGATTAATGAAACCGATGAGGTCTTAACACAAAACAGCACAGATCAAATCTATCTATGACCTCAGCACAGCCTGGCTTCTTTTGCAGGATTTAAGATGAAAAGCATCAACCAGGTGAAATGCATCCATCAGCTGGTCGTCTTCTGTGTGAGCGCTGCAGGAGATCAGTCGCTGTGCTGCTCTAGAGCATCCGGGTGTGTCTTAACGCGCTGCTAAGACAGGACGACATCAGCAGTGACATCAGAGCAGCAATCTCCGCTGCGCATTTACCTGTGCAGGGCACTAAGGTCCATCGGCCTGCAGAGAGGAAGATGATTCCCAGGAGGAGAACATCTCAGCAGCTTCCAGCCCAAGGTCAGAGCGGGAAGCTCAGAGAAACGACCAGAAACCCAAGAGCTCCACCTCAGACAGGCTTCAGCTAGCAGGTTAAAGGTTAAAGGTCACGACCTTGAAGCAGTCTGGCTGCTTGGGAGGCCAGCAGAGCTGCGTCTGGACGAAGAACCAGACCTCTGGCAGACATTGAGAGGACCGTGATCTGCTCTGTGGTTTCTACGGCTAACCCCCTGGGTCCTGTCTGATGCTCAGCTAACCAGCACACCTGGCTCATACGCTTTTACCCATGAATCCTAGAAAAGACGCCAGGGTGCACTTACTTTCTCGCTCAACGCTTCTCCAGATGCGGGGGCATCTGTAATCAGCAGATCTACAACAGAGGTGGACACGAAGGTGTTGCAACGGCCTAGTCAAAGTCTAGGCTTCGAGCTGGACGTAAATGAATTACTGCAACCTTTAAGAAAGAGAAGCGAGGTTGGAAAGTTCAGCATACCGAGATCTTTGTCACCCTCCTGTCCTGAGCCCGTTTGCAGCGAGCGGTCCAGAACCACCGGCGCTTTAGCATAAGCGGATCTCTTCAAACTCCAGCAGAGGTTTTTATTTTTTTTTATTTTTTGTTCCTCCCTGCTGTTGAGCTCCTGGGGTGATAATTTCTGAAGCCGGCGAGTTATTACGTATTCCAAGAAGCAGCATTAATTCCAGCCCTGAAACCACGACTCCGTCAGTGATTGGAATAAAAAAAAGAGCCCGAATGTGAAGTTCTGCAGTGCAGCGCTCCACGCGTCCTTCAGGGAGCTTATTAAAAGATAATTTTGGCCAAAATTAAGTACTGATGGACGGCCCTGTGGGAACGACAGAAGGGAGCACGCTCTGAGCAGAAAAGTCCTTAAATCTTTGTTCCCTTTCTTTAAAATAAGAGCGCGATGGAAGGAGACGAGGCTGCAGACGGTAAACAGGTGCACAGGTCTCAGATCAGAGATGCTTTACAATCAGACTTATTCCTTCTGTGTAAAAGTTGGGTTTGGAAAACAGGCTTTAATGTCGGAACATGTTTTAATTCGATGCTCAGAGCTCGACTCTGCAAGTCGGTTGAACCCAGCTCATCTCGCCCGGGCGTGATCCGGCGACGCAGCAGAGACCTCTCTGATGTTCTCAGCCTTTCTTTGTCTTGCGGCGCCCCAGAAATGTTCTGCGGCTCTTCTCCGGTCTCCGCCAAGCTTTGAGGTGTGTTTGGGCTCATTAGCCTGCTGCAGCATGAACAGACTGGAGCACGCCTCGCTGGTACTTGTCCCCGTGCCGCACTGGAGCAGAGTCGGTACGAAGAGGAGAGAAGCAAAGCAGAGAGTTAAATGTTTCCCACAAGCGAACCGTGTTTGATTGTTGGTTCGAGCCACAGGGAGGATGTTCTGCTCCTCACTGAGAGGAGAATACAAAGCTGCAACATGATTAAAGGCAACGAAGCAAACTTACACGTGTCAGTTAAAAAATGTCATTTCACAACACTTTCTAGAAACCCTCATTAAAACTAAGATAAAATGTTAATGAATGGGAAATAAAAAGAACATGTTTGTAAAAGATTACCTTAAGTGGTGAAAGCTTTGTTATTACAGAAGCAGAGAAAAAAACATCCAGCATCAATGGATGGATGGATGGATGGATGGATGGATGGATGGATGGATGGATGGATGGATGGATGGATGGATGGATGGATGGATGGATGGATGGATGACAGACAGATGGACAGGTGGGTGGATGGATGGATGAATGAGTGGGTGGATGAATGGATGGATGGATGGATGGATGGATGGATGGATGGATGGATGAGTGGGTGGATGAATGGAAGAACAGATGGATGGATGGATGGATGGATGGATGGATGGATGGATGGAAGGAAGAACAGATGGAAGGATGGATGGATGGATGGATGAACGGATGGATGGATGGATGGAGGGAGGGATGGATGGATGGATGGAAGAACAGATGGATGGATGGATGGATGGATGGAAGAACAGATGGATGGATGGATGGATGGATGAACAGATGGATGGATGGATGGAGGGAGGGATGGATGGATGGATGGAAGAACAGATGGATGGATGGATGGAAGGAAGAACAGATGGATGGATGGATGGATGGATGGATGGATGGATGGATGGAAGGAAGAACAGATGGAAGGATGGATGAATGGATGGATGGAAGGAAGAACAGATGGATGGATGGATGGATGGATGGGCGGATGGATGGATGGATGGATGGATGGATGGATGGAAGGAAGAACAGATGGAAGGATGGATGGATGGATGGATGGAAGGAAGAACAGATGGAAGGATGGATGGATGGATGGATGGATGGATGGATGAATGGAAGAACAGATGGATGGATGAATGGATGGATGGATGGATGGAAGGAAGAACAGATGGAAGGATGGATGGATGGATGGAGGGAGGGAGGGAGGGAGGGAGGGAGGGAGGGATGGATGGATGGATGGATGGATGGATGGATGGATGGATGGATGGAAGGAAGTACAGATGGAAGGATGGATGGATGGATGGATGGATGGATGGATGGAAGAACAGATGGAATGATGGATGGATAGAGGGATGGATGGATGGATGGATGGATGGATGGATGGATGGGTGCATCATGAGCAAAACATCCGATCAGATCTCAGAGGAGATGGTTTGGTTGTTAACTTTTCTCACTCCTTGGCTGCATATCTGGTCTTTAGTCTCTTCATTTAAAGTGGAAAACTAAATAAATGACAATGAGTGACACTGGCTGGTGCTTCAGTCACTGCTAAAAGGGAACTAAAAGTGAGTAAAACTCTCTTGAAAAGAGTGTATTTGTCCTTGATTTGAGCAGGCAAGTTTAAATGAAATAATGGAATGAGGTTTTTGCACTTAAAACAGGAGCAATTCATCTCCATCGTCTTATTTCAAGTGCAGTATATGTAATAATCCTATTTTAGGGGTCAAAATACTCATTCCATTGGTAGATAATCTTATTAATCTGCTCAAATCAAGGACAAATTCATAATTTCAACAAAGTTTTACACACTTTTAGTTCCATTTTTGCAATTATTCTGTACCAAATCAGTCAGATTGAAATGAGGAGGAGGCTAAAGCCGGGCGTACACTGTACGAGTTTTTCAGTCGTGGTACTTATATACATCTCAAACTGTGCGACGGAACCGCGGGGTTTAAAAAGCTCACCGCTCACGATCTGTGCGGCACGACGCTTGGACGCGACCGGACTGCTCACACTGTACGTCGTGTCCCCTCTGGGACCGCTCGCTGTGGTGGCAGAGGCAGGCGAGCGACGGTAGGTGACAGGGACCCAGAGCAGGGGTTCGAGCCCAGCTCTGGCGAGGCCCGCAGGAGGCACCGGGCGTCGGGGGAACAGAGGGGAGAGAGGAGGGACGAGACGCACCGGCGGCCGCGCGGCACGGCAGGTCGCCCGGCCCGCACCCCACCCCACCCCACCCCCCCCCCCCCCCCCCCGCGAGCGGAGGAGTGCCGAAACAGGCGGCCAGCGCGTTGCGCGGACCGGACGGCTCGCCCTCCTCAACACCGGGCGGAGGTCGCTTCAGGGACGCCCGCTCCCCTCCCTCCGCTGGCGGGGACGGAGAGGAGGGGAGGGCGCCCCCTCGTAGCTCTGCTTGAACAACAGGATGCGCTCACGAAAACCTCACGACAGCCGACTGAATTTCAAACATGTTTGATTTTCACCGACTGTCCGATTCCTGATCGGGAGGTAGTCGTGAGAAGCCATTCCCCCCTCCTCCCCCCCTCTACGATCAAGCTGAAATTCAGCCCGATTCAAAAAATGCCCGCACGACTGAAGAATCGGCCCGAATAGGGCAAAAACTCGTACAGTGTACGCCCGGCTTTAAGATACATATAAGATAAAAAAAAAATAAGATAAGAAATTCCTTTATTTTCCCACAAAGGGGAAACTCTGGCGTGACGGTGGCAAAGATAACAGGGCTACGAACAATTTATAATAATGAAAAAAACAATCTAATCTAAAGGTAGTTCTAAAGCAACAGAGGATGAGCTTCATCAGAAAGGTCAAAATAACAGTAAAAATAAGCTCCAGAGTAAACATACTCATGTAGAAAAGATGAAATATTCAAGTTAAAGTTATATCTGCATTAACATCGCTATCAGCTGATAATCAACATGTTATCGGTCCCATTAGTGAAACAGGGCCGATATACTCGCTCCTGGAATCTCCTCCATGCTGGTGAGGCTGTGCTGGGAGACACAGCAGACCTTCCCGTAATGACGGGCCGTCCTGGTGGAGCTGGACTGCCTGTGCAGCCTCTGTAGGCTCCAGGTACCGCCTCACCGTACCAGTAGTGGCACTGACCCTGGGTAAATGAAAAACTACCGGAAAGACATCCATAAATAAGCACAGGGAGGAAGGATGTGTGTGTCCTCCACCTTCGGAACCTTTCCTGCTGTGGGCTCGTCTCATTGTCCCCCTTTAGAGCCTCGTTGTTAATTTAATTACCACCAGAACGGCCGACGCTGATTAACGGCCCGCTCTGCTGCTGACCTGACCGGGTCAGTGTTCCAGGAGTTCATCTGACTTGATGTTACGCTGATTAAAACATGTTCCTTTAATTAATCTGAGCAGTGTACAGGTTCTCGCTGAGAGCGTCGTGATCTGCACCTGTTAGGGTTTGGTCAACCGAACCCACCCGCGTTCCCCGTGGTTCCCTTTAAGGATCCGTGTTCTCTGTCCCTGTGGATTGCATCAAAACGCCCGTCGTGTGTCCTGCTGCTGCTTTGGTCCTTCACCTCCACCAACCAACAGCTTTCACAACGAGGTTCTCAGACAGAAAACGGGACGTTGTGTTTGTAAAGCTTTAAATCTGTTTCTGTTTTAGCTCCACGGCTACATCTTTCCCTTTTCCTGCCACACTTCTGTGGTTTCTGTGTAAATCTGCTTCAGTTCCCCACCAAACCTCTGTTGAACGTCTTCTCATTCGCAGTGGGAAGCAGATTTGGTTTGCGCCGCGGCGCAGCATCTAATTACAGCCTCCTTCCTGCCTGCATGCAGCGAGTTTCTGTGTGTTCCCAGTTTCACTGAGTAATTACGCCGCCCTCAGCCTGCCTGCGAGTCTTTACGGGGCTTCTTTCTCTTCTCATCTTTTACCTTCTTGCTGTTGTTTACTGCAGCTGTGACAAACAGAAGCCACCAAAGTGAACGTGAACAATCAGGTTAGAGCGCCGGGTGTGCTGTCTCTGCAGGGGGCGAGTCGGCGTGCGGCTTCTAATGTGGAGAATCACCCCGACGTTCCCGCTTCTCATGCAGTTCTCTCGCATATTTAGTTTTACTGCAGCCAAAACTGCTGGAGCCTCGAAGAAGCATCAAAGGATTAATCTAATTTTTGTGTATTTTGCTGTTTTTCTCTCAGCATTGTTACTGTGGGGTAATAGATTAATGATTAAGGTATAATGATTCGGTTTCATTGTACCCTGCTGAGGCTAGATTTCATCCCTTGCAGGTAAAAATTTAGGCCAACGGCGGTTAGGGCAATGCTTTGGTTCACGTAGGAGCTCATGGTCCAGCCAGTGGTGCTGTGGCTGCAAAACAAGCCCAGACCATCACACCGCCATGCTGGAATTAGGTGTCTGTGCTGATCTCCTGTGTTTGGTTCTGTCCGTCCTGGTCCAGCGTCTCTACCTGGGTCTCATCTATCCCACGCTGGAGAAGAAACGGCTGTAGGTGGTAAAACGTGCCACTATCATTCCCCCGCTTCGTCCCACTGCCAGAAAGTTTGGGAAATACAGGAATTTGTCACAAGAAAAGTAGGAAGAGGTGAGCTCGACTATGAAGGTACAACATCCGGACAGTCCTGCTGCCATCTTGTTTCTAGAGAAGATGCTTTTTCCTTCATCCCTTCCAAGCAGCCAGACTGGTTCAGGGACATGACCTTTAACCTTTAACCTGCTAACTGAGGCCTGTAGAGTCTGAGGTGAAGCTCGTTGGTTTCTGGTCATTTCTCTGAGCTTCCCGACTTTCTGACTTTAGGCTGAACCTGCTGGACGTCCATCCTGAGAAGTTGAGATGTTCTCCTGGGAATCATCTTCCTCTCTGCAGGATGATGGACTGCAGATGGTTTGGAGATGACCTTTGAACCCTTCCCAGAGTGATTGGCAGCAGTAGTTGCTTCTCTAAGGTCATTGCTGACGTCTTTCTGACTTAGCATCGTGTTGAAACACCCCCACTAGGATGAATGCATGCTACGGAGGAAGTTTAGCCATGTTGCTCGGGTACGTAGGGCAAAGGTCACCAGCCCTGGAGGACTTGAGTTTGACGCCGCTGGTTTGGAGTCTCTGAACCACAGAATCAGAGTTTCCTGGATGTGAATTCTAGCTCCTAAAACCAAAAGGTTGCATCCTACCGGCTGCAGTGGGGGTAAAGCGGTCTAATCGCTGTAGATCTAATCCTCAGAGTGAATTTAAGGCGTTTGAGCTCCTGCAGATTTGCACAGACAGGACCGCGACTAATGTTTGTGTCAGGAAACAAGTTTAGCTGGCAGGAATCTCGTTTATCCTTTCATGTTCTTCTTCCCGAGGAACATCCCTGCGCCTCGGCTCAGGTGGGGGCAGAAACTCACCGGCATCAAATCTGAACCGTTCGCATCAGGGAGGTGATCACCGAGGTCCAGCCTCCGTAAACCAGAACCAGCTCCCAGAGAGGGAACAGAGACGTTCAGAACCGTCTCTCTTATTCTGACGTTCAGAACCGTCTCTCTCTCTTAATCTGACGTTCAGAACCGTCTCTCTCTCTTATTCTGACGTTCAGAACCGTCTCTCTCTCTTAATCTAGCAGAATCCTCCTCTCAGCTCGGCTCCCAGCAGGGGGAGCAGATCGATCGATAGCAGCGTCGATGAGGAAGTATTGATAACCGCTAGATTGTGATCAGCAGATTTAATTTGTGTTTCTTTTTCTTTCTTTGTCAATTTGCGCGGTGATCATTTTAAGAGAAGCAGAGTTTGATTACAGCAGCGAGATGACCAGCGATGAGGCGGGCCGATCCATACGGGTATCGATTGAGAATATTGACGAATCTGGAGCAGGAAGCTACAGGTTTATCTGTGTTTGAGGGGGAGCTGAGGCAGAAAGCACGCAAGGAATGACGAGCAACGAGAAAAAACACCAGAAAGAAAAGAGGAAATAAAAAACCGGAGGCGACGGAGGAATGAAAACTGAATAGAAGAAACGTCAGAGGACTGAACTTAACAGAACCGTTGGTAGGAAGCAACAGAAAAGACAAAACTGCTCACCTCCTCCAGGATTTCCTGACCTGCAGTTTCTTATATGTAAAAACATGAGTCTTTCCGAGCGAAGAAGAGAAAACGAGACAAAAAGCAGGCGGACGTGGAGATCAGAGCGTCAAGGCAGAGATGTTCAGCAGAAACAGAAACAAAAAGCTGGAGTCACTGCAGGAATTTAACGTTTTATCAGACCGGCGAACAGTAAAGTGGAAAAGATTCCTGTTTCAGATCATCAAACGGCGTTAATGTCAGCTCAATATTACCTGAGTAAAAACAAACAGCAGTTTCAAAACGAAGATCTATCTCCTTTAGTTCAAATCTCTCCAAACCAACCTGGTTCCATGTGGAAAAAGTAATCACACCCTTAAGCCCAATAAACGACTCTTCCTCCCTGGGCAGCAGCAGCCGTTCTGAAAAAAGGGAACTAAAAGTAAGTGAAATTGTCTTGAAATTAGTGTATTTTTCCTTGATTTGAGCAGCTAAATGAGACTATTTGCCAATGGAATGAGATTTTTGTGCTTAAAATAAGAACAATTCATGTCCTTCATCTTTATTTTACTCATTCCACTGGCAAATAGTCTTATTTAGCTGCTCAAATGAAGCAAAAATATATTTCAAGAAAATGTTACTTACGTTTAGTTCCCTTTTGGCGGTGCATGTGGAGTTTCTGGTACCTGGTTCTGAGTCTTTGACATCCCTGTAGGGGAACTTTGACCCGCTCTGCTTTGCTGAATTGACTTCATTCAGACACGTTGGCGGGTTTTCCAGCAGAACCCATCTGGTGAAGGTCAGACGGCGGCATCTCAGTCGGATTCGGTTGTTAAGCTGCCCAGACCATCACGCCACCTCCACCATGCTTGACTGTAGGTATGATGTTCTGGTTCTGGGATGCTGTTAGTTTTACACCAGATGTTACGTTTTCCCAGAACCTCTGGGGATCGTCAAGATGTTTTCTGGTAAACGTAAGGCAGACCTTTGAGTTCTGTTGGGCCAGCAGCGGTTCTGGCCCAGTCTCTCTTTGTTATCGTTGACCTTAACTGAGGCCTGCAGCGCTTTAGATGTTGTTCTGGGTTCTTCTGGAACCTCTTGGATGAGTCGTTGATGAGCTCCTGGAGTGATTCTGGTGGGTCGGCATCTCCTGGGAAGGTTCTCCGCTGGTACAGGTTCTCTCCATGTGTGGATCATGGTTCTGACTGTGGTTCTGTGGAGTCCCACAGCCTTAGAAATGGATCTGGAAGCCGCTCTTGGAGGGATGTTTCTCATCTGTTCTTGAATTTCTGTAGATCGGCGCATGACGTGTTTTTTTTTTCAGATCTTTTAGCCTACTTCATGCGGTCGGAAAGGTTCTGATAAAGTGATGTGATGATTCTACGGGTCAGGCAGAATCACTCCCGGGTTTGGTTGATAAGTTGAACCAAATAAAGTTGTTAATCACTCTTATTTTATCACAGTGATTACTTCTCCAGGTATTTTTTCCCTTTAATAACTGTAATCATTGCATTTAGTTACGTCATCATTGTCTGATATTAAAATTAATTTGATCTGAAAACGTGGGACGAGACAAAATATCAAATACATAAGAAATCTGTAGGAGTTATGTTTTCTCAGCACTGTTTCTTAGTCATGATGACTGTTTATTTCAGAGATATTCAACACGACGCTGTTCTTTGGCCAATCAGTCATAATTACATCAATCAAAGATTAAAAGCTTTCACTAATTGTACTGAAATGTCTTTGAGGTTCTTTTCTGACAAAAAACAAACAAACATCTATTTTGAAAAAGACCCACTCATTTCAGATGTTCCTTTGGTTCTCAGAACTAAAACGGGAAGAACAGTTTGAGAACTTTGAATTCATTTTTAAATTGTTAGAAGCTCATGTTTAACTGCTTGTTGAAGCCGTTTTGGAACCGAATCGTCGGTGCAGCACCGAGACAGAAAGACATCAGCAACGACCTCCGAGCAGCAACTGGTGCTGCTCATCAACCTGGGAAGGGTTCAAAGGTCCAAAGTCCTTCATCCTGCAGAGAGGAGAGCATGTCAGCTGCCAGCATTAAAGGTTAAAGGTCAGGACAACAGGGACTAAAAAAAAATAGCAATGAAAAGTGAATCAGCCTGATTGGTTTTAGCCGTTCCCCCTCAGCTCCTCCAGCAGACGCCTAACGTTGTTGAGCTTTCACCTTCCGGTTCCTGGGACCTTTCTCCTGGGTCTGGTACTGGACCATCTTTTATAAGACCTCTGAGCTTATCCAAAGGGGCTATCAGAGGCCCAGTACCCGTGGTGGGGCGACCATCACCGCAGCAAGCCTCGCTCATGTAGTCTCTCTGCCCAATGTGCTGAGCAGGGCTCCATTTCTGGTGCTGAGGGACCAAGACTAACCCTTGGGTAACTCCTACCGGGACATTTCAGGAACCTTTTGGGTTGGAGGAGCTGACAGCTTGTTTCTGGATACTCACCATTAGACTAGAAGCACAAAGTCATGTCTAGTTGAACCACCAGTGTTCTGGAACAACGTCCGTTGGACCGATGAGACCAGGTGGAGATGTTTGGCCGTAACGCGGCGCAGCCTCGTTACAGAAGCACAAAGCATGGAGGAGGACTGATCTGTACAGCAAACCGGGTCATAAACTGGACGATGATCCAAAACACAGCAGGAGAATCTAGGTTGCCAGTGGCCTAGTCAAAGTCCAGAGCTCAGCCTGTTTGGAGTGCTGTAGGTGGACCTTAAGCAAATGTCTGCAGACCTCAATGAACTGGAGCAAAGCTGGAAAACATAAATGTGACAGAATACAACTTTTCCCCAGGGGAGAAGACCAAAAATCCCACAAATGTAGAAATAAAGACGGATTTTATTAGAGACCCGTGCATCGAGCCCCAATGAATCGTTTATTTCTTCTGCTTCTTCGCGTTAGAGAACGCTTCGCTGTAAAGGATTGGAAACCTTTTGTGCCTTCGACCATCCGCGCTTCCTGAACAAAGACCGAGTGCATGGCTGTTTTTTAATCAAACATGAAGGATTACCGAGAGACAATACACTGAGCTCAGCAGCACTCACACTCATTTTGGCTGGATGTGTTTTAGAAAGGATAAAAAAAAAGAAAAGAAATATACACGGGCACACTCAGACAATAATAGGAACTGGGGGGAGCTCCTTATCTTCCAAACAGGCCTGAGGAGCCATGCAGTGATTTTTCTCTGTGTGCTGTAGACCGGAGGCAGTGTGTAATCAGTCTCCGTGAGCTCGCCTCCCTACAGTTTCCTCTCAAGGTCACAGTATGAACTCTGTCTGCTCTGACCGCCTTACTCCACTGCTTCTCCTCCCAGGTTATAGCTGCTCTCTGCACTTCTAACACTACAGACTCACCTCAGTGCAGCGGAGTCCTGATCTGCAACCAAATCCTCTCGCAATTCTCTTTTCTTGCTGCTAATGTTGCTTTGGTAATGAAAAGTGCTCGTACCCTAATGCCTCTCCCTGCTGTAGATGCAGGCTTTTGTTTTGCTTTTATCGCTGCACATTACATCAGTGGACAAACAGGGAAGCTGCCTGCCGCCAGAATGGGCTAAAAGAGAGAGCAAACCAGAAGTCGTCCTGAGAAACTGTAGCAGAGTCATGCATAAAGAAAATCTGCCGGGTGAAAGAACTTCTCAGTGCACCGGAAACATCCTCCAGCGGTAAAACTGAAGAAACAGTCAGGGTGACCCAAACAACCTTTTTAGAAAGTTTTAAAGTTTCAAGCCTGAAAGATTTCACCTCCTGACTTAAAACTGGGAGATGGTTTCACAAGTGGGGGTGGGAGGGGACCGGGAACTGAAAGATCTGCCTTGGAGAAGCTTTAGTAACCATGACGAGATGAGGCTGGCCAGTGTGATTAAAGCCTGTTCATTATTAATTTAAAGGTAGAGTCGGCGATTTGATGCGCAAGACCGTCTTACCTGCTCTTCAGCCCCTCGAGGGGATGGCATGAAAAAAATCTCCCAAATCCACTCTTGTCTTCTTTCTTGCTACTGAGGCCTTCCTCTTCTTCTCATAAACATGAACACCATTTGCTTCTTACGACCGAGAGTCACAAGAAGCTCGGTTTTCAAAGTCTACAGTGAGAGCAGCGGCGCTACAATGAGCGGCTAACACCGAAGCTAACCGCTAAGCTAACCGCTAAGCTAACTGGATACATAAATACTAGAAGTGCGCATGCGCCAGTGGCGTCCCGTGCGGTTCACTGCGATTTTGCTGCTTTGTTCTCATGTTAACTGCAAATGTTCTCATTTTAAATGCAGTTAGAAGAGAATTGTATTTAGAAAAAGCTTTTCTTTTGAAAAATATCAACTTCCACCACCTCTGTTCAACACACGTCTGAAGTTTAATCATCTCTACAGTTACTTCAGCTGGACCACTAGCTTAGCACCGACCCTCTGTACCGGGGGGGGGGGGGGGGGGGGGAATTTAACTATTTTTTATCTCCTTCAATTACTTACATAAAATACCAAATGCTGCTCTCTGTTTTGGGAACCCTGGGAACTCTCATATGGTTGGCTCAGAAACCAGGAAGTAAACATGGGCTGCACTCTGCAGTTCCGGACCGTACCTTTAGGTTTGAAAGGAGAAAACTAAGACATTGTTGATGGAGATGACCGATTGTTTCTAGGGAATGTCACTTCCATCCCGGGTGACAAATGAGAATGATTTAGTTCTCAATTTAGGTTGATGTTACGGTAAATATCTTACTTATAGCTCCTTTAACTGACTGTGTTTGACTGTTTCAGCGGTGGTTAGTGCCATCCCGGTTCCTACGCTGGAGTCCTCTCAGTATCCTGGGATTCTGCCTTCACCATCCTGTGGCTTCACGCACAACAAGTTCAGCCTTAGGCCCATGCCGTTCCCCAGTCTGACTGTGGACAGAGGATACACGCCAGGTACTGAAATACTACCACTGCTCTTCTGTGGGAAAGAAACGTGGTTATAAAAAGATCTTGTGATGTGATAAAATGCAACAGGACTGCTCATCTAGAGGAAATCTGTCTTATACTGCTAAAAGGGAACTAAAACTAATTAAAATTGTCTTGAAATGTGAGTATTTGTCCTTGATTTAAGCAGGTAACTAAGATTATCAGCCAAAGGAATGAGTATTTTTACCCCTTAAACAAGATAATTAAAGAAATTGCAGTTGAAGTGGGATGATGGAGATGAATTGTTCATCTTTTTAGTGCAAAAATGTCATTCCCTTGGCAGATCACTTAAACATGCTGCTCAAATCAAGGACAAAAACACTAATTTCAAATAAATTTGACTTACTTTTAGTTCCCTTTTTGCAGTGTACGAAGAAACAACTCCCTACAATTAGCGTATCTGAGATGAAAATAGGACCGGCTATTAAAAAATTTTTGTTTGCAAGGATAATTTATCTCAAGAATTTGATTAAAATCTGTGTTGGTACCCTTGAGAAGGACTGAATTCAACAAATACATAAAGAAAACCGTTATATTAACAAGGCTGACAGTGGCTGATGAATCTCTTCTTGTTTTTGTTCATTTATCTGGACTTTTAAACATTTGTCTTTAACCAAAGACGGATTATTAGAAGAAAAGCAAATAATTAACATTAAAAAAAAGAAAAAAGTAAAGACACGAACCTTGTGGTACACCCTTAGTAATTTAATTTACAGATCATTTTTAATAAAAAATTACACACGGTTTACCACGTGAAATATTAGACCAATATTTGAATGGAAATTTTAATTCAGTGTTGTCGTCCATTAGGCCTATATACACTCACCGGCCACTTTATTAGGTACACCTGTCCAACTGCTCGTTAACACTTAATTTCTAAGCAGCCAATCACATGGCGGCAACTCAGTGCATTTAGGCATGTAGACATGGTCAAGAGAATCTCCTGCAGTTCAAACCGAGCATCAGTATGGGGAAGAAAGGTGATTTGAGTGACTTTGAACGTGGCATGATTGTTGGTGCCAGAAGGGCTGGTCTGAGTATTTCAGAAACTGCTAATCTACTGGGATTTTCACGCACAACCATCTCTAGGGTTTACAGAGAATGGTCCGAAAAAGAAAAAACATCCAGTGAGCGGCAGTTCTGTGGGCGGAAATGCCTTGTTGATGCCAGAGGTCAGAGGAGAATGGCCAGACTGGTTCGAGCTGATAGAAGGGCAACAGTGACTCAAATAACCACCCGTTACAACCAAGGTGGGCAGAAGAGCATCTCTGAACGCACAGTACGTCGAACTTTGAGGCAGATGGGCTACAGCAGCAGAAGACCACATCGGGTGCCACTCCTTTCAGCTCAGAACAGGAAACTGAGGCTACAATTTGCACAAGCTCATCGAAATTGGACAATAGAAGATTGGAAAAACGTTGCCTGGTCTGATGAGTCTCGATTTCTGCTGCGACAGTCGGATGGTAGGGTCAGAATTTGGCGTCTACAACATGAAAGCATGGATCCATCCTGCCTTGTATCAACGGTTCAGGCTGGTGGTGGTGGTGTCGTGGTGTGGGGAATATTTTCTTGGCACTCTTTGGGCCCCTTGGTACCAATTGACCATCGTTGCAACGCCACAGCCTACCTGAGTATTGTTGCTGACCATGTCCATCCCTTTATGACCACAATGTACCCAACCCATGATGGCTACTTTCAGCAGGATAATGCGCCATGTCATAAAGCTGGAATCATCTCAGACTGGTTTCTTGAACATGACAATGAGTTCGCTGTACTCAAATGGCCTCCACAGTCACCAGATCTCAATCCAATAGAGCATCTTTGGGATGTGGTGGAACGGGAGATTCGCATCATGGATGTGCAGCCGACAAATCTGCGGCAACTGTGTGATGCCATCATGTCAATATGGACCAAACTCCCTGAGGAATGCTTCCAGCACCTTGTTGAATCTATGCCACGAAGAACTGAGGCAGTTCTGAAGGCAAAAGAGGGTCCAACCCGTTACTAGCATGGGGTACCTAATAAAGTGGCCGATGAGTGTATATGTGTGTGTATATATGTGTATATGTAATTAGGCACATAATGCCATTGTGCCTAATTTGCTGCTGTTCTTCAATAATTCAGCTTATATTTGTGTAGCACCTTATGATTATAATACATCCTCTGATATATATAGATGACGACATCACACAGTGTCGGTTTTTACCTCTCCACCCCCTCTATCCTGTAAAAATCTGGCTACTTCTCTTTCCCTTGTTCATTGCCTCAGCAATAGCCTCAAGGCATCCCTTGTTCTAGCTCTAAGGCAAAATGCCTGGGCTGTATTTCCGGGTTCCTACTGAGGCCTGCACCTTCTTCTGCCTCTAGAGGTTTAATGGTTTAATGACTCAAATCCCTCTTTTCTAAGAAGAGGATTGTCATTCCTCTTTCTCCCTGTCCTTGTGAGGTTAGACCTTTTTGTAAATACAGTCGTGCCTCAAGAAATTCTTCCGGGATGAAGCAAAATGGGAACCTGAGGTTTTTTGCTGTTCCCACACGACCCGGTGCTGCTCAAATTTCATTGTCCAGTCAGCTATCTGTGTGCAGCAGATGGTGTTACTTCTATTGTAGGTCCAGCTGCAGGACTTCACGCTTTGAAAATATACAGACTGAAACATTTGCTCATTCCTCCTCATAAACAGCTCAAACTCTCTCAAATTGAATGGGAAGGACCTGTGAACATCCATTTTTATATCTTCCCACTGATTTTCGGTTATATTTATATCTGGGCATGGACTAGGTCAGCTCTGATCTAAACCATCCCATAACATCTCAGGCTGCAGGTTCTGGGTGGTTCTCCTGCTAGAAGATGAACCTCCACCCCAGTCTCGGGTCTCCTGCAGCCTCTAGCAGGTTTTCCTCCAGGATTGTTCTGGGTTTAGCTTCATGCATCGTTCCATCAACTCTGATTAGCTTCCCTGTCCCACAGCATGACGCTGCCACCACCATGTTTTATCATTGGATGGTTTGTTTGCTTCTGTCCCCTATATAGCTCGTTAAAAAACATGCAACCAGGACTTCTTATGACTGAGCTAGTCCAGCTGTAAAGTTGTATTTACTTAGGGATAGGGGTCCGAAATTAACACTCGCCAGACGTCAAATGCGAGTAAACTTTCCGTTTGGCGAGTAAATTTCAGAGGGCTAGCTGCCACATGGCGAGTAAATGTTTGTACCAAATAAATCGTGTCTTTTAGTCATCATCTGGGTGGATGCTTCTTTATGTTCCTCTGCTTTCAGCTCGTATGACAACAAACGTACACAAACACTCACACATGTGACACGAGAACTACAGCAGCTACTTCCTGTCCGTTTGCTAACAGCTAGCGTTTAGCTCAGGCTAACTACGTAGCGCCATTATGTGGAGATATTTAACAGGAGTCAGTCAGTTAATATTTTAGCCGGTAAAAAATATGCTTGGCCGGCGTATCCGGAAGTTAATTTCGGACACTGTACCAAAGTAAAAGAGGTCAACAGTTTTCAGATTTTATTTGTGGAAAAAAAAACTATTGAAAGATATGCATTGGTTTCCATCCATTTAGCAATAACTTTGTGTAAGTCTGTGGTTGTAATGGGACAAAATAAAACATTCAAGGCCTTACCTCACTACTCTGCACCTCTAATCAATGTTTTGTGTATTTCTGACTTAACTTTTAAATACTTGTTAAACAGTTGTAGTTTTAAAAGAATATGGGACACAGAAACAGTCGAGCAGCTGCATTGGTGGCTGACAGGGCAGCAGAGTGGAAGAGTCCTGCTGAAGCTGGCAGGGACAACCCAAATGCAGCTAGGACGTTTTTCAGACACATTCTGGGTTGTGATTAATAGAGTAAATACATGTAGCGCTGCACCGTCTGGACTCATGCAGCGGTCCACCCATGAGCCTCCACAACAAGAAGGTTGAGCTGACGTCCGGACAGCCACCTCGGTGTGTTGTGTAGTGGGTAGCAGTGCTGAGAAAGAACAAAATCTGTGGTGTTTTTGTCTTAATTATTAAACATTACAGAATAATTATTGCTCTCTGTTGATTATTAAAAATAAGACTGCCACTAGACAGTTTCCTGCTAGCGCAACAAAACAAACAAAACAAAAAAAAGATTTTTTGTGGATGGTAATAAACAAAATCACAACGTCTCCACTGTGCCAGCAAAGTAGGTTTTGTCCTTCCACATAATTTTCCAAGTAGAGATGAACCTTTTTCTCTATCTGGTTCAAAATCTCATTAAAATGTGTTTTTGATATACTTATCTTTGTCCAAAACCCCCTAAATACTAGCTTCGCTTTATATTTGTGTTAAAAAGTGTTGAGAAAACCTAGAACTTGAAATTCCAGGACAGATTTGTCCAGTTTCAGTCTCAGCAGTAGCCCTCACTACAAAAAGGGAACAGGAAACCAGTAAAAATCTCTTAAAATTAGTGTATTTGTTCTTGAAATTAGCAGGTAAATATTATTATCTGCCAATGGAGTGAGTATTTTGATCCCTAAAATAAGATCATTAGATATAATGCACTTGAAATAAGATGATGGAGATAAGTTGTTCTGATTTCAAGTGCAAATATTCAAACTTGCAGTTCAAATCAAGGACAAATTCACAAATTTCAAGATTTTACTTACTTTTAGTTCCCTTTTTGCAGTGCAGATGGAGCCTCTGACTGGAGCCTCTGACTGAAGACCTTTCTGAGACTCTTCACTGGTTTCTTTGTCTGAAATCAGCAGCTTCCCCCCTGATCTGAAGGGAATCTTGACTGTTGCTTTCCCTTTCCCCCCATCGGTTATAAAGCGGCCTGCTAACGTAGGAAACAACAATAAGCTGAGAACAACCTGGAGCTTTACAGCCCTCTGCAGCTCCCTCTGGTCTCTTCCTGCTCCCCAACTTTTTGGTTTGGTTTTACTGCCAAACCAAACGGTCAACGGCGTGGTTGGGAGCAGTAACTGAGTAATTGATTCCTTCTTGCTCGGCCCGAGTCGGTGATTTAACAACAGCGGAGAGACGAGGAGAGGCTTTAGAGTCATTGAATCGCCTGACAACCCAGGAGGCTGATTGCTGCCGGCAAAGCACACAATTAAGGCGAGCATGGCGGGGGTGGGGCGGCTAATGATGGAGCGAGGAAGATATAAGAAACTGAGACAAAACGGGTAATGAGGGGAGCTTTGAAGCTCGGGTTGGCCCGGCCGTGTGGCTCAGTCAGGATGTGCCAGAATAAAGTCGGCGTTGGAAACTTTTCTAGAAAAACGTACCTGCATTAGAAGCATCGTTGAACATTCAAACCCTGTTGCTTTGCAGCGAGAGGAAGTCGCAGAGGTCAATCAGGAGCTTTTGTGTGTGTGTAAATGTGCGGCACCTCCATGGCTGCTTTAATGGAGCTTGGCTGTCGTCACAGTGGTGGGGAGGAGGAGGTGAGAGGAAGGTGCTAATGGAAGGTGGAGTGGATGCAGATCAGATCCGTCATCTCCTCTGTATTTATCGCCTCTTTCATAATGTGTGATCTCTTTCATCAGCTTTCATTAGAGTGGCCCTCCAAGCACAATAACATTCACTTGTGTAATATTTTTTTAATAATACCTTTAAAAAAAACAGCTTTTTAACCGTGATGTGTTTTACTGTAGTGGAGAAATCAGTTGAAAGATTTTTAGGCTGCATTTATTGACACTTTGTCCTTCAGCTTGAGTTTATTAGTCGGAACAGCCGTCAAGTCATAAATAAAGTTTAGATCCTAATTTTCTATTCATAAAAAAAAGATACCCCAGTTGAATGCAGTTATTTTTTTCAGATAATTCCCAAAAAACCACATTATGCTGCTCCTCGCTGGTTCCAGGAGGGTGTGTGATCTCCCTGGTTCGCCACTATTGTTCTGCTGTTTATTTAGTCCGACCTGAGGCTGGGACATAAATCCATTTATTTCAGTTTACTATTTATGAAAATTAAATTTTTGGAAAATCTGGATTGTATTTTGCCAACGGGCTCATTGGGCTTCCATGAAGAGAACAGCAGCGATGCTGAATGTATGTTTAGGAAAATATATTGTCAAAGGGATCCACGATTAGTTGGAACAATGGACTTTATTTGAGAAATATCTATTTTAGATGTAAAACCAATACAGTAAAAAGCTGTTTATTTTTCATAAATTTAAATAAAATATTGTTACACGGACATCGCCATGTTGTTTTACGCCGCAATGCATTCTGGGTAAATGACATATACTAGGTCCTAGCTCCAGCTCCGTCCAGGCAAAACAGTAATGAGCAACGTATAACCTTTTCAGTTTGACCCGGGGTGCGTAGAAATTGATGACAAAGTAGTAGTAATAATAATAATAATAATAATAATAACAATACCCACATCTCGACCATTGACAGCTGGAGATAGGCACCAGCACCCCTCACGACCCCAACAGGGATAGACGTGTTAGAAAATGGATGGATGGATAATAATAATAATAATAATAATAATAATTAAAATAAAAACGATGAATGGCACGTACCGCTCGTAGGACTGTGTGATCCAGCAAGTAGTGCTCTGTGTCCGGTGTCAGGCCCAATAACACTTAGCATCTGATCGGTCCGTTAACACCTGTTTAGGGTCTGGTCTTCGGTCTGGTGTCGGGTCCGTGATTTAAAATTTGGTACCGCTGGTAGTGGCAGTACCTTCATTATTTAAAATGGCGTCAGGTGTTGACTCTCTCTGATGTGTCTCCCAGTGTTTTGTTGGTAAAAATTACTCAACGTATTCAAGAGAGAAGTGTTGAGAGCACAGTTGTAGGTGCTTCTCAAGTTGTGTTCTTCCAACGGCGCTCTTCTTTTTTTATTCCTAATGTGGGAAGCGATGAAGACTCACCTCACTTTTTCTGCTGTTTTTTGGTTTTGAAATTACAACCAACAGTGACACCATGTGGCATTATCTAAATTTACACTAGTCAAACATAATACGATAAAAGACAACTTGGGTAATGTTAACCGTACCGTGTTTACTCTGTAGGTTCCAGTCCACTAGGACCTAACTGCGTCTTCAACCCAGCATGCATTGCGCAGGTGAAAAAATGGCGACCTCCATGGGTGAAAAATATGACAAAGAGTATACAATTTTTAAAGTAATTATGAGTTTTTATGTTTCACAAACAGTAATTTTTAAGTTAATAGGAAAATTACAACATATTTGGGCCAACATGTTCAACTAGTCATGAACCCCTTTAAAAATTTGTAAAGAGGAAACTTTTTTTAACCATAATACATGACACTTTCATTTACTCATTTATTATTTTTTTTAACTTTGATGTTACACAAGTGAAGTGAAGGCTGTTCTCAGATCATTGTGTAAAACCAACAGCAGCAAACATTTAGTTATATTTTCATTGTTTACAATGGCAGGGCGGCCATCTTCTTTTACAAGCATGTCGAATTCAGGTCAACCATCAGACAAAATGCTTGACTGAAAAGCACGTTTTTAAAAATAATTTCTTTAATTTCGTTTTGTAAAATGAAAAGAAGGGGAACAAATTTACTAATCGGATTTGGTATAATAAAATTGGAGATTTTATTTCTAAGCCATATGGCCCTGCTCTAGTCAGACCTCCCCCCAAGGCCGTCTGGTCCTAGTAGACCCTAACCTGGGCGAAGGCCAGAAAAACAAAGCCCCTGAGATCATAGCGGTACTGAAACCTCTTCACCACATCAAGGTGTTGATTCTTCAGAAAGGTTGGGGTCAGTCTCTGCCTCAAGTGGAAGAATTCAGGTATCTTGGCGCCTTCTCCACAAGGGGTGGTGAGATCCAGCAGGAGATGGGCAAAAGTCTTGGGCCTCATCTTGATCAATGAGGCTGTTGGTCTGTTCTGTTGTTGTGAGGAAGGAGCCGAGCAAAACTGCTAAGCTCTTGTTCTACTCGTGTTTCAATGCGAGGAGCCTCAACTGAGGTCATGAGATACAAACCATGGCTAAAAGAAGGATTATTTAACCCTTCTGGCCTCTGCAGAAAAATCTGAGGAGTGTAGCTGGATCTGTAATCCCCACAACCTGATCTCAGATTGGCTGAAAACAAATATCATTTTACTGCAAACTTTTTCACCTTTGTGTACCTTTGTGTAAATCTTTTACTTTTTTTGTAAGGATTATATTGTTTTAAGATGAATTGTTCTTTTTTTTTACATTTCTAAAGGCTATAGTTTGTGGACCTTTGGTCATAAAACATTAAAATAACCTGCAGTCTATGCAGGCAGTTTTCAGATTTTTATACATTTATTATTTATATTTTACATTTAGTCTCTTTCGGCTGCATCAAAGTTAAAGAGTTCAGACAGAAACCCGGAGCTGTAAAGAAGAGTATTTGGTTCATTTCTTCTCTCCTTTCGTCGTTTTGTCTCAGTGAGACATCAAAAAGTCTTTGTGATTCAGACTAGTTGGACTTTTCTTTTGTTCGTCTCTCTGTTGCGTATTGTCGTTTTTCCTCTAACTCCTCATTCTGTTCCTTCATTTCTTCCTCAGCGATGCCCTCAGACTCCTCCACCACGCCTCTGCTTCAGCAGCAGCCTCCACCCCAGCCAGCCGCTCCCCTCCTGCCTGGTTGTGCTGCACCCTCATCGGAGCATGTTCCCCCCGTTGGCCCCGTCCCTGGGGCCCCTGCTGCCTCGGGATCCTCAGAAGACGCCCAAGTGGGGGGCAATCGGACCATCCCGACCGCCTGCGTGCGGCCAACCCACCCCCTGCGGAGCTTCACTAACCCACTGCTGCCACCTCCGATGGGGACAATCGACCCCAAGGTTTACACCTCCATGTTGCCACAGTCCAGTGAGTAGAGCCCCCTGCTGGGTATTTTGATACTCTTCAAATCACAAAATCAACGTTAATTACTCGTTTTTATTTTGGACCCATGGGAAACCTCAGGCCCCTTAGTCTTAGAACGTACCTCCGGTTTCATTTGTGTCCTTGGTTTATGTGGACCCAAATCTTTTTTAGGAGTGTTGCTTCACATTTCTGTGCATTTGGATCTGCGCGCACAGATTTTCTCTTAGTAGTGCACTTTGCTCCCATAGTCCAAAAACTATAATTAGGCTAGATTTTTAACATGGATAATAGACGCATGATTTAATGGATGGATGGCCTGATATACCCGGTGCATGGAGGATTTTATGAATTATCATATAAAGTCACCCTTCGCCCTCGGTCACGTTCTGCAGGGGAAACTTTAGTTCATTGTTTTTTCCACATCTGTCACTGTGTTCATTAAAAACTGCAAACAGAAGCTCAAAAGCTTAAAGGAGATATCTACAAGTTCAACTCCTCCTGACCAGTAGGTGGCAAACCCGAGCTCGGCTGTTCTCGTTCCAAGCTTCAACTGTACTGTGTGCCAGCCGGCTGCCAGGTCCGGTAGTATTAGCATTAGCATAATGGTTAGCGTTAGCAGACACTTAACTTACCTGTCCAGAAGGAAAGTGGCAACCTCCACATGGTATCTGAGCCCTTTTGCTTTCTTAAGTCGGCACCAACGCTCAAAAGCTTCTTATTTTGTCCTCTTTAATTTGAGTAATGTAAGACAGAGAAGAAGCTATCTCCATCACGGAGCGACCACGATCTGGCAACACCTGAGCTCCGTCTCATGTGACTTCAACCTAACTATTCCTGTTGGTGCAAAATTCTTTCACGTCGGCTTTGGCATCGTAACCAGAAGTAAATATGTATAGATTTTGGAGCCGTCAAAATGTATAAACAATTGTTTATATGTTATTTATTTTTCAGTAAAAATATTAATTTTATTGTGCACCATTCTCAACGTTTTGTTGATGTATTTTTTTTAGTATGTATTTCACAAAATCCAAGACTACAAACTGACATTTATTCTGGTAAGTCAACTGCAATTACACAATTGCATCCACAACAGGCCGAATAACACGGAACATGCCTGACAGGTTGAATGAGGAAAATTAGCATAACAAGCCAGCAACTCCAACCGGGAAAGTTCTCGCCAGCCCATTTCAGCGTAACCGGCCTTTACACTGAAAGTTGTCAAAATTAAGCTGAAATTAGACCGTGAGCGTAATGGTCTACATGCTAAGCTAACAGTACGACACGGATGTTTGAGAGCAACATAGAAAGGTCAGTAAAGCTAGCTAAGGTAAAGCTAGCTGTTGTTAGCTTCACGGACAGCCCAATAAGAGGATTCTGTCGTGGTCTGGGACGCCCCTTCAAGCTTCACCACGCAACGCTCCGCTGCGTGAATGCAGACTGAAACATTTTGAAGTAGTACAGGAGCAGCAAACAGTCTTCGTAAACCTAGAGCGCCCTCTTGCGGCTATAGACGGTAATGTTTACTCCTTGGTTCATGTTGATCTGTATGAATTACCATTAACAACATGTTATATTTGATACGCCACACCTGACTATAAGTCACAGGATCAGCCAAAACTATGAAAACAATTGCAACTTATAGTCTGAATAATACGGTATTTGTTTTGATGAAAAGTTGTAGCTATGTCCTTTAATGGCTGCGAGGAAACGGCAGAGGATATCACAGAAAACAAGGTTGTCGCCACCTACTGGTACAAAATGGTTTTATAGTCTCTGCCCCTCAACCATGTGTGTTTTGCTCCAGTTGCCCACTCCTCATCAGAATGTCCTGCTTCCCCAAAATCTGTGGCGGACCTTGCCATTGTCACAGTATTTCTATGTCGCAGTAGTTTCTTACTCCGGTGTCACTGCTGGTTGCCTTAAACCCATGATGACCGCCGCTCCCAACCACTGCACCACCCATGCAGCTACACAGCTTTTACTTTAGGAGCTCTCTGATGGACTAGTTCCAATTATCTGAGACACTGAATTTGGGTTTTTTATTATCTGGAGCCATAATCTTCAACATTACAAGAAATAAAGGCCTGAAATATTTCATTCTGTGCGTGCAATGAATCTATTGAAGGGTTTCTTCTGCCCTTCAAGTGACAACGGTACACTGTGTCACTACCTGATAGGACCCCTGAGCTGTCTACCAGACTGCCTGACTGTAATGCACTGTAAGTGCATTCATGTAAGGCAGCCCGCGCCCAGAGTACGCGCTAGCAACAATAAACCTAGAAAGCTAATTCAATATAAAAGTCACGTTTATTTTGGACTTATGTTAGAAACAGGGCAGTGTGGTCCAGCTACTCTGTCCTCCCACAGAAACGGATAGAGAGCTGTGGACGAGAAGGAGTGATATTACACACTTGGAGGAATAATTAGTGCGCCTTATAATCCAGTGCGCCTTATGGTCCGAAACATATGGTAAACCTTTTCACAATGTTCACATTTTTTGAGCTGTACTTGTAGAAACTTTAAGCTACAGCAGCATCATGAAGAAGGAACACAAATAGGGTCGAGGCCTCAGTGGTCATCTGTGAACTTGGAGACGTGACCGCGACCCTGGAGGCGCGGCTGCAGGTCTCCGTCCCAGCAGCAGCTAAGATGCCAGGCTCAACTAGAAGTGAAATACTTTGTGTTCACATGATGCTCATCACATGCAATGAAAAGGGACAACATTTAGTTTCCAACAGTTTGTCTCCTCCGTTTCCAGATTTTTGCTAAACCGCAGAATGATGCAACATGGGGCCAAACATGTTCTTGTCCCAGATTCTCAAAACATGCATACATTTAAAGTCTCAGCTTTAAAAAAAACAATCTGGTATTTCTACAAAATGACCCATTTAATGGATTTTCTGCTTATTAAAGTGTGAAACTGATCTTTTCTTTAACGTAACTTTAATAACAACCTAACTAAAACCTTCGTAACGGCAATAACACGTTCCTTCCTAACGAGGGAAATTTGTGGTTTAGGTTGGTCTTGTACACTGTTGAAAATAAGAAAATACATTTCTAGATTTTTTTTCACTGTCGTTGCTGTTCCAGCAACTCCAGTTTGTTGGTGATTTTGAGTCACAGTTCACAGACTCTTCAGGCTGCTCAGCCTCCACACTTTAATATTTTACTCCAGGAAGCTGAACGCCTTCGCCTCAGGCTGTTACACTCAGTGTGTGTGTGTTTGTATATCTTTAATATACTATAACTGGCCCTGACATTCGCCGGAGGGATGGAGGGGATCTGACCTGACCTCCCTCTGTTCTCTCTCTGGCTTATTGTTACCTGTCTGTCTCCGCTCATGTCCGACCTCCTCCTTTCACCCTCGGTGCTGGAACGACACATCAAACCTGACAAAACACAGCTTGCCTGGCCGCCGGTTTCCGTCAGACAGCTACTTTCCACACAACCATGATCTGACCCATGTTATCAGTAGTCGTGCTGTATAATCTGGCTGCAGTTTCTAACGTCCTCAGAGGAATGAACCAGTCGGTTAGCTGATTAACACAGAGATGCGGGCATGAAGGGGAGTTTGCTGCTCTGCACTGTGGCTTTATAAGATAACTGGGATGGAATCAATAGGAGGAACACGCCTCAATTTTCACTGTTTAGAAAAACTCAAAGCCCAATTTAAACGGCATACTGCTCTGTTTGTTTATAGTAATCAAGTTTTATTATTAACTTTTACATTAGTCCGGGTGAACGCTATATCAGTGAGATGAAAGGAACATTGAAAACCTGAATTTTAATACTGCGGAAACTAAAATGGTCTTAAACGCGCCTCAGTCGTTGCCAGGTTGGTAGAAACAGCTGGGAGAGAACACTGTTGTTTTTTGCTAAGCCTGTGTGGATATTTACATATCCGT
The DNA here is from genome assembly GCA_037039145.1 of Fundulus diaphanus. Taxonomy (NCBI): domain Eukaryota; kingdom Metazoa; phylum Chordata; class Actinopteri; order Cyprinodontiformes; family Fundulidae; genus Fundulus; species Fundulus diaphanus. The sequence goes on along the minus strand of CM073141.1, from coordinate 3,294,307 downwards.
TCACAAATCTCACAGATGATGTTTCCCATTTCTGGCTTTTGGGGTCTCGCTGTGTCCAGTGGGACCAGTTTTGCCAATGCATCATAACTGCATTACAAACATTCAAGGATTTCCCTTCAAAATGTCTCCCAACTGAGGTGTGATTATTAATTTTATTTTCCAATTTCGTCTGTAAATATTAGTGACAAAATGTAAATATGCTCCAAACATTGCGCTGATTGAAGTTTTGAGTTTTAAATGGCTAAACGTTTCTCTTGAATGCTCTTCACTCTAAGTAGCTGTTAGCTTAACCTTTAGAAGCTCTTAGCTAAACTCTGACAAGCCGCTAGCTTTATCCTTGTTAGCTGTTAGCTAAAAGCTAACGGTGAATAGCTTTTAGCTTGACATTGATTAGCTGTTACCTTTATTCTGTTAGCTGCCCACTAGTTAACTCTAGGCAATGCCGTCTTTCTCATTGTTTTGCTGTTAATCTTACCCTAAATAGCTGTTAGATTACTTCTGATTAGTTTTTGGAGTAACTCCTAGTAGCTGTTAGACTTGTTAAAACCTGATGTGACCAGGGCGACATCTGGTGGTTTTGCCATGGATCTGTCTTTTCAGGTGGAGGATTTTTCAGACAAACATTTCCAAACTAAACAAGTTCACATAAAAATGTAGAAAAACAAAACAAAAAACATTGCAACATAACAGATAAAGTAGCTCCCTTAGGCTCAGTTTATACAGTTTATCCGCAAAACAAGATGGTTTTGCGGTGAGTTACACATTAAATGCTGCATTTTCAGTCACTTTTGTTAGCTTGATTCTGGGTGGCTGCTAATTTGACATTGGTTCGTTTTTAGCTTAACGGATTAGTTTTTAGCTCAGTTTTGATTAGTTGAAGTAACTATTACTGTAAAAATGTTTTTATCTTTATTAGCTGTTAACTTGAATCTGGTTAGCTGTTAGTTTCACTCCGAGGAGCTTTTAGCTCAGTTCTGATTAGTTGTTTGCTTGACTCTAATAAGCTGTTAGCATAACTTTGAGCAGTTAGCTTGATTCTGGCTACCTGCTAATTTGACAGTAGTTAGGTAGTTTGACTCTGATTAGCTGTTAGCTCTGTTCTGATTAGTTGGAGTAACTCAATCATGCTAAGCTTGATCTTTATTAGTTGATAACTTGAATCTGGTTAGCTACTCCATTAGCTGTTGGTCTCACTCTGGGAAGCTTTTATCGTATCTTTCAGACTATAAGTCGCACTTTTTTTCATAGTTTGGCAGATCCTGCGACTTATAGTCAGTTGCGACTTATATATTAATTTTAAATGTTAAATCATACTGAACATCAACCAAGTAGTAAACATTACCGTCTAATAGCCACAAGAGGGCCTTCTAGGCCTGTGAAAACTATATGCTGCTCTTGCACCACTTAAAAATGTATTAAAAAATGAACTTTTAAACAACAAAGACTGAACACGTTTGTATGTTTTTTCACTGTTTCAGGCAGTAGAGCGTTGCGTGGTGCAGCTCTAAGGAAACAGACCGCGACAGAACCCTGTTGTTAGGCTAATAACAGCTAGCGCTAGCTTACAGTTCTGTTCTTCAGGCAGGTTACAACTTCACTGATGCACGTGAGCTTTATGTTGCTCTGAAATATCCGTGTAATACTGTTAGCTTAGCACGTAGCACCACTACACTCACGGTCTTATTTCAGCACAATTAGACCAAAATGCTCTGACAAGAATTTTCCCAGTTGCTGGCTTGTTATGCTATGCCTTACCAGATTAAATGTCAGTTTTTAGTCTTGGATTGTGTTAAATAAAGTTTGAAATAAATGCAACTTATTGTCCAGTGCAACTTATGTAATTTTTTTCCTCTTTATGATGCATTTTTTGACTGATGCGACTTATATTCCAGAGCGACTTATAGTCCGAAAACTACGGTAGCTTGATTTTGATTTGATTTGATTTTCTCAGGGGTACCCAAACCTTTTGGCCTATGACCCCCAAAATAACAGGGCCACAGACTAGTAGCCCTCTTTCTTAGCAGGTGGGATTTTTTCTTTCTTTTTTGGAGGGAAATTATAAGAATGAAGTCATAACACTTAATTCATAATTTTAGAAGACCTATTACAAAAATATGCAGTCTTTCTCCGGCATTAAAATGAGGAATGTTGAGCATCTTGTGAAGTTATACTTTGGTTCCGGTTTCACAAATAAAGAAATACAAGATCTCTTCCCAACCCCCACTCTGGGGACCCCCGCTCCAATAAGCTGTGAGCATAACTTTGAGTAGTTGTTAGCTTGAAACTGCATAGCTGCAAATTTGTAGTGATGTTCTGCTCGAAGCAGAAAGCTCGACTGTGTGCTGATCCTCTCAAGCAGAAGCGCCATAGAAAGATGGTTTGAATCCTCGAGTCTCCAGGCAACATATGAGGTGACGCCACAAATGAAACTCACTTGCACTGCACACGTGTTGGCATTGTGTATAGACTCCAAGCATCTGAAAATATTGTTTCCTTGATAGTGCTTCTGTGTTAAAAGGGCTGTTTATTACAGGTGAGCGCTTTAAACTTATATTTTGATCCATGTCATCGTTCTTTGAACCAGAGGTGTCCAACGTGCGGCCCTGGGGCCATTTGCAGCCCCTGGGGTGATTTTGCGTGGTCCCCTACTGTCATTCAACAATGATCCAAAGACTTTTTATGTTTGATTAGTGCAAAATAGTTTCTGCCTTTTCTTTAATTTCAACTCATCTATCCAGGACTGTTACTCAGACTTTAATGCACTGAAATCTGCTTTCATTTATTTATTAAACTTGGTTAAATGCAAGCAGCTGTTTTTAAAGAAATATGAATCTTATTGCTGAGCGTAGACTTCATTTGTTTCTATTTTTTTATTTCAGTCAAGCCCAAAATAATAAGCTAACTGGAGGCGGCTTTCTTTTAGCAAGGCAAATGGGCTACAAACATTTACACACCCTTTTCCTACAAAAAAAGCAGCATTTGTTTAATTAAAATATTGCATCATTACTTTATTGTTGTGTGGGTAAAACAAATATAAATTTTAGGTGATTTAAATCATATATATTATATATTTGGCCCAGGTAACACAGGGTGATGTACAAAACTCAACAAACGCTGGCCACTAGGCGGCAGTAGAAATGAAACAAGAGGCGCTTACAGTTGATTTTTTTATTTTTTTTTAGTGTTTAGTTTGATTCTGCAGCTGAAAAAAAACCTAAAAACAGAAAGTCAGCAGTTGTCGGCTGTGGGCTGTCTGTGTTTCAATGCTCTGTGTTGGAGTATCACCTCTCAGTGTGTGTGTGTGTGTGTGTGTTGATGTGTGTTTTCCATTATTGCTCTGTTTACATGCCCAGGTGGCCTCAGATTATCATTGATTTTTAGCTCCTGGAAACCTTTCACTCAGAGATTGTACGCCTGAGGCGACAGCAGCCAGAGAGTCTCCTCTCACCTCCACTCAGAGCTTCAGAGCCGGCCAGCCCTGCCTCCATCAAGGCCTCTCCTCCCTCCGTCTGCCTCATTGTTCCCTCCAGGGCTGGAGAAACCAAAAATAACAAGACAAACTCCAGACTTTTTCAGAATGGAGCTGGACACTCATTGTTGCTCTTGTTTCTGTTTGCGGGAGCCTAAACGAGTCCCTCTGTGGAACCAAAGTCAGTACAAACAAAAGGACATCTGCTAAGACCAGGAGAACCTGGTCCAAATAAAATGCATATTGGTTGATTTATTTCTGGTTTTTCATGCATCCATGACATCTGACCTCAGCTCCATGAGCAGAATGACGTCTGCTTGCACCGCAGCGGGTCACCTGAGTTGATCTGAATGAGCAGCTTAAAGCCCGGAGCGGTAACAGGACTGTCCGAGTCCATGTCCCATTCTGCGGGGGGATGCAGCTGGAGGCGGACCGGGCCAGATGTGATGGATGCTTTTAGCTTCTTCCCCTGCAGAAAAAAAAAAACATCTCGTCACAATAAAAGGGTTAAATTAGCATCAAAAACGTTAGCTATATTTTCTAAGCATGTGCTATTTCCAGTCACCGACGGTGTGTGTGTGTGTGTGTGTGTGGGGCTGGGGGGGGGTTATCTGTGCAGCGGCAGTCAGACACAAAATAACTCACAGTGAGATTTGCATTAAAGACCAGAAACGCACGAAGGGGAAGTTAGTGATTAGATTGTGATTTCCAGCATTTCGACCTGAAGATGAGATCTGCCCAAAACCTTCTGGGTTGTGGAATAAAGAAAAAGTCTGCGAGCCGATTTAACGCTCAGACATTTCACCCCTGCTGGATCGATGTGGGATTTAGTTCTTTTAACTGAAGCCATCGTCTGCATCCACCCATCCTTGCAGGGTCGATGGTACCCGTCTCCAGCGGTCATTGAGCTAGAGGCGGAAACCCAGGATGGAGACACTCAGGCAGTTCCTGAGGGATTTAGAGAGACTAGTTAGCCTGACAGTGTTTGGACCATGGCAGCAAGCCGGGGAGAACATGCGTGCTCTATGCAGAAAGACCCCAGGAACCCAGAACCTCGTTTGTGCATGGTAATAGCGGTACCAACGGCGCCATCCAGCAGCCCCGACCCAGTAGGAGATCGGTTGTTTTCACTGAGGCGAGGTCGAGGGCTGCTCTCATTGGTCGGGGGGACAAAGGAGCCGGACAGAAAAGGAAAAGTAGGTTATCGGCGAAGACAAAGAGACACCTAACTCCTGTAGGAAACCTGAAAAAAAAAAGGCTGTGTGGGCTCCTCCAGAGACCCGCCGTCTGCTCACAGACTCTTTTCATCTCTAACAGTATTTACTTCAACCTCTTCTCAGGATCGATAGCAGCAGCTCCTCCATCTGCACCGGCCGCATCGCAGTGAAGCCTTCCTCTTTGACTTCCACCCACAGAGACACACACCTCTGACGTGACCCCTGGTGGGCATTTCACACCTCCGCTCCAGCTTGTCAGGTGTAACCCCCCCCTGCCCTGCGGTCTCTCTGGACCCCAACAACCAGCCAACCCCCCCGGCACCGTGAAGCTCTCCTTCCTTAAGGCCCTCCGCTGCTGTTGATGTGTAACCTTTGCTTGAGCTGCGCTTCATTTTGTTGTTTTTTTCCCCCGTTCTGCTTTGGATCCGGTCCGACAGCCGTGTGCAGAGATGTCACAGAGGTAAAAACGGTTGTCCTTCAGCTGGATAACAGGATGTTAGGGATCTCTAAAGCTGGGAGCGGCACAGAGTGTGAAGGAGCAGAAAACCTGCCTCCGGCTGAAGCCGACTCAGTAATTCATCAGCGGGGGGTGAGAATATGAGAATCGACGGGTCCGAACGGGGATCAGAACCAAAAATATATAAAAAAAGGTGGAATATGACGTTTCTAAGAGAGGAGATCTACAATGCATGCATATGCAGTAGTGGTATGACACGCTGTGACTGGACGCTATCTGGGTTTCCCTCATGGTTCTGTTAGTCTGAGGACCCAAACGTTGACAGAAGGAAGACGACAGACAAACAGGCTTTTATTTTCATACAACATGGCCTCCGCGTGTTTCTCCTGATCAGCTTTAGAGCCTGATAAACGGGTCCAGGTGGTGCTGCTCCGCTGCAGAGGGCCGGTCGGGTTCTACTTTGTTCGCTGCCAGTGCTGCCGTTTCACGAAGCTCAGCGTAGCTTTGAGGTCCACCAAGGGAGCCGAACAAAGGATCCGTGTCTTCCGGTTGAAACCCACCTGTTTCCCGGCGGTCCCGAGTGTAAATGTGCGAGCACAGAGGGCCGCTGCAGGTGTTTCTGTTTTCCAGGGAGCAGAAAGGATGTTTATTGATTAGGAAGGGAAAGAAAAGAGTGATGGAGGACGGGGCTGGCCTCAGCAGGCCTTCAGACTGGAGGAGGCTGTTCAGGGAGGAAGGAAAAAACAAGCCGTCTTTTGGGTCTATTTTTCTCTCATGAATTCTGCTTTCCTTTTAGTTTTCACCCTTTAGACTTCCTAAAGAACAAAGAGTAAAAAAACGTCAGCTAAAAGTTCTCGTTTCTTAATCGTTTGCGGCCATACGTATTGATCCTTTCCACTCAGATGGAGTTTTGATTATTCCTCAGAAAGGAAGGGACGGTAAAAACAGCGATGCTCATCGGCAAACGCTGGACGGACAGGCGCTCCCAACGATCTCTAAAAGGCTTCTTCCTCCGTGGCTTTTCTGCTAACTTACTTGCGTGCAAAGTTGTCATTTAGAGCGATCGATGGCGGCTGCGTGTTATGAGGTCAAACTATTCCTGTCGGCGACTAAAAGGCCGTCGATACTCAAGTTTCCCAACCCAGCAGAGATTGACCCGATTATGAATGAATACATTTTGCTGCTTTATGGGACGGCTCAATATTTGGCCCAGACACCACGTTTGTTAACAGGAAAGCAATAAGAGCCAAAAGCAATTTCTCTGAAATAAATATCGTTTGATTTATTTTTTTCTTCTCCTCTCCAGTGTGGGGTTAGAACAATAAAGCCAGACGAGCCCTTGTTTTCTGTCCGTGTCGTCATTATTTGGGGGGAAAACTAAGTGCACCCCCGGACCCAGCAGCTCGGAGAACCTCCCCCAGCAGCAGTCGATGCGGTTCATCGGGTTCAGCAGACACAACTCTCTGGATGTGGTGCCATTGTTCTGCTGGTGACCCAGTTTGGACTCACATCTGGGTCCAGAACCCCTCGGTCTGCAGAGGAGGAGTCCAGGTCCCGCCGCCGCGCCTCACGGCTGGTATGAGGTTCTGTGTTTGGTGTTCTCCGAGCATCTCTGCTTCCATATCGTCGGTCCAGAGGATTAATTATCCTTGAAGCCACCAAAGTCTGTCAGCACCCAAAACAAGCACCGGAGCGGGGTTATTAAAGGTCCGCCGGGTCCAGAAGGGATCCAGAGCAAAGCGACTGGCTGCACAGGGACCAGCTGGGGGTCCTGGGATAATTAAACGCCGTCTAGACTTCTGAAAGATTCCCCGTGTTGTGTTAACACACAACTACCTCCTGCATCCTGTCAATCGTCACTAGATCCCGGCTGCTGATTCAACTTTTCCCTCTTCAGCTCGTGAGGAGAAGAAATAAGGACGCCGTCAAACTTTTCAACAAGCAGATAAAAACTGGAATTTGTTTGTTTTTGGTGTGGGATCCTTGAGATGCGGACGTTTGCTTTTTATTAACGCCTCACAGAAACATTTCTCAGATTATTACATTTTTATCATGTGCAACAGAGAGTTTTATTGCCATAAAATGATCATTGATTCTTCTCCCCCCCCCCCCCCCCCCCACCAGCCCCCTGGTGCACTCACACATCCTGCCTACAGAATCATCAATGAAGCTCATTATTTGCTCTCTAAAACCAAAGCTGGCATTTATCATTCTGTCCCTAAAGCCATTGATTGCGCCGACACGTTCTGTCTGAAATAAATGGCCGAAACATTCTGGCTCTGCAGTCGTTCATGTCCGCCATCATCAGCCATGTCCCGTCTGGGCCAGCAGACGGGATGTTTAATGTTCTCCCTCTGACACTGATTACGTTGCGACCTCTAAAATCCTGCATACTTGTCCGAAACATCCTTGATTAGGCTCATCAAATCAACTCGTCGTTGATTATATTCACATTTTTCTTTTAAGTCATAGATTATGCCGTCCTCCTGTCTGAAATTATATATAACTTGAGCCATTCTTAGAGGAAATCTCTCTTCCTTTCTTTGATTATGTGAAAAAATTATGGACTATTCTGCCTAAAACCATCATTAAGATCAGTCAGTTGGGCTCCCAGTCGTCCTCCTGCTGATTTAAGTTGTTGCAGGCATTAAATCTCACCTTACAGCTTCTTTAAAGAGCGACTCTTTGCCGCCGGGAAGCCTGAATGTTTTATACCAAAACCCGATTCTATAAATCAGGCTGTAAATAAGACCCTCATTAGTCTGAGCTTTGCTTTAGGGGTCTAATTGTTCTGAAAATGTCTCCTGTTCTTGTCCAGGTGCCAGCCTCCCGAAGCCCCAGGTCAAGACGGCGTCTTTGGGTCAGGCCGGTAAGGCTCGCTCGCCTCTGCTGCCCGTCTCGGTACCGACAGCACCGGACTTGCAAGAGGAAGGAGGAGCAAAGCCTGCAGAAGATTCGGCTACCAACGTGAGTTTGCATGGAGGGGGTCCTGCAGCGCCACAAATGCATCTAAAAATCCATCAAAACCTTTTGGTGGCATAAAACCAGGAACCTACTGGCTTCTTTCTTGGACACGGGGTTTGGTACAGTACCCTCTAAGTTCCAGAAAGTACCAGGAAGTAGCCTGTAAGTTGGGGAAAAAAAGAAACCTAGAAGCTGCAGAAAAGCAATTCTGGAAAGCCTTCTGTGAATTTTGTAAATTCTGTAAAGAGAGAAGCCTGAAAGTCCCCGGGCCAGAGCTCCAAGCAGGAAGAATCTCTGAAAGTGACCCCGAAATAACAGCGCCAGTAACTGGTAATTTTAGGAGAACTCTAACAACAAAGCACAGTCGTCCTGCTGTGTTAAAATAAGGAATGTTGAGCATCTGTAAAGTTATATTTTGGTATCGGTTTTGCAAATAAGAAAATACCAAATTGTTTTTAGCACATCAGTATCAAATTATTATTAGTATCAGAACTTTGAAACGATTGTGTGACTTTATTCTGGTAATATTATGACTTTCTTTTTCTCTAATATTACAAATATATTTTTGTAATGTTATTCATTCTTGTACACCTAATATGACTTTAATCTCATAATTTCCACATGAAAAAAAATCATATTAAGGCAATCTGATCAGACAAAGTTCTGGTTCTGATGGAAGATTTAATCCAGAGGGTGAATGAGGCCTCGTCTTTCCCAGTAACTCCATGACTTCTCAACCTGCTGCTCCACTACTCTGCTCTGCAGCTAGACTTGTAACCTGGAAGTTACAAGTCTAGCGCCCCTAGTGGCTAAAAAGTTACACAGCGCTGCTTTAAAGGGGAAGTCCGGTCAACAAGGAAAAATCAGGGTATCATTAGCTATAACTAAAACTAATACGTTCGTGGTTATTTAATGAACTTATCTTTAATCAATAAGAAAATAAAAACATAAATTGTCGTCTGGATCACTGTGTATGGGGGCTGACATTACTGCCCATATTTGGGCAGTAAGGGGCGTTTGACATCACATCCTGCGACGTAGAAAAGCGGAAGCGGCGACAGCATTTCTCTCCGCTTTCCATGCAAAGTCAATAGGAGCCGTTCTACACAGCTGCGATCATCAATAATTATTTCGGATTTCCAGAGGACTTCACCGCTGACATTCCCAAGAGCTATTGCTGAAGCAACAATGCCCACGTGCATGGCCATCGGATGTTCCAACACAACTGGTAAAAGTGGAAAAAACATAGCTTATTTTAACTTCCCGATTCATGAGCCACCGGGCTCGGCGCTGGATTGCCAACTTGAAGAGCGGATTTGCCATCTAACTTCTGGCCAGAGAGAAAACACGTCATATGCAGTGACCATCTCGAAGAAGAATGTTTTGAACATGACATGAGGGCGAGGATTTTCAGTAAGTTATTTTTAAATTTTCAATTTTTAATTTAGAAGTTACGGGGATGGTTACCGACCAGAGGGGCGGAGGGATACAACATGGTATCCCTCCGCCCCAGCATGTGCTGGAATGCTTTTATATTTTAATACTTATACAATAATGACCACCTGCCCTATTTGCTAGGGGGCAAATATATAACTTAAGTCACTTCAGCGCGATCTCTCCTCCGCTGTGTGTGTGTGTGCGCGCGCGCTCCGCTGCAGCGCCGGCAAAGCCATGCTGCGCGGAGCGCGCGCGCACACACACACACACACACACACGCGCGCGTGTATATATATATACTGTAGGACCCGACTGAGTTTGCAATGGAAATAGGAACGCTGGACTCCGTCAAAAGTCCGGTTTCTGTCAAGAAACTCTTCTAAAACATCCATATCGCTATCAGATGATGATGACTCCACAGAACTCTCATCACTGTCACTAAATACTTCATCACTCTCTGCTTCGTACAGAGCACCAGTCGCCATCTTGGAAAATAGTGCGCCGTGACAAACAGAGCGTTGAAACTTGCTCAACAGCGGGTCCGCCGAGTGACATCAAAAAATGGGAGGTGACAGTACTATTCTTGACCAAGATGGATTCCTCCACATAAACATGATTAAATGAGAATTATTCTTAATTAAAAAAACGTATAATTTTTTGCACAGTATGTAGTAGTTTTATATTTAAAGTACTTTCAGCAGTTTGAATTCTGATTTTGACCGGACTTCTCCTTTAAAGAGAAATATTGTCGGTTCTGGGAGAGACGCCTGTAAATTCTCGGACAGTAACTGGGAGAGTACTCCATGTTCCAGAAACCAGAAGAAGAAAAAACAGAAAGAAACCTGCAAATTCTACAAAAATAAATAAGATTTCAAAAATTTTGTAAAAGTAAACTTTGAATAGTAAAAAAAAAAAACTCTCTGAAAGTAACCTGTAAAATGTAATTAATTAGTTTTGGGTCATCTCTCTGGGAGGTTGAGATAAATAGATTTTAAAGCTTAGAAAAGTTTTAGAAAAATAAACCCATAAATTCCAGCAAAGCAACCAAACAAGTTTTAGAAAGAAACAGGGGACGGATTAAAAGCTCTAGAAAAGTAACCTGTTGGTTTGAAAAGAGTAACCTACAAGTTTTACATGTTAAACTGTAAATTACATGAGAATAACAATAAAGATTAGGGAAAGTACCGTATTTTTCAGACTATAAGGTGCACTTAAAATCCTTAAATCTTCTCAAAAATTGATGGTGCTCCTTATCTGTGATCACCGTTGTGTTTACTGACTGATTTTATGTGGTACAATGTGCTCAAAAATCTGTTAAAATGTGTAAGTATGACTTTGGTTAGCAAAGAAGCCGCTCCGCTCAATGGATATTAGGAGCATTACGGTACACTGTGTCACTACCTGATAGGACCCCTGAGCTGTCTACCAGACTGCCTGACTGTAATGTCTAAACTAGAAGTGCATTCATGTAAGGCAGCCTGGAGTACGCGCTAGCAACAATAAACCTAGTAAATTAATTCAATGTAAAAGTTAAGTTTATTTTGGCCTTATGTTAGAAACAGGGCAGTGTAGTCCAGATACTCTGTCCTCCCCACAGAGACGGATAGAGAGCTGTGGACATGGAGGGGCGAACTGCAAAAAGGGAACTAAACGTAAGTAAAAGTTTCTTGAAATGAGTACATTTTACCTTGATTTGAACAGCTAAATAAGATTTTTTATATTTGCCAGTGGAATCAGTATTTTTACCCTTAAATTAAGATAATTATATCCTGCACTTGAAATAAGGTGATGGAGATGAATTGTTCTTATTTTAAGTGCAAAAATCTTATTCCATTGGACAATAGTCTTATTTAGCTGCTCAAATCAAGGACAAATACGCTAATTTAAAAAAATAGTTCCCTTTTTGCAGAGTGGAGTGATATTTAACACTTGGGAAGAATATTTAATGCGCCTTATAATCAGATGCGCCTTACCGTCCGAACAAATACGGTAACAGCACCCTCTGCATTCTAGAAAGTACCATGAAGGAGCCCGTGACCTGGAAAGCTGCCTACGAGTTCTAGGAAAGGAACCAATAAATTCTGGTAAAGTAACCAGAACAATGCCCAGTAGTACCAGAAAGTACCAGAACAACGCTTCAGTGGTCCAGGAAACCTTTAGCTTGTGACATGTAGCAGCTTCTGTGCTACAGAATCAGAACGTCTGACCGTCTGTCTGAGCTGTACGCTCTTATTCATTTATGGCCGAGGTAGCAGAAGAAGGAAACCCAGCTAACAGCCACTCTGCAACCCGCAGCTCCTTAGACCCTCCACTGTGGCTCCTAATAAATGTCTTTAAATCTAAAGCTAGTTAAAATGCTAGCTTAAGCTCCTGGTCGTCTTAATGCAACATATGCAGAACGTGTCCGCAAAGAACGACACTAATAGAGTGAAGGACAGTTTGTTCAGCAGGTTGCAAGCAACAACCTTTTTCCGATTTATTTTCTATTAAAAATTTATTAAAAATTTGATATTTCTTTAATACATAAATCTAAACAAAAGTCCTGCAGCGTTTTTGTTTTTATAAAAAAATAGGCTATTTTGTTTCCTGTTGATGTTGAAGGTAAAAGTGGCTCTAAGGGTTTTAAAGATGGCTGCTGCCTGGTTTGGACAAATTAAACGACACAGTCGAGGATTTTATCGCCTCTTCCCTGCATGAAGACACCACGATTTGTCCAAAAAGTCTCAACTGTTGACTCTGGCAGCGACCAGAGTCTGATCTCATAAGACGTATTCATTCTTAGGTTCAGAGTAAAATCCCTCGTTTAAACTGGTTTGTGCTCTCAGCGAGTCACTTTAATAAATTCTTCAAGTCCTGCTGTGAGTTTTGGTTTTCAAAGACGAGCTTTTCCCCAGAACCGCTTCAAAAACCGAGACGCAGGAGACGCTTCTTCAGCTGCCACTCGTTCTCAGTCATGGGTGACTTTAAAACCTCCGACAGGTGAACCTGCTGACTTCTGTTCACTCGTTCACTGACGGTTGTCAGCATGTGGGATGCATTCGTTAGAGACTAAGCTGTCAGTGTCTGGATCAGAAACAGCGGCAGTCAGGAGGCTCCAGGAGACGCTGAGAAGAAGCAGGATGGGCTGATAAAACCCGAGGGCCACAGAGAAGCTGGTCCAACCGCGGACGCCATGTTCTGACGACAAAAAAAAAGGGGAGGAAGCCTCGAGGAGCAGCAGGAAAGAAACAAGATGTTTGCAAAGGAGACCTGATTAGAGAGCAAAGAGAAGGGAAGGCCACATTTACAGGCGGTAAACGATGAATTTAAAAGGTACAAGAGCACGTGTGGTGAAGAGATGAGGAGTAGAGGAGCGTCTGGCAGAGACTGTGATTCAAAGGAGGACGAGAGCAGAGATAAACGACAGAAGATGATGTGGAGGGATGTCGGACGTCGGGGCTGGTTAAATATTCATACGCCATTCAATGACAATAGGACGGTGTCACCACGGCAACCGGAGGAGGAGGAGGAGGGGGAGCTGATGTGAGGAAGGAGACGACAGGAGCGAGGACAAGAAGAACGTGTCACGACGCCACAAGGTGTCGCTATGGGAGCTGGAAGAGGAGGAGAGGGGATGAAGGATGGAGGGAGGGATGGATGAGAACGAGGGGGCGGAGGACGGGCGGAGAAAATGAGATGGAAGGACGGCAGAGAGGAAAGGTCAGCGGGTCTGTCCACCGCTGTGTCTCGCTGCAATCGATCTGGTCTTTACCCATCATGCCCCTGGCATCTCCGCCCCACACAGCTGCTCTGCTGAAAAGACTGAATCAGTCATGCACTACAATATAGATGTAGATTAGTCAGACTTCCCTACCAGTGAACTGGGTTTGAAAGAGGAAATGGTGCGAGACCCGTGCAAAAGTATTCACACCCCCAAACTTTTTCTTATTCCGTCCGATCACAACTAAAAACTGGAAGGTTTCTAGGAGGCGGTAACTTTTTAGACAAGGGTCAGTTTCTGGTTTACTCTAGTAATAAACAAGGGAAGTTACCAGTAGAATTCAATAATAAACAAGAACAATGTTGTTGTTTCTGCATTTGTGACCGAGTAGTGCTACCCCTCCCCCACCCGTTGCTGCAAGCTGTTGGTCTGCTGCGTTTGATTGCTGAAGGAATAAAAAAATCCAGCTCCCTGCTTGATCATCTGGATAAATAATGAGCCAATACGGTCTAATAAGGCATCAACATGAGCAGAACAACAGAAAAGTCAGAATATTCAGCAAGAACAGTTCAGGGTTTCACTTATAGAGGTATAAAAAAATGACCCGAACTTCTCCGGGTTCTCACCGACACGTTCTGCCAGAAAAAAACGTCTCCAAATGGCCGATGGATTATTACGTTCCACCAAAGGTCGCAGGTCAACAGACGGGACCCAGAGGTCACCGGGGTTGTTCAGGATCTCCTTTATGTACCGTTGGGAGGAAATTATGTTTATCCGCTATAAAGTTGGCAGTGTCCCGCAGTCTGGCTGCTTATGATCTCGTTCTGATGGAAAGTGGAAGCAGCGAAGGTCCCTGTGTGTTTTACAGACAGGAACCTTTTCCTTCAAGATCCTTTAACCAGAAGCTTAAGGCACCATGAAAAGCTAGATAGCCATCTAGTGACAGTATCACAGAACTATCATAATGCCGGTTTGCTTATTTAATAAATCAAGATTAAATAATGCTGAACCGAGCCTGACCCTCAGCAACGCCTTGCAGTAAAGCAGCAGCTCAGCGTGATGAAGACCAACGTTATTAATTAAATAAACGATCTACAGCAACTTTAAGAGCCTCATATCAGAACATTTAGTCATGTCAGTCAACTCTGCGTCACATCTTAGCCTCGGCAGGTTTAGCGTCCGCTTCAGTGAACACCAACGTTCAGACTGGATTCCCAGAGACTTTCCAGGCTTTTCTCTCTGGGAATCATATATTTATTTATTTTTTCACTGTATCTTGGACCTTTCTTCATTGTTTCGCTGGGAGATGCTAATAGCCGTTAGCTGCTTCCTTGTTTTAACCTCTGCTGCACATGCTCAGTACGTACTTCTGTTAAAATCCTAAATAAACATGAAAGACTTTATTTACTAACAAACTGAGCAAAAACAAACCATTAAACACCAAAATAACAACTAATACGCCAGCAGGACGTGATAATCTTTCATAAAAACTTTGTGAGCTACTGACGTATAAATAAAAGAAGAGAGTAAAATAACGTGGCTAAGCACCCTTAAAGGCACACTATGCAACATTTTTCAGTTAATTAATGTGTTCAATACCGTTTTGGATGATTAAATGAGTCATTTCAGGTTGAACAAAGGTTTTCTCGGCCGCCCTGGTGGTCTGTGGGGGAAATACCGCACTTGCAATGGCGTACCGCGAGCGAGCTATTTTTAGAAACGTAACGTCACGATGACGTCACATCACGTGGTACGCAGTAGGGCAAGCTTGCATAGTCCGCCGCTATGTCGCTGTAAAAGAGACGTGCGTTACCCTTGGTTTTACTCGGTAAACGACTGCTTTTTCCAAATCTAAGACCATGGTTTTTAAACATTGTTGCTATGGAACGTGCAACAGCGACTCGAGGTACGCTGATCGGCCGCATATGAAGGATGTTTTCTTCAAGACTGCCAGGGAGAAATGTGTACGCTGGGTACACCGGTGCGGTCAGCCTACACAACAGTTCAACCCGGAAAAAGTTACCAAATTCACGTACATATGTAGCAAGCATTTTGTTGGAGGAAAGGGCACAACCAAAGAACATCCTGACCCAATTCCAGCGACATCAAGTAGTGAACAGGTAAGATTATTTTGGTGGCCGACATGTTAATATTGAAGCGCCTGCTACCATGATAGCATATAGGCTATCATGGTAGCAGGCGCTAACTTGATACCCTGCTACCAGGATAGCTTACTCAAAAACATTTCAAATGAGACAAACATTAAACATATACCGATCCCTGGACGGTGATTACAAACAAAAAAACGGCCGACGACGCCATGACCGCCGCGCAGGAAAAAAAAAACAAAGCTTACCGTTCGATCAACTCGGCCCGTTTTTCGTTTTTTTTAAGCCCTCGACACTCAAGCCATCGTTTGAGCTGAAGGTTGGTGTGTTCTTCCACAGTGCGACCAGTAAACCGTGCGCCTGGAACATCGTCTTGGGAAAGTTTAACGGCTGCAAAGTCGGTCATATCGCTGGTTCTGTTGTGCGTGTACTAGCTGGTTGCTACGGGCGTTCTCTACCTGTATGCCCTACCTAAGCGGCGAAAGGGGCGTTGCTCTTGAGTCGGTGACGTCACGTGCGCGGTACGCCATTGCAAGAGCCCTCGGCCCGCGCCCACAGGCTCAGAAGTCTCATGCATCGCGAGAATCGGTCTTGCTTTACGGCGAGAACTGCTAAACGCCCCCAGTGAAAGACATGTTCGTTGCTAGCGCAGTGGCAATATTTGTGCAGTTATCATGGTGGAACCAGCGAGAAAACAGCGAAAGCCCATGTCGGAGCAGGCAAGAAAGAGGAAAAGGGCTGTGGACAGAGAGAGGAGTCGTATACGGGTGAACATCGGGCAAGCTTTTTCTGAATGGCGAGAGCTAAAAGAGAAAGAAGGCTGCAAGCAGTGTCCGAAATTAACTTTGTTATTCACCGGCCAAGTTGGCCGGTAGATGTAAAAATCAACCGGCCAGGCATATTTTTTACCGGCCAAAATATTAATCCTGACCAGACCTCAATTTTTATAAAAATTAAGAGTGAGATTATGTTAATTTTGGGGGGCGTGGTTGGGGGCATGGCTGACTGGACCCTGGAAGAGAAATCTTTGTTTCCTGACTTAAAAAAAAGAAAATATTGTAGTTGATTATAAAAGACACAATATGAATTATCAGATTCACATCCAGGCGATAAAAAAACACTACAGATTATCATTATTCTATCCATGTTGGTCTTATTTGTGAATGAGGCAGAGTTTAATCAAGCCTGTACGGTCAGTGGGGGTTCTAGACCAAATTTACCGGGGGGGCCAGGGTGGGGCCAGTGTTTTTTCACAGGGGCACAGAACAAAGGATTGTTGGGGGGGGGGGGGGACTTAACAGGTCAACATTTCATCGTTTAAAATATTAAGTAAGCCAAAGAGCCAATTGTGGCTCTGGAACTGCAGACCCCTGATCTTTTCTCAATACAGCGGGAGCTTAACGTGAAACAGCTTAATTTTAATTATTTTTTTTTTATATTTATCTTTTAATTATTTTGTTATTTTATTATTGGGTAAAAACATAAATGAAAAAAATACAACTGATCCAAATGACCAGTCACGTTATCTTTGTCAGCATTTATCATCCTAAGAAATTTAACATCATGTTTTTAGTACAGGGGCCAGGAACAGTTCTACAGGCCCCTGTTGGCCCCTGTCCAGAACCGCCCCTGTGTACGGTTCAAAATTTTCCCCTCACCTGCAACACTTAAAGCATTCAGGGTTCACGCTGCGTCTTTACGCTGATCTAGCTACTGGATTTTACCCTCGTGCGCTGCGCCCCCGATGTTACAGGTTACATGTGACGTAATTTTGCGCACCTGAATTCAAGCGCAGGGCACCACGCCCACCGAAGCACCGCTGGTTCTGTGTCGTTAAAAACAAAACAGCATGAAAAACAGTTACTGCCTCTCCTACTGACTTTAATTGGGACATTTTGGTACGAGTGGAAGGACATTAAACGTAGCAATTCACGTTTTGAAGGCTGGCCGCTGAGCACCTTGCTGCGAGAGGGGGGAGGCGCAGTAAGAGCGGTGAAGCACAGAGCCGCAGCGCAGGTAGTTAAAAAAAAATCTAAATAAATAAGAACGAAACAAACAGACTAATGGGCGTTTTAGACTGTATCTGGTTAGCAGATCTGTTTTCTGATCCAGCGTGCAGCCATGACTGGTTCTGAATTTGAAAGAAGCTGAACCAGCACCGCAGAAGGCGTTTTTAGACTGAGCTCTGGGTGGAATGTGAACGGATCATATGTGTTTCGTTATTTTTATGTTATTTTTATTTTATTTGGTACAAACATTTACTCGCCATGTGGCAGCTAGCCCTCTGAAATTCACTCGCCAAACGGGAAATTTACTCGCATTTGGCGAGTGGCGAGTGTTAATTTCGGACCCTGGCTGCAAGGCTGACGCGGACCTCGCGTTTCTGCTGATGCGATTGTAAGTAACATTGTAGGGTTTCCCTCACGCTTGTCTCCCACCCCCCCACCCCCCCCGCTCCGCTCCGCCGGTCCGGTAAGCAAATTCCTAGGGGAAACACTGCATTGGATTGGAGTCTCTCTCTCTCTGTGTGTATGTTCATACTTTCACTGTGTTAGTCATTGTTTGTACTGCCGTTTTTTTTACTTTTGTATTCGTTGCGTTCGCCTGTCTGCTAAGCTCAAAACAACCGCGCCTGGCTTAACGGAGAAACCAGGAGAACAGCTGAGCATATTTACGACAGTGCACTTTTACTTTCGCCCTCTGGGGGGAGCCTCGCTGGAAAATCAACCCCGGTTGCATAGTATACCTTTAAAGTCCAGTGTGAATTTACACGGCCAGTCAGTGATGATCTGAGGTGTCATGTCAGCTGCTGGTTCTGGTCCACTGGGTTTTCTGAAGTCCACAGTCAATGCACCCATCCTCCAGGACATTTCTGAGCACTTCATGCTTCATTCTGCTGACAAGCTTTATGGAGATGCTGAATTTCATTCTCCAGCAGGACTTGGTACCGGCCCACACTGCCAAAGGTACCAAAATTTGATCCAATAGCCATGGTGGTTCTGTGCTTGATGGGCCCACAAACTGTCCTAACCTGAATCCTGTAGAGAATCTATGTATTGTCCAGAGATACCAGAACCAGCGATCCAGATGACCTGAAGGCACTGTTAGGGCAACCTGGGCTTCCTGAACACCTCAGCAGAACCACAGGCGGATCTCCCCAAGCCACGGCACACCGATGCAGGGATTCAGGCAAAAGGAGCCCAGACCCAGCACTGGGAGCAGAGAAATGAACATTTCTGTTAAAAATAGAACTTTTTATTCAATATTGCAATTTTCTGAGACGCTGACCTTTGGGTTTCCATTCTCTGTAGCCAGAATCATCAGAATTACAGGAAATAAAAGCTTTGCTCTGTGTAATAACTTTAAATAATACCACTCTCTGACTGAAGCGACATGTTTTGCATGGACCAGCATAGAGCTGTGGTCCTCTAAACGTAGAAAAGAAAATGTTTGGTTTGATTGAGCAATTTTTGCAGTTTGCTTTGACTGCTTCTCAGCGCGCTGAGGAGAGCGTTGAATCCATGTTTTCCATCTGCAAGGACAGGCTCTGCATGAAAGTCACGCTCAGCATAACCCTGTGAAGTGGTGTGAATGTGGAGGATGTTTCACACAGTCACATCCACTGAAACTGACCCACTCAGAGGAGACGTTTAGTGTATCTGCACTAAATACTACATCACACTGAGGTTCTGACGTTCCCTCTCCTTTGAAACTCTGAGAAATGGTGTAAGATGGTTTTTGATCTGATGCAGTTTGCAAACAGATATCTTCTTTAATCCTTATGCATGAGGAAGAACCCTTATGAAGTTTTCACTTCCACTGATCATTTCTCCTGTCTCTGCTGCAGGTAGCAGGACTCTGCTTCAGGCTGAGGTAGATGGGTTAGCAGTCTGAGTCTGAACTCTGAACTCCACGCTGCTTAGAAGTGCTGCAAACTATTGTTAGTTATATTTGTGTTACTTTAATCTGTTTTGATTTTGTCCGTTCAAATGATGTCAGACTTGCATTAAATTCAGATGACGTACCGTATTTTTCGGACTATAAGTCGCATCAGTCAAAAAATGCCATATGTCGTAAGGAGGAAGAAATAATATGTATAAGTTGTATTGGAATATATGTCGCAACAAGAGTCGTATTTATTTAGAAATTTATTTCACAAAATCCAAGTCTAAAACTGACATTTAATCTGGTAAGGCAAGTTATTCACATACAGCTGCTTCCACAATCGGCTGAATAACATGAAACATACCTGAGGATAGGATTGCCCAATGTTCCGTTTTACCCGGGACGTCCCGTATTTTACGTTAAATTTAAGTGTCCCAGTTTTTACACTGATTTTCCCGTATTTTGACTGGAGCCTGCAATGTGTATATACGAACATTAGAGGGCACTCCGCGGCTTACTTTCCCAGACCCACGTAAGGAAGTCACATCAAAGCGAATATTCGCGATTCGCTGCACAATATTCATATCACAATAACTGTTGGCTAGCATATTCCAAGTGTTATAAACTTGCATTTTTCAAGCTAATGGGATATTTAGCCAGTTGGGGTCTCGGGGCGTCAGATGTTCACAGCGGACACTAATGACGTTGATTAAAATCTAACAGTCACAGAGAGATGGAAGTGCAGATGAAACAGGAAAGGAAATAGGCAGATTTAGCATATTACCATCACGATTTAAAAAAATATTGTGCAGCCCTACTAATGTCCCAGCTTAACTTGGCCTGGTTACAGAATACTTGTCTCATGTACCTTGCAGTCAATGGGACGTTTATCAGTTCATGAACTGTGAAGTGGACCTAAGCCACTGTCCTAATTAAGATTTAAGCTCAAGGAGACAGAATCAGAAACGCTGGTTGACGTGTCCAACCTTTGGGTATCAGCAGTCTGCCTACAGAAGCAGGGCCAAAGTAACGGCCACATTTTGCTGTCTTTCAGGTCTACGAGCAGGACGACCTGTCAGAGCAGATGGCGAGTCTAGAAGGACTGATGCAGCAGCTCAACGCCATCACCGGCTCCGCCTTCTAACCACCACTCCCAGCCCGGTGTGGCCCGTCCTTCAGCCATGGACCAGTCTGGATGCTTTCTTCAAGCCTTGATATTCCTGCTGTCAGTTTTCTTGGAGCAGGGACTGGTCAGTCAGGGTCTGAAGATGCCCCAGATCTCCATCCGTTTGGTTTCTACTGGTCTGGGCTTATAGCTGCTGGGACCGGGATTACAAAAAGGGAATTCGACAGACAATGCAGACTCTACAGCATCAACTCGATGAACAAGACTAGCTTTGAGGGGATTCTTTAGGCTTTCAAACTGAAACCCCTGCAGATTCTTCAACCTCAAACATGAAACTGGAAAAAAAGGTCCAATGCCTAGTGTCTCCACTCAACCGAACAGGAGGAAAGGAATATCACAAAAAAATAAGACAAACTAAAAGATCCTCCTGTTTTTCCTCTTTGTGGTATTTATTAGCATCGTCCTCCACTGAGTTTTCCTGGACTCAGTTACTGTGACCGTACCTCGCCTGATTTCCACATTTACTGTTGGAAATGTTCCTTCATCACTTGGTTTTTCAACTGTGTGCATTTGCAGGATGTGGATTTGGTTTGGAAATCTACATTTAGGAAAACAAAACACCTTTAGCCACCAAAGTTTCACTGAAACCTTATTTTTTCACGTGGACCTAAAGTTCCCCATCATGCCACATTGTTCGTGTGTTCTCATTAATTTACCTTTCGTCAACAAAAAAGAGGAAACTTTCTGCTGAACGAGCCATTGCCCGTGTAAAGTGTGTAGCCCTTCAATCTCCTGGATGTTGTGAATTAAAAAACCAGGAGGTTATGAAAATTCAGAAGGATCTCCAAAACCTGGAGTGGATCCAGGTCATGTTTCTTTCTGGGTTCTAGAGGACGCCCACCGTGTTTCTTCTGACCTTACTCTTTTCAGCCCAGAGAAACGTCAACCTTCGCCAACATTAACCTGTGTTGCTGCCAAATTCTGACCTTAGAAGCTTATTGTGAATATCTTTGTTTTTGCTACTTGTTCCAGTCTGTCTCAACATGCCAAACACAGACCAGAGATCGAGAGGAAAGAGTATTCTGAAGAAACCAAAAAGCGAATGAAACACCATCTCTGGGAATTAGGTCAGCTGACATTATTTCTGCTGTGGTCGTGTCACTGACGGCGCCGCCTCCTGTTCTCACATCCTGGAGGAAATCCACCATAGTGGTTGCTGTCTAGAAAAATGTTGGGTGAAGAGATGGTTCACCGTTTCAACACGTTTACTGGTTAAATTCATAGCTGTGTTCAATTTGTCCACTCACTTAAAGTTTTTGTATTGCAGAGTTAGCTATTGTGTAGGTGGGGGTTAAAATTTAAATGGATTTGTCAAATGTTGTAGAGTACACTGGAAGTTAAGTTTGTGATACAGTAAAAGTTTACACAGGCTGTACAGTACGTTACGTAAAAATGTGCCAAAAATGCTGTGCAGCTTCAGTCACAAAAACATGGCAGCACTAATGCAAGCAGGCCACTGAAAGCAGGTAATGCTTAAAATACCGTATTAGTAAACGTTCCACTAACAATCTGCTGAAAATGAGCGTGCTTAGGCATTTTCAACAATTCATTATGTTATTTTAAACATTATTAGTTAGCATCCACTGTCAATAGTATGCTACAAACATTAGCAAACATCTTTGATGTAGCAAACTAGTGGTCACACTAATGCTAACACTAGTGTTAAACAGCTAAATTTCAGCAGTGCAAGGCTAAAGGTTTGTGTCCATAGCCAACAAGGCCTTTTTTGGGCAGTACTATAAAGCTTGGAACTCCTGAATTTTTGAGAAAGCTTTCTGGATGGGAAGCGAAACATCTTCAAACTTCAGAAAAAATTCCAGTTTTTTTGTTTTTTAACTTTTTTGGAATGTCCACAGTCAAAAATTTACTATTGACTTTAGTGTGAGCCCCTCAATAGTCATGCTCTTGGTTAGCAGTAAAAACAGCATGCTAAAGGCTAGCATCGACAGTGAACAATTCATTGTGTATGGAGTCAAACCGCAAAAGGTTAGCAATGGCAAGCTAACAAGTTGCATCTACAGTCAGCAACTCACTAACGAAAATTGTTAGCTCACTAATGGTCATGCTAACTTTAAACAACAGCATTTCAACACTAACATTTAACATCAACAATCAACAACTCACTGCTGATAGTAGCCTCTGCCCATTAATGGTAACCATTAGCATGCTAACAATATGTAATTCCTTCTGCACATTAGTGTTAGCTCACTGAGGATCATGTTAAGCCATTAGCAACCACATTAGCACAATGATGGTTAGCATTTGTGATCGTGAATTAGCAAGAACCTTTTTTAACAATCACTTAGCAAATTTACCATAAAGAAAATAGCAGTAGAACAGCTGGTACCTTTGTATAGCAATTGACTAAATGTTAATTTTAAATGCTAAGGGTTAGCATGCTAATGCTAACATCTAGCGCAGTAATGTCACGATAAAACAGCGTGAATTGTTGCCCAAGCACAGTCATTTCCTTGATGTTTGAACCATTAGGCTGAAACTTTCCAACATTCTGCAGTCAGATCACTGTATTAAACATATTATTCAAGTTCCAAAGTGAAATTAAGCCATGTTTTAACAGCCTGCTTGCTTCTGAAGTACGTACACTACAACTGTAAAAAACAGTTGTTTGATATGAAATGCTTAATATTCTGTTAAAGGGTTGACATTCGTAAGCACAATGATGACTGTGATATATTTACAGGAAGTTTTCAGCTGAAAAATCTTGCTGTACATCACTTTGAAGACAACAGTGCAGTGAGACTCGAGCAGTGAACAAAATACAAAAGCAGAAATTACTCCCATCGACATAATGGGTTAGTGAACATTTGGAACACAGCTAATTCACTTCATCACCATAAATTAGGTGAAAACTAGCGATGCACAATTATTATCTGTATAATTTTTACAGATGTCCAGCACGTTAAAAGTTTCTGGTTAATTTTGAGCATCAGTAGAGGCCAGTATAGCAACGTGATCTGTGGTGAACAGTTCAGTTAAGCTGCGGGTTACGCCTCCTGTAAACAGGCAACGAAGAAAATCAGTGAATTATTTTAATCTCCCGTTTTCTACGCTGATGACACACAGATCTCATTGTGTTGGTGCTGCTGTGTCACTCTTGTGAAAACTTGGACGAAAAGGACATTTATTTTTGTTACGTTGTGGGGTTTGTTTTCCGTTTTTATCAGTTCGAAGAACCAAAATGAACACAAATCCGTAAACCACGACCGAACGAAATCCCACCAGCTTCACGTTGAGTTTCCTTCAAGGGGGTTCGTTTTTGTAGATAAGGAATAATAAAAAAAAAGCAACAAAAAGACGAGCATAATCCACAAAGTATATTTTTACATTTGGTGTGACAGCGGAGCTGGGTTTCCCCAGATCAGGTATTCTTAAACACATGGGTGCAGAGAGGCACTTTACCTACAATGAAAAGTTAATAATGTGCAGCCTACAAACTGAATCCAATCCATTTGACTCTGTAATTACCTCGAATAACACAACTCTTTGGAGTCATTCTCCTTTTCATTACAAGCAGTAAATTAAAAAGTGGAACGAGGGGAAAGTTTGCAAAGAGAGAGAGAGAGAGCTCAACCCTGCGACATTCTGGTTTCAGTGGGAGGAGAATCTGCTCAGATCTGTAAAACATCTCGATTTATCATCAACGGCAGGATTGTGAGACTTAGAGTAGGACTAGATGAGTTGGAGTTTGTATAAGAGAAATGTTTTGTGAAACGTGTCAGAGAGGACAGCTAGAAAGGTGTACACTGTGAAAAATAACCCCCGTGGGCTGATGGCTTCTGGGTTAAGATCTCTTTCATCTTCTGACGCTGCTGCAGCAATCCGCTCTCCAAGCCCTCATCCTTACATCTGTAAGAGGAAGACTCAGATTCAGAGCCTGGCTTTGTGATTGAACAGCTTGTAAGGATGTGTATTTTTTTGACTTGTGCAAATTGGCAGGAAGTTAAACTGACAAGTCATTCATCAACTGTAGGGGGGCGGGGGGGGGGGGGGTTTAAAACAGGCCATCAGTATGCCTCTGATTTGCCTCCGTCACCCCAGTCACCATATTGTAATTTACAGACCTTTATCTTTGTGTGATGAAAGGAGGAGGCCTGAGGGAGAGCGAGCTCAGGCAGCCGCCGTGAATTGATATTCTGGTCCGGGCGTAGAGGAACGAGGCTGTGAATTCATTACTGAGCCGTTTTCAATATTACGATTCAAGCTCACGCCCGGCGGGCCGTTACCGCGGCAGGGAGAAGTCCCGGGGACACAGAGGTAACGTCCCGCCAGTACCGGCGCCGCCGTAAAAGGCAGGAGGCGCCGGGGTCAAACTCTTCGCCGTCTTATAGGAGGAGGCGGTACGTCCAGTCTCACCAGGTGACCCGGAGCTGCCAGGCAGGACCGAGAGGGAAATTTAACAGTAAATATAAAATAAAATGGCCCGACAAGGAGCGTGAAAAGCAGAAATAAGAAGTTATTAAGGCTTAAAAGGTTAAATGTTGGCGCTATGACCATTTTAATACAGATCTTTTATTCCACTTCATCATTACGTGGAATAAAAACTGGATAAAATCAGCTGGTTAAGACCTTGAAACCCAACCAGGGTTCTGACTGTTAAGTAGCTGCCAGTTTGTCCAAAAGGCGGAAATTTGTAATTAATTTTCAAAAAGAACAAAAATCCTGACCCAATGACCCAATGAAGGCCCATTAAATAAGACCCAGAGGCTTTCACATCATCTCCCAAAGTTCTAGGCCCGGTTTAGACCCTTAAAATAGAGTAAATTGTAGAAAATGACATCGATCTGTTGTCAAAGCGGGCCTGAATGGACCCGTGGTTTTTAAAACAAAACTCCTGCTGTGGACCAGAACTGCAAAGGTGGGAAAGCTGCATTTGGACCTGAGCCCAGAGAGTCACGGTCCAGACCAGGGGAGACCAAGTCCGGTCCGATGGAGCAGAGGTTCCCAAACTTCTCAGCCTGAGACGCCCAAAATAACACGGCCGGCCTTTTTTATGGGGGGGAAATTAGGAGAATATAATCATAAAATTGCAAGAATAAAGGAGCGTGAATTTTATGAGAACTCTTAAAATGAGGAACGTTGAGCATCTTTTAAAATTCTACTTTGGTATCGATTTCCCAATGAAGGAAATAATTCAAACACCAAATTATTATTAGTGTCAGGACTTTGAAGCGATTACGCAATCTTTATTCTTGTAATTTTCAAAAAAAAAAAATTTGTATTACGGTCGTTGTAGATTAAAAAAAATAAGTTATTGGCCACGGAGAAGTAAGAATCCACAAGAATCTTTTCACGTATTTGGGAGAAAAAGACTTGGACGTCTTCTGATGTCCAAAAGTCGTAAATTATCCAACAAAAAAATAATTTTTCCAGGATTAAAGGCAGAAATCTGCTATATTGAAACATGTTTATCTCCAGAACCTTTGGATCACCCTTTGGATCGTGTCACTGTGGAAACCCCAGCTGTAGAGCCTCCATCCTGCAGCTTTTAGACGCATCGCTGCTCCAACGCGCCTGGAGGGCTCCACACCGGGACGGGGGTTCTGTTCCTTGTGCTCGTCTGGTCGGACATTGTTCTGTGTGGAGCTGTGAGGCCTAAATATCTGAAAGGTGAAGTAAGGAGCTGATGTTTGTTGGACTTTCCTGAGATGTTTTCCTCCCTCAGACCAGCTGTTTGCATCTGGCTTTGTCCGCAGCTCTTAAAAACTCCTCGATTCTGATGATTAGCTGTGAGAAGTTTAAAGCTATACGTAAAAAAAAAAAAAAAGCCAAGGTCTTTGCAATCCTGAGGCACAAACGTTTTACTCTCCGTTTTTCCCTGAAGAGCTTTTGGTTTCCTCCAGAATGAACCGTGGACCTCTCCTCCACAATTCCAGGCACTAGTTTAGAAGTTCAAACGTGTCGCTCCTGCAAAACGGTTCAGAGGAAAAGAGATGAGAGGAGAGCGGCTCTGCTGAGGGTTTTACCCACAATGCACCGGGGCTCCTTTATAAAAGACGGGAACTAAAACAGCCGACAGGGGAGGCAACCCACGGTAAATCTGCTGAGCCGCGAAGCCTCCGGGTCCCTGACGGTGTCCAGAACCTGCAGCCGGGTCGACCCACAAAGCACTCATTTACAGACGGTTTTGGTTTTCTGTGTCCGTCTCCGCTGAGAACGCTCATCAGGAACCGCCGGGTTCCCTTCGTGTTCTGAACAAATCCGGTTATTTTGTCCGGAACCACAGCATGCTAGCAGCGTTAGCACAGTAAGGGTCACCACACCGACCCGCAGCGACATCCGGGTAAATTACGAATCCACGATAAAAGAAGCGGAGCATAATTCCTCAGCAGCTTCTGGCTCCATTCCTGCTAAAAAGTCGTGAAAAATCCTCGTTGATTAACTTTAACCAAACGAAAAATATCCGAGAAACGCAGCGTACCTCCGTCTGGAATGAAAATCTGAGCCAGGAAACGTTGATCAGGATTAAAGGAGCGTTTTTACTGTCCCAAAACACCCAGATGCTTTAATTTCTGAATTTATTTATCTTGTCAGCTCTTTATCTGTACTTCATGGGGGGGGGGGCATTGCTGCAGCAGAAGTACATTAAAGCAAGCTGCCTTTTTTTACAGTGTACAGTTCCACTAGAGTAGAAATGACTTTTTATAATCAAATTTAATATATTAATACTTTATTTCGAGTGCTCTTGGAAGCTATTATTTATAACCATGTGATAATTCATAATTTTTTCTGCAAATGTAAATTTAGTTTAGTAAAAAAGGACAGAAATGGAAAAGAGGACTGAAGCGTTGATGTTAGCTTTGCTTCATTGCCTTAAAAGGTTTCATTAATGGGCTTTTAATCATGATCACTGTGCTTTGTTCCGTTTTTTTATCAGACATGAATCTTGGGTAAGCAGCATTATTTTATTTTAGCGCTTGTAGACGTTTATCTATGCAGCGGGCCTGAACCAGCCTCCTCTAGGCGCCGGGTTGTCGTTCTTAGAGACGGGGAGCTTCATCGTGAAGTGAGATGTTGCTGCAGATCCTCCGTTTCTGTCCAGAGTCAGAGACAGTTTGGGCATTTTGGGGGAAATTTGATGATCTAAGAGTCCAGGAGAAGGTGGAGAACCTTCTTGTTGAGGTTGTCTCTCTGCTTTGTGTCTGAAAGAAGCAACGCAACGCTGAATCCGTCGCCACCTTCAACTCTAAACGGTTGCAAGGAAAGCAGGAAAGGAGAGAAAGTCTGAATTTCCTCTGATTCTTATTGTGTAAAAATATTAATATTCAAAAACAGCAACTGAGCTGGAAACATTAGAGGTTCATCCTTTATAACCCCCCCCCCCACCCTTTTTTTAAATTAAACTTCCTCTTTTGGTTGCTCCACTCGTCGGTGGGAACCGGTCGGGATAAAAATTAGATTGTGAAGGAAGGAGTTCAGTCTGGGTGGCGCCGGTTCTGAGAGTGGCCTGATGTGTGAAATCGACTGTCAGCTCCTGTTTGAGGCCGGCGGCTTATAGAAGAGCAAAAATAATAGAGTAGAAAGAGAAAGTAGAAAATGATGATTTGCACCTCATCTCGTCAGGGTGGAAGGAGCCAAATTAAGAGCAGAACCGAAGTCTCTGCCGCAGTCTGGGCGGTCCAAATGACGCGATGATGATGATGATGATAATGATGATGATGAAGAAGTACACTGTCTTTCCGTTCTGTTGTTGTTTCCCATTCGCTGGTTTTTGTAACGCGCTGTAGAACAGTCCCATGGTCCTTTTTTATAGACATGTTATTTCAATGGTTCATTCTTTTTCTTTGATAAATAAAGTTTTGATACAAAAGCAAAATGGCTGCCAGAAGAGTTGTCAATTAATTATTAATTAAATTATATTATTTTGAAGCCCAGATGTTCACCGGTCATGATTTCCAGCTCTTTTATGACTGAAATAAAGGTTTTCTCGTCATAGATGACCTCTGACCCCGAATGGTTGCAGGTTAGAAACCAAAACCTGAACAATTAGCAATTCTCTTTCAACCTTTTCATATTTATTAACAGTTATTTAATCATTTATCATTTAATTTGCCCAACAAAAATACAGACTTATTTAGATTATTGTGAAAATTGATCAAATGTTGCTTTTACATAATAATATAAACTGACTTTTATGCTCTGAGGAAATTGATAAAGCAATCAAAGGCTGCTAATGTTGAATTTCTGCTTCTTGTCTGTTTAAATCTGGTTTGGAGCCGGATGATTTCAGCCGACAGATTTAATCGTCATAGTTCTCATCTGCTTTACGCAGATTCTCTGGAAATAGACGAGAAAAGACGGCAGTCTTGCTGAAGCAGCACGATAAGGAGAGCGTTCAGCTCTGTGATTCCACAGGTAACTTTTAGCAGGCGGGTCGATGAGCCGTCGATACCTGGCCGCAGACGATGGCGGCTGGAGGCGAGCCGGTTGTTAACGGCTGACGGTTCCACGCCGAGCTGCTGCCCAGACTGAGATCTCATAAAGCAGAGAAAGTCAGAGAGCCAGGAGGGCAGAAACACCGAACATTTGTCACATTACTGGGATTCTACAGCAACACCAAGTAGCAGCGCGTCATAATAAAGAGAAATGAGAAATATTTTCATTTTTACTAATGATAATCTGATGTGTTTAGTATATTTATATTAGACCCTCTTTAATTCACTTCTCCTTGATGAAATCCGCCCTGTGTGGGATTTAATCTCAGGATAAATGCAGCGGTTCTGTGAAGCGTCTGCATTGTTGCAGCAGAGATCCTCCTCTATGTTTTAAATATTTCCCTGTAGAGGAGAAGGTCACGTCAGACACAGCATTCCTGCTGTAAAGCACGGTGGTGGCAGCATCATGCTGTGGGGATACATGGATGGCTCTACATCCAGGACAGGAAACCCCGTCAGAGGCTGCAGAAGACCTGAAACTGAGGTGGAGGTTCACCTTCCAGCAGGAGCACCACTCTGATCAGTGCTAACTTCTACAATAACACAATGATGCAGTGATAGGAATTCCTCTGTAGCATGGAGAACACATCCGAGCACACTATACACAAGAGGACAGACTGAGACAATAATGCAACGATGCAATTAGAGCAAAGGATGCAGGAGTAAATATTATTAATAACTCTGTTCATGTCGGAGGTAGAAGTGATGTTCAGGAGCACAGAAGCATATAAATGTCCACAGTGTGATGAAAGCAGAGAGGGACGATTATGGATGCTGGGATGAGTTTTATTAAGATTAATCAGTAATCACTGAGACTAAGAACGTAGAGAACATGGACCCGGTTCTGAAGTTCTCACTGAGACTAACGTAGAGAACATGGACCCGGTTCTGAAGTTCTCACTAAGACTAAGAACGTAGAGAACATGGACCCGGTTCTGAAGTCCTCACTAAGACTAAGAACGTAGAGAACATGGACCCGGTTCTGAAGTTCTCACTAAGACTAAGAACGTAGAGAACATGGACCCGGTTCTGAAGTCCTCACTAAGACTAAGAACGTAGAGAACATGGACCCGGTTCTGAAGTCCTCACTAAGACTAAGAACGTAGAGAACATGGACCCGGTTCTGAAGTCCTCACTAAGAATAAGAACGTAGAGAACATGGACCCGGTTCTGAAGTCCTCACTAAGACTAAGAACGTAGAGAACATGGACCCGGTTCTGAAGTCCTTCCACTGGCTCCCTGGATCTCAGAGAATAGACTTTAAAATCCTTCTGTTAGTCTATAAATCCCTGAATTAGCACCTAAATACATCACAGACTTGTTATCAGTGCATCAACCCTCCAGACCACTCAGGTCTTCTGACTCCAGCCTGCTCTGCAGAACCAGAACCAGAACCAGACATGGAGAAGCAGCATTTAGTTCCTATGCTCCACTGATCTGGAACAAACTCCCAGAAAACTGGAAAAATGCTGAAAGCCTGAGTTCCTTTAAATCAAGAATAAAACCACATTTGTTCAGGATTACCTTCGACTTTTCTAGTTAAACTGTTTTACTGAAACATCACGAGTTCAACTTTGTAGTCCAACTGTTTTTAATGTTTAATGTTTTATTTTCCTATGTTTTAATAACGTAAAGCACTTTGTGTTGTCTTTCTACTGAAATTTGCTGTAGAAATAAATTTGCTTTGCCTATTATCCCAGCATCCTGTAGTGTACGGGAGGATGTGGCGTACAGCAGATACAGCAGGGCTGTTAAACTCATTTCTATAATGTTCCACTTTGGCATCATGAAGTCATTAAAAGGGCCGGTTACATGTGTATAGATGATACTTTTGATTTCATAATTTCATTTCAGTTCACATAGAAGTAAAAGAAAATGCACAGTAACACGAAAATAGCACCTTAGGCCCAGTTTATGTATCTTATCTTTATAAGATAAAGTTGATATTGGGGTGAGTTAAACTTTAAAATCATCATTCAGCATCACTTTTTCTCTTTTTGGACATTTTTTGGGTTGTTTTAATGTGTTGTGGGAAAACTGACATTTAGTGTCAGGATTTAAAAGAATATATGCCTCTATGTTATGACATGATATGCCTTTTGGCTCTTGAGGGCCGGATAAATAGCCTTGATGGGCCGGACTCAGCCCACGGGCCTTGAGTTTGACACGTGTGATTTACAATATGACAATATGAAATGAACAGGACTAAAATAGAGAATAATGGATAAATAAATGGTAAATTAGGCAGAGTTACTGGGTTATTGCACTTTTTCCTGTCACTGTGGCTGCATCCAAAATGTTCTACTTATAGCTCCTGTTCCTTGACCTTTCATGGGGTCAACAGTCAGAACTCTATCGTTGGGAGGAAAGGAGTTTCGGACTGTTGTGCCTTTAACTCTGATGTCATTAAGTGACAGAAACTCTCATGGATGATGACGAGTCAGATCCGGGTCCACAGCCTTCTGAACATGAACTACAAAGTGCTGCTCTCTTCTCTCTGGACATTGTCTTTGATTTCTTTAAGGAGTCTGTGCTGATACGTCATGTCACGCAAAGAATTATGGGATACCTAAAGGCTTTGTAGCAGCGGTAAGGGACGTCACAGGGTTCCTAGGCCAAACTAGCAGCGGGAGGAAGCATGCAGGCTCCTTTTCCTACCTCCTTCCTCAC
The DNA here is from genome assembly GCA_037039145.1 of Fundulus diaphanus. Lineage (NCBI taxonomy): Eukaryota > Metazoa > Chordata > Actinopteri > Cyprinodontiformes > Fundulidae > Fundulus > Fundulus diaphanus. Next base: position 3,262,761 of record CM073141.1, on the reverse strand, counting down.
TGACTGCACTATTCGGACAGCACTGATCACCGCGACCTCTCCTTGTGCTTAACCACGCCCACCTTTTTAAATGCCTGACCACTTGACGTCCTCCACATCACCTCCTCCTTCATCACACAGCTGATCCTCCTTTGCCATCCTGCCTGCTCTTTCATTCCCCACCACCTCCATGTGAGCAGGTACCCACATAAACTCACCTTTTCCTCCACTGTCCGCCACCCTAGCCTGGCAGATTCCATGCAACAGCTCTTTCTGATGCATTGCAACTGCTGATTTAGTAGAGGCCAAAGCTGAGCTAGAGTCGCAGCATATCGGGATGTTTGCATTAATCTCTGAAGCCATCAGCAGAGCTGGCAGCTCCACCGCTTATATACTTAACTCAGCCGTAGTTCTTCTTCTTTATGCCACTTGAAACTCAGGGATTGTTATGGCGGGCCCAGATTTCTGAGGATCTATTGAGTCATTTGAATATATTTGTATTCAGCCATTGTATTTCCTGTCTGTGACTGTATTACGCTTGAACTAAATAAGCACCTTCGTCCCGTGCTTTATTATGCAGCGACTCCAGATCTACCGCAGCAGTTTCCGGCTTGGAACATGTGGCCAGAGTATATTTGGACAAAGGAAAGCAGCTACTGGCTGTGCTAAAGGTCACAGGAAATTATGTCATGGCATATTTTGCATAACTGACCACCTGCATGTAATTAATGGGAGATATACAGTAGAGGAGAGGAGCAGAATGCCAGCATAAAACTCTCCTGATATGTTTAAAACTATACATAAACTTATACTATTTATCTTTATTCACTTCTAGTTTAGTTTCCCTGCGTCTGATTTGGGGTGTTTTCAAGGCGGTGCTCCACCACAAGAAGGTACAGAAATACTATTAAAGCTCTAAGAGCTAAAGTCCAAAAATGGCTTTTTTTAACTATAAAATGGACAGATGAAAGTGCTTTGGCTTATTTTCCCCAGAACACTTGGAACGACCAATATCTTGTGCAAAGAACAGGCCAGCAATGCGCACCATGGTGGCCACCGGCGTCCAGGTGTGTCTCCCTTTAAATTCCTGAGTCCTGCTGCAGGAACAGGCCCACATCCAGGTCCCCCTCACTTCCAGGATCTGCTCCTTCGTTTGCAGCCCCGTCTTCCCCCGCAGACTCTCTGGGTTCTGGTCCGTTCTCTGCCGGTGGAGGCAGCTAGATGTTTACCACCTTTTGGTTCTCTGGGTCTCGCTGTGTGAAACAAGCAGCAAGCACTACCCGGAAGCCCGGATGGGTGGAGCTTGATTTAAAGCTACAGTTGGTAATCCTGTTCAGAGACACTTTTTGTTATACTGGGTAAAATTGTTCTTCCATCCTGAAAGTAGTTAATACATTACGTATTCACAAACAGGAGGTTAAAAAGATCATTCTCTGTGGGAGCTGCAGGCCGTTTTGGTCCTGCTCTCTCCCCCCCCATCCCACTGGGGTATCATCTTATCTACTGGTTGTCCCACATACCATCATTCTGAAGCGCTCACCTAGTGCCAGCATTCATGCTCGTTCCTTCTGAGTTTCCTCTTGCTGGCTGCGCACTTCAAGTGTTTATTTAGCCGGTTAGCTTAGCCGTTAGCTTAGCCGTTAGCTTAGCGTTTAGCTGTTCATAGTAGCTCCGCTCCTCTCACCGTAGACTTTCAATATGGCTGAGAGTTGCAAGAAGCGAACAGCGTTCATGTTTATGAGAAGAAGAGGAAGGCCTCAGTAGAAAGAAATAAGACCAGAGTGGATTTGGGAGATTTTTTATCACACGATCCTCCTGAGGAGCGGAAGAGCGGGTAAGACGGTCTTGCGCATTTATTCAAAAAGGGACTTGGGGAAGCTCCCAGAAAAAAATGCAGACTCTACCTTTAAGAGGATGTTTAAAGACTGTATGAAAGACTCCTGAAATATTTTAATGCTGGACTTTTTGACATATTCTAAATGCAGAGCAGCCATATTGGATTTTGAGGTTGGGGTTGGTGAGAAACTTTCTAAATCACTTTCTAGACTTTGGCTCCAACTGATTCTCAGGACTTTTGAGTACAAATTAAACGTTCTCAGGCCAGAGTGCCAGATTATTCAGTCTGGTGTGGTTTATTTCTGTATATTGCCTCTACAGAATAATGAAACTGATTTCTAGAGGACTGTATTTTGGATTAAATAGAGCAATACTTGCCTGGAAAGCAGCTCACATGCTGTGAAGCAGGAATTTATGTAAAATATGCAGGACGGCATGCAGCAGGACAGTTTTGGGGGTTAGGAGAAAGTTTTGCAGTCAAACTCTAGAGTTTATAAAGTAAAACTATAGAAACATAATCACTAAGCAGCAACGTTTGGCTCCGCCTGAGCATTTCTAGAGATAAATTCAGGTAATATGGAGAGAAATGGCCACGGGCGCCGCTTCAGATAAAAAAGGCACTGCTATAAAGAACCTGCGAATTTTAAACACGAGTGCTCCACAGTCACTTCCAGCTCAGCGGCACAGAAGATGTAAATCACCGGCACTTTAAAGTGGCACCCGAGATTAGTGTCATTCAGTTCAATTCAGTGCCTGACCAAATGTGAAATATGGAAACAATCTTCCCCTCTGAGCCGGGGAGGAAGAAAGGAATTGATGCCTGAAAGTCCCGCTTTCTTCCTGAGCTCTGATGACTCAGTGAAGCTGACCTTTTGGATGGAAAATGTCAGTTTCAATCTGATTATCTGGCTAAATGATGTGAATGAATGCTGAACACGTTAGTTATCTCTCCTAACAAAGAGCAGCGGGGAACAGCTCGTTGTGCTGCTGATTTGATAATAAGGCAGAAGGGTGCTGTCAGGGAGTCTCTCTACTGTTTTATGGATAAAATCAAAACTGAATTACAGATGAATCCACTGAACGGAGCACTGAGGTGGATTTTAGAGCTTTACAGCGGTGGCGCAGCCTTTATCTGTGCACAGACTGCCCACGCATGCAGCTCGAGTGTTTGCAGCCTGAAAATGGAAAAGAAAGCAGCATTAAAGTGGCTGGGGAGGAAATTAGATTAGCTCCAGCTGCAGCCTTTTAGGTTCAGTTTCAGAGAAGACGGCTAGTTTCAGATCTCAGCACAGCGCACACAAAAGCGAGGACGGATCAGCCGGACTGTTGATCATCCGTTAACCAGCCAGGCTGCTTGTTAATGTGACAGCAGCCCTGTGGTCCTGGAGAGGCTTCCCACAGAGGCTGTTCAGGTGGCATTTCTGTCTCTGTCGGCCTCTGAATCATCCTCATTGCGAAATAGTGTTTAGTTTGGCCTCATACTGTGCATTGATTTTCACGCGGCATATATCAGGAATATGTGCCGTAACCATTTAGATTGGGAAGCATGCTGTAGAGGGTAGTATCTGCGCTGTGGGCCTTGCTAATTTAGATACAAGTGGACAGATTTAAGTGGCTGCCTAAACTTAAATGCAGCCTGAATGATTCAGTCTTACTTGCCAGTGACAGCCTCAGCAGACCCACTGACGTTTCTGTAAAATCTGCTTTATCCTGCTCCGTAAAAGAAGACCCATCCTAATAAATGTTTCCACACTTTACTTCCACAGACTGTTTTACTGGGAGTTTATGTAACATACAAACACCACGTACAGCAGAGTTATGAAGTGCCAGTGAGATGAGGCATGGTTTTAAAAACCTGAAAATCTTCGTCCATAGCTCAGATGGGAGAGACAACCATTAGTCGTGCAATCCTGAAGACTTTATGGCAGAAGAAAGCGATGAGAAGTCGGCTTTGCAGTTTGCAACAAGCAGGAGACACAGCAAACGTGGAGGAAGCTGATCCGGTCCAGCTTTTCGGACCACATGCAAAATAGGGCTGCAACTTTTAACGATTATTTTTATAGTCGACTAATCTATCGATTATTTATTCGATTAGTCGACTAATCACAGTTATTTTTTGTATGATCCCCATCATCACTTCAGTTTCTTGTAAACAATATTTTGACTCGCCTGTTCTTGTCTGCACACCTTTAAACGCCTCTTTATCGCCTCTTGTTACCCTTTATTAGCCTTATAAAAGATCTTCTGTAAAATATTCATTTTAAATTTAACTGACTTAGGTTATTTTCAATATTTCTATCAAAGCACATTTGTTTCTGTAAAAATGTTTTTTAAAACAATATTTCGACCTTCAAAGGGTTTAAAGTTGCTCAATGTGTAAAAAGATTTAAACTATAGTGTAAAAAAAGAGGAGCATATGAACATGTTTGCAGTCAGGCTTGTTCTCTTTAATTAGGCAATATTCCCATTATCAATATTAAAAACGAGCTAATTATTAATTTCCAAATAAGCTCCAGCGCTGTAGTCAGACATTAATGTTAAATAGAACTAGCTTCACTTTAATCTCAAGCATTAATCTCAGCAATAAATGAAACACTGAAATAAACCCAATAATAACAGTTAGATATCATCCGATTGAATTGCTGCGGCAGTTTTAAATATATTATTATATATTTTTAAACGACATGTCGACGCATGAATTTTTTGCTTCGACAGTTTTTCATTATCCCTAACGCAAAACATGCAAACGCTGCCATTGACCCTTAAGAGGGCGCGTCAACAGCGAAGCATGGAGGTGGCAGCGTCATGCAGAGGGGAGCTTCAGCTACAGCAGCCCAGACCTGATGGGAGGATGGATGGAGCCGAATCCAGAACCGTCCTGGAAGAAAACTCTTGAGAGGCTGCAGGAGAACCTGAGACTGAGATGGAGGTTCAGCTTCCAGCAGGAGAACCACCCAGAACATGCAGCCAGAGATATTATGGGAGGGTTTAGATCAAAGCAGATTCACAAGTTAGAATGGCCTAGTCAAAGTCCAGATCTAAACCCAAATCATAATCTAAAGTAAGACTTGAATATTGATGTTAGCAGATGATTTCCATCTTATCTGACTGAGCTGGAGATGTTTTACAAACGTCTCTGTCTCCAAGTTGGTCGAGACAAACCCGAACAGACCTGCGACTAAAGGTGGTTCTACAAAGTTCTGGGGGGCTGAATGCAAATGCATGCCTCACTTTTCAGATTTCTATTTATAAAAACTTGATGTAGAGCATTAATATTTTTTCTTCGTCTTCTCGACAGTTCGGCACGACTTTGAGTGGATCTGTCTCATAAAATCAGAGGCTGGAATGAGACGACATGTGCAGAGGCACCCAGGGTGTGAATACTTTAGCAGCACACCGCATCGAGCCTGACTTGCTGTCTGATGTAGGTGAAAAGTGACAGACTGTGACTGATGGTGAAGTCTGGTTAGATCCAGGTATGCTCTTGTATTTGAAAGGGAGAAATGTGCATTCACACCGAAGGAAGTCAGGGGGCAACCTGAGGTCTAGAGGTAGGGCGGTGCAGCTGTCTGGGGTTCGTGGGACCTTTGCTGCATGTGTTCCCCCGTTCTCTCTCTGCCCATCTCTGCAACTAAAAAACGAACATTTAAATGAATCAGGATGAGCTTGGACCTAAATCAATTAACAGTGACTGTGTTTACTGAAGTCACCATCTGCAGGCGGCCAATCAGACGAGCTGCTGCTAACGAGCTGCAGCTCAGCAGCTTTAACGCTGCTAGGGGCCTCTTCACAGCGCCACGGTCTCTGTGTCTGGTTCCTCTGTGTAAATTAGACAAAACTCTTGTAAAGTGAATAATCTTCTTTCTGACCCCAACATCAAAAAGAACTGGCTTCAAGCGTGTGTCACGCAAGGGGGGATGTTCAATAAAGTCCGTCACACGCGACCAATCGGGGCAGAGGTGCTTTGGATCATCGCTGCCGAACCCAAAACAGACGACCGGGCTTTCTCCTCCAGGATTTCTGTTCGGGAGCAGAATTCATGGTTTCATCCATTACAGCAAGCCGTCCAGGTCCTGAAGGCATGGAGCAGATCCAGACCGTCACAGTACCGCCAACACGCGTGACACAGACGTGTTGGGGAGCAGAAAGAAGGCGGTGCAAAGGTGCAGCAAAGCCACGGCCTGCAACAGAAGCCACGCAGTAGAAACCCCTAAAAATCAGAGCAAAGATCAACCGTGTGTGTGTTTCCACTGAGTCCCACGCTGAGAGGTGAACCAGTGCGTGTCGCCTCAGTCAAGGCCTTTCCCATGATGCTCTGCAGGGGTCCGTTTACCAGCAGGATTCAGTCTGAGCAGCGGGGAGCAGGCAGGAAACGTTGGAGGCTGACGGTCGATACGGTTGATTCTGGCTGTCAGGACTGAGTTTAGCTTTTCGCTCCACCAGACAACCTGCAGCTGACTGGCTGCTTCGGCTCAGAGGCACAAAGAAGGGACTCCTTATTTGCATGTCATACAGCAGAGATTACACCAGAATATTGGAGTAATAATGAAACTTATACAACAGGGTAAGACCTGGACATATGAGAGAAATATCAGTTGTTGTTTTTTTACTCTAAGCTACAAGAACAAAGGACTTTTTATATTTCAGAAGAACTCTGAGGAAGTCCTGCTAGGTCTCTCCCACCACAGCCGTTATCCTTCACGCTACACTGGTGGGGACCTTGGCTCGATGACCTAGTTAATCAAGTTAAATAAGAGAGACTTGGATTTGTTTCATTAGAAAAAACCTGCAACTTGACTTTGACTTGAATACTGATGACTTGTGACCTGACTTGGACTTGAGCGTCTTGACTTGAAATGACTTGATGCTCTCATTAGAGTCAAAAATAAAACGTTAATCTGGATTGTTTGTTTCCTCACGTCAGAAGCGTTTGTTAATGACTTGAAATTTAAACCAAAGGATGGGGACTTGACTTGAGGCTTGGGAGGTAATGACTTGGTCCCACATCTGGTTATACTGATGGCCATGTTGGAGCGAAGATACTTCCTAAGATAATTGCTATGATAAGATTTTGGAAAAAACAGGGAAACTATAGGAAACTACTTTGGGAGGATCCTGAGAAGTTCCTGGACGTGTGAGGACACAACGTTCCTGCAGGGAGTTCTTGTCCCGCAGCAGGATCTCTGCTGTTCAAGTTTTGTTACTTGAAATAAAATTCTGTTATGAATAAAATCATTGGCTTCCTAAAAAACATGATTACTATGACCTGGATAAGTGCACCAGCGTTGGAGGAATCGTGAGAACCTGGTCATTATCTGGACTATTTAAATCAGGGGTCACCAACATAGGGCCTCGGGGCACCAAGTAGCCCCTGAGGGCCACAATCCTGTTCTAAAAAAATAGCCCAATCCACCAGTGAGGTGCATCTAAAACTTTCTTTTATTCCATTACTCTACTGTTTGGTCACATTTGTATTTATATAGATTTTAAAATGACAATACCTGTAACAAAGCATGATAAATGTGTTTATTTTACATAAATTTAAGGTGAACTCTGAATCTTCTAGTTCAAAGGTCAGTACTGGTAGGCAGTACTGACCTAAGGCAGCTGTTGGGAAATCTTCTGTTGATCAAGATGACTTAATAAAGAACTGACCTATACCTAATCTTCCTTTCTTATCTAAAATTCTTGGGTAAATACTTGCTAAGTTTGAATACTGTGTTTCTTTAACGCTTCAGAACATTTCCCAAGTCCGTGCTGTAATAGTGTCCAGTCCACATGGTTCTGTATGTAGAGAAGAATCAATGTTCTAATAGAAATAAGCTTCATCTCTGTTAAAAACCTTTTGAACCAAAGACCAGGAGCTAAACATGATTGCTGGAAACAAACCTTCACCAGAAAAGGAGACACATCTAACCATTTCATATCCACCTGCTTTTCTCTGTTATCTTAACAGGTTTTGATCAAAATTGTTCTGAGTGATCACTTTGATCTTTGGCTTGTGAAAATATAAAAATCATTTAACAAAAGCTAAAAAAAAATGCATTTGAATAAGCTCTGAGAATGGAGCTAGTTAAGAGTCGATGCCCTGCAGCTGTGCCACCTGCTGATGGCTCTATTTAAGGCCAAGATGGTGAAACTGCTTCAGTTGTGGCAGGAATCATGGGAGGCGTTTCTATTCTGATCCTCTGTGCAGCAGCTTTGTGGTTTAAAGGTCAGTACACTTTTTTTCCAGCTTGTAGAAAACATTTTTTTATCATATTATCTGCTCTATGTTGAGGTGGTTTTGTGGGGGAGATATGTGTTGCTGTTTGACTTAAAATGTGACAGCAGTGCTTTAAACGTTTTGTCACAGGTTCCTGCTTATCTATTGATCAAGATGCAGGGCACAAGGAACGGCACAGCTGTAAGAATTTTTTTTTTTTTTTAAAGGAAAAAAATTGCTGCTTGACTATTTTCTGGAAATGAGATGTCTTTGTACTTTCCAGCATTATCGGAAAATGACATTTCCATGAAAAAGACCATTGCTTTTCTCCAGTCACTGGATTCCATGTGGAAGCAAAATGCTGAGACAGGTGAGTTGCGTTGCCAGTAAAGTTGAACCTAGAACAGCTGTTGCTGATTATCTAAGGAGTTGTGAACTCTTTCTTTCTAGGACGACTGTTGACCCATCAAGTGCCAGCAGTCAGGCTGGGAACCATAAGACTCCACAGAGCCCACGCCGCCCACAATGTGTCAAGTGACGCCGCCCACAATGTGTCAAGTGACGCCGCCCACAATGTGTCAAGTGACGCCGCCCACAATGTGTCAAGTGACGCCGCCCACAATGTGTCAAGTGACGCCGCCCACAATGTGTCAAGTGACGCCGCCCACAATGTGTCAAGTGACGCCGCCCACAATGTGTCAAGTGACGCCGCCCACAATGTGTCAAGTGACGCCGCCCACAATGTGTCAAGTGACGCCGCCCACAATGTGTCAAGTGACGCCGCCCACAATGTGTCAAGTGACGCCGCCCACAATGTGTCAAGTGACGCCGCCCACAATGTGTCAAGTGACGCCGCCCACAATGTGTCAAGTGACGCCGCCCACAATGTGTCAAGTGACGCCGCCCACAATGTGTCAAGTGACGCCGCCCACAATGTGTCAAGTGACGCCGCCCACAATGTGTCAAGTGACGCCGCCCACAATGTGTCAAGTGACGCCGCCCACAATGTGTCAAGTGACGCCGCCCACAATGTGTCAAGTGACGCCGCCCACAATGTGTCAAGTGACGCCGCCCACAATGTGTCAAGTGACGCCGCCCACAATGTGTCAAGTGACGCCGCCCACAATGTGTCAAGTGACGCCGCCCACAATGTGTCAAGTGACGCCGCCCACAATGTGTCAAGTGACGCCGCCCACAATGTGTCAAGTGACGCCGCCCACAATGTGTCAAGTGACGCCGCCCACAATGTGTCAAGTGACGCCGCCCACAATGTGTCAAGTGACGCCGCCCACAATGTGTCAAGTGACGCCGCCCACAATGTGTCAAGTGACGCCGCCCACAATGTGTCAAGTGACGCCGCCCACAATGTGTCAAGTGACGCCGCCCACAATGTGTCAAGTGACGCCGCCCACAATGTGTCAAGTGACGCCGCCCACAATGTGTCAAGTGACGCCGCCCACAATGTGTCAAGTGACGCCGCCCACAATGTGTCAAGTGACGCCGCCCACAATGTGTCAAGTGACGCCGCCCACAATGTGTCAAGTGACGCCGCCCACAATGTGTCAAGTGACGCCGCCCACAATGTGTCAAGTGACGCCGCCCACAATGTGTCAAGTGACGCCGCCCACAATGTGTCAAGTGACGCCGCCCACAATGTGTCAAGTGACGCCGCCCACAATGTGTCAAGTGACGCCGCCCACAATGTGTCAAGTGACGCCGCCCACAATGTGTCAAGTGACGCCGCCCACAATGTGTCAAGTGACGCCGCCCACAATGTGTCAAGTGACGCCGCCCACAATGTGTCAAGTGACGCCGCCCACAATGTGTCAAGTGACGCCGCCCACAATGTGTCAAGTGACGCCGCCCACAATGTGTCAAGTGACGCCGCCCACAATGTGTCAAGTGACGCCGCCCACAATGTGTCAAGTGACGCCGCCCACAATGTGTCAAGTGACGCCGCCCACAATGTGTCAAGTGACGCCGCCCACAATGTGTCAAGTGACGCCGCCCACAATGTGTCAAGTGACGCCGCCCACAATGTGTCAAGTGACGCCGCCCACAATGTGTCAAGTGACGCCGCCCACAATGTGTCAAGTGACGCCGCCCACAATGTGTCAAGTGACGCCGCCCACAATGTGTCAAGTGACGCCGCCCACAATGTGTCAAGTGACGCCGCCCACAATGTGTCAAGTGACGCCGCCCACAATGTGTCAAGTGACGCCGCCCACAATGTGTCAAGTGACGCCGCCCACAATGTGTCAAGTGACGCCGCCCACAATGTGTCAAGTGACGCCGCCCACAATGTGTCAAGTGACGCCGCCCACAATGTGTCAAGTGACGCCGCCCACAATGTGTCAAGTGACGCCGCCCACAATGTGTCAAGTGACGCCGCCCACAATGTGTCAAGTGACGCCGCCCACAATGTGTCAAGTGACGCCGCCCACAATGTGTCAAGTGACGCCGCCCACAATGTGTCAAGTGACGCCGCCCACAATGTGTCAAGTGACGCCGCCCACAATGTGTCAAGTGACGCCGCCCACAATGTGTCAAGTGACGCCGCCCACAATGTGTCAAGTGACGCCGCCCACAATGTGTCAAGTGACGCCGCCCACAATGTGTCAAGTGACGCCGCCCACAATGTGTCAAGTGACGCCGCCCACAATGTGTCAAGTGACGCCGCCCACAATGTGTCAAGTGACGCCGCCCACAATGTGTCAAGTGACGCCGCCCACAATGTGTCAAGTGACGCCGCCCACAATGTGTCAAGTGACGCCGCCCACAATGTGTCAAGTGACGCCGCCCACAATGTGTCAAGTGACGCCGCCCACAATGTGTCAAGTGACGCCGCCCACAATGTGTCAAGTGACGCCGCCCACAATGTGTCAAGTGACGCCGCCCACAATGTGTCAAGTGACGCCGCCCACAATGTGTCAAGTGACGCCGCCCACAATGTGTCAAGTGACGCCGCCCACAATGTGTCAAGTGACGCCGCCCACAATGTGTCAAGTGACGCCGCCCACAATGTGTCAAGTGACGCCGCCCACAATGTGTCAAGTGACGCCGCCCACAATGTGTCAAGTGACGCCGCCCACAATGTGTCAAGTGACGCCGCCCACAATGTGTCAAGTGACGCCGCCCACAATGTGTCAAGTGACGCCGCCCACAATGTGTCAAGTGACGCCGCCCACAATGTGTCAAGTGACGCCGCCCACAATGTGTCAAGTGACGCCGCCCACAATGTGTCAAGTGACGCCGCCCACAATGTGTCAAGTGACGCCGCCCACAATGTGTCAAGTGACGCCGCCCACAATGTGTCAAGTGACGCCGCCCACAATGTGTCAAGTGACGCCGCCCACAATGTGTCAAGTGACGCCGCCCACAATGTGTCAAGTGACGCCGCCCACAATGTGTCAAGTGACGCCGCCCACAATGTGTCAAGTGACGCCGCCCACAATGTGTCAAGTGACGCCGCCCACAATGTGTCAAGTGACGCCGCCCACAATGTGTCAAGTGACGCCGCCCACAATGTGTCAAGTGACGCCGCCCACAATGTGTCAAGTGACGCCGCCCACAATGTGTCAAGTGACGCCGCCCACAATGTGTCAAGTGACGCCGCCCACAATGTGTCAAGTGACGCCGCCCACAATGTGTCAAGTGACGCCGCCCACAATGTGTCAAGTGACGCCGCCCACAATGTGTCAAGTGACGCCGCCCACAATGTGTCAAGTGACGCCGCCCACAATGTGTCAAGTGACGCCGCCCACAATGTGTCAAGTGACGCCGCCCACAATGTGTCAAGTGACGCCGCCCACAATGTGTCAAGTGACGCCGCCCACAATGTGTCAAGTGACGCCGCCCACAATGTGTCAAGTGACGCCGCCCACAATGTGTCAAGTGACGCCGCCCACAATGTGTCAAGTGACGCCGCCCACAATGTGTCAAGTGACGCCGCCCACAATGTGTCAAGTGACGCCGCCCACAATGTGTCAAGTGACGCCGCCCACAATGTGTCAAGTGACGCCGCCCACAATGTGTCAAGTGACGCCGCCCACAATGTGTCAAGTGACGCCGCCCACAATGTGTCAAGTGACGCCGCCCACAATGTGTCAAGTGACGCCGCCCACAATGTGTCAAGTGACGCCGCCCACAATGTGTCAAGTGACGCCGCCCACAATGTGTCAAGTGACGCCGCCCACAATGTGTCAAGTGACGCCGCCCACAATGTGTCAAGTGACGCCGCCCACAATGTGTCAAGTGACGCCGCCCACAATGTGTCAAGTGACGCCGCCCACAATGTGTCAAGTGACGCCGCCCACAATGTGTCAAGTGACGCCGCCCACAATGTGTCAAGTGACGCCGCCCACAATGTGTCAAGTGACGCCGCCCACAATGTGTCAAGTGACGCCGCCCACAATGTGTCAAGTGACGCCGCCCACAATGTGTCAAGTGACGCCGCCCACAATGTGTCAAGTGACGCCGCCCACAATGTGTCAAGTGACGCCGCCCACAGTGTCAAGTGACGCCGCCCACAATGTGTCAAGTGACGCCGCCCACAATGTGTCAAGTGACGCCGCCCACAATGTGTCAAGTGACGCCGCCCACAATGTGTCAAGTGACGCCGCCCACAATGTGTCAAGTGACGCCGCCCACAATGTGTCAAGTGACGCCGCCCACAATGTGTCAAGTGACGCCGCCCACAATGTGTCAAGTGACGCCGCCCACAATGTGTCAAGTGACGCCGCCCACAATGTGTCAAGTGACGCCGCCCACAATGTGTCAAGTGACGCCGCCCACAATGTGTCAATGCATTGAGCAAGGTTATCTGCTCATAGGAGTAGATACAGCTAAAGATGGGCATGCAAACTTGCCTTATATACTGCAAGGTTGCTATTGACAATTTACTTTATTCAGAAACTGTTGGTGCTGTATTACACAGGAGAACCTCTTCCCTTGACTTGTTTCTCTTGCAATGTTCGACACACTCACTTGGTTTCATGCAACTGAACTTCTCACATTGTTTAGGATAAAATGATTTGCTCCAAGGGTGGTTGTTCAGTTGGAGGTCACAGGTTCATAATGAGGCTTGAAATCAGTTTGGGAATCATTTCTGAGGAGTGACAGCCACTGTGCCTGTGTGGTAATGCATTATGACTGGTCCTTCAGACACGCTCAGACTGACGTGTGGTGGGGGGGAAGAGAGAGACGGTGAACCTGCTGCAGTCAAACTTTTGTTCTTGACCTGGAAGCTTTCTTTTTCCAATGATGTATCACCACTCTGGAGGGAAAATTCAATTATCAAGCAGCCAAAGCACAGAAAAAGCATATTTTAGGAAGCCAAAAGCACGTGTTACCTTTGCTGTTTTATCTATGTCAGAATAAATTTTCCCACTTCGCTCCAGTTGTCCTTTGTTATGATTCCTGACTGTTTCCATCTCCTGGATACTGTTAAGAAAATGGCAACAAAATTGCTGCCTTCACACCAGAAGTGATCCGTGTCTGTGGCATAGAGGCTATAAGACCAATTTCTAACCTACCATTTCTGGGCAACATACTTGGAATATGTTGTTTTTTAAAGTAAAAAACCTTGGTGTTATTTTTGACCAAGACATGTCATTTAAATCCCATATTAAACAGGTTTCCAGAGTTTCCTTTTTTCACCTCCGGAATATCGCCAAAATTAGAAACATTCTGTCCAGGAGTGATGCTGAAAAACTAGTCCATGCATTTGTTACTTCAAGGCTGGACTATTGTAATTCTTTACTATCAGGAAGTCCACAAAATGCAATTCAAAGTCTTCAGCTGATCCAAAATGCTGCAGCAAGAGTTCTGATGAAAATCAACAAGAGGGATCATATTTCTCCAATTTTAGCTTCCCTTCATTGGCTTCCTGTTAAATCAAGAATAGAATTTAAAATTCTTCTAACGTATAAAGCCCTTAATAATCAAGCTCCATATATCAGAGCTCTGATTACCCCGTATGTTCCTAACAGAGCACTTCGCTCTCAGACTGCAGGTCTGCTGGTGGTTCCTAGAGTCTCTAAAAGTAGAATGGGAGGCAGATCCTTTAGCTATCAGGCTCCTCTCCTGTGGAACCAACTCCCAGTTTTGGTCCGTGAAGCAGACACCCCGTCTACTTTTAAGACTAATCTTAAAACTTTCCTTTTTGACAAAGCTTATAGTTAGAGTGGCTCATGTTACCCTGAGCTACCTCTATAGTTATGCTGCTATAGGCTTAGGCTGCTGGAGGACATCAGGGCCTATTTTTCTCACTCTACTGATTTCTACTGTTCTCCAGTTTTACATTGCAGTGCATTGAAATGATTGTTGTCATTTCAGCTTTTAACTTTTTGCTCTCTCTCTTTTTTCTTCATAGTAGGTACACCTGGTCTGACGTTCTGTTAACTGTGACATCATCCAGAGAAGACGGCTCACCCACTATTACCATCTAATGTAGAACAGATTACTGGATCAATGTGTGCTTCTGTGCTTGTTTGTCTGTCTTGTTGTGTCTCTGCTCTGTCTTCTGTAACCCCAGTCGGTCGAGGCAGATGACCGTTCATACTGAGCCCGGTTCTGCTGGAGGTTTTTCCTTCCCGTTAAAGGGGAGTTTTTCTTTCCACTGTCGCTTCATGCTTGCTCAGTATGAGGGATTGCAGCAAAGCCATGTACAATGCAGACGACTCTCCCTGTGGCTCTACGGTTCCCCAGGAGTGAATGCTGCTTGTCGGGACTTTGATGCAATCAACTGGTTTCCTTATATAGGACATTTTGACCAATCTGTATAATCTGACCCAATCTGTATAATATGATTGAACTTGATTTTGTAAAGTGCCTTGAGATGACATGTTTCATGATTTGGCGCTATATAAATAAAATTGAATTGAATTGAATTGTTTTGTCAACTTAATACATATTTAAACCAAAGCAGGTTTATAGGCTACTTACCAGTGTGGATTTGGAACCGACCACACCACAGGAATAGTTTGGGTTTCTATTTTAATTCTCCTTGACCTCGGTGCAGATCCCAGTATGGTTGACCATGGTGTTCTCCTTCAGCATTGTGAACATTATCTAGGTCTAAATTATTCTTTTGTCAATGTTGTGCAATTATACGCTGTTTAAAGTTATTTAATGTTTCATAAATAACTCAAATATTGTCTGGTGATAATCAGCTCTTAAGCTGATATCAGGACAATGGTTGAAAGGAATGAATTCGAGCACTAGCGATCTTATAACAGCAAACTCTACACACATATAGAATAAAGGAGTGACAACTTCAAGTTCAAGAATTTAATAACAGAAATAGAATTAACATCCAGAGAACATTACTATATAATGCTGTTTATCTGAATTAACACAATATTTCAATTAACAAATCCTCTTAACTAAACTACTAAGCAAAATGAAGATAAAAAGAAACTAAGCTAAGGAAGTATTTACATGCAAAAACAAAAGACAAAAGTGGTTGATCATATTCAGAATAATTCAGTGAATCCTGTTCACTGCAGAACTGATTCAACAGCATGGAATGGAATTAAATTAGCTTAACTCATTTAGAAAAACATTTGGCATGTGTTTAAATCCATTCACAATGCAAATCCCAAGTTAACCAGAACATTATTTTGAGTAAATAACATTCTAAAGACTGATTTGCTCAGTAAAATGATTACTTTAGGAGCGCTTGAATTTATCAATGCAATGATACCTCCGGGAGCTAGGGGGCGCTATGGTGCTCGGTCGCTAAAATCAGTTAATCCTAAAGTTATCAAAATGCCTTTAAATCGACATCAATATTCAATTCAATTCAATTTTATTTATATAGCGCCAATTCATGAAACATGTCATCTCGAGGTACTTTACAAAGTCAAATCAATCATACAGATTGGTCAAAAATGTCCTATATAAGGGAACCAGTTGATTGCTTCAAAGTCCCGACAAGCAGCATTCACTCCTGGAGAAGCGTAGAGCCACAGGGAGAGTCGTCTGCATTGTCCATGGCTTTGCAGCAATCCCTCATACTGAGCAAGCATGAAGCGACAGTGGAAAGAAAAACTCCCCATTAACGGGAAGGAAAACCTCCAGCAGAACCAGAACCAGGCTCAGTATGAACGGTCATCTGCCTCGACCGACTGGGGGTTACAGAAGACAGAGCAGAGACACAACAAGAGAGACAAAAAAGCACAGAAGCACACATTGATCTAGTAATCTGTTCTACATTAGATGGTAATAGCGGGTGATCTGTCTTCTCTGGATGATGTCACAGTTAACAGAACGCCAGACCAGATGTACCTACTATGAAGAAAAAAAAGAGAGAGAACAAAAAGTTATAAGCAGAAATGATGACAAGCAATGCATAATTGAAGAACAGTAGAACTCGATAGAGTGAGAAAAATAGGCCCTGATGTCCTCCAGCAGCCTAAGCCTATTGCAGCATAACTACAGAGGTAGCTCAGGGTAACATGAGCCACTCTAACTAGAAGCTTTGTCAAAAAGGAAAGTTTTAAGATTAGTCTTAAAAGTAGACGGGGTGTCTGCCTCACGGACCAAAACTGGGAGTTGGTTCCACAGGAGAGGGGCCTGATAGCTAAAGGATCTGCCTCCCATTCTACTTTTAGAGACTCTAGGAACCACCAGCAGACCTGCAGTCTGAGAGCGAAGTGCTCTGTTAGGAACATACGGGGTAATCAGAGCTCTGATATATGATGGAGCTTGATTATTAAGGGCTTTATACGTTAGAAGAAGAATTTTAAATTCTATTCTTGATTTAACAGGAAGCCAATGAAGGGAAGCTAAAATTGGAGAAATATGATCCCTCTTGTTGATTTTCATCAGAACTCTCGCTGCAGCATTTTGGATCAGCTGAAGACTTCGAACTGCATTTTGTGGACTTCCTGATAGTAAAGAATTACAATAGTCCAGCCTTGAAGTAACAAATGCATGGACCAGTTTTTCAGCATCACTCCTGGACAGAATGTGTCTAATTTTGGCGATATTCCGGAGGTGAAAAAAGGAAACTCTGGAAACCTGTTTAATATGGGATTTAAATGACATGTCTTGGTCAAAAACAACACCAAGGTTTTTAACTTTATTACCAGAGGCCAAGTTAATGCCATCCAGATTAAGTGATTGGTTAAGAAGTTTATTTTTTGAGGACTCTGGTCCAAAGATTACAACTTCTGTCTTGTCAGAATTTAAGTGCCGGAAATTTAAAGTCATCCAGCTTTTGATGTCATCAAGACATGACTGCAGTCAAAGTAATTGATTGGATTCATCAGGATTTATGGATAAATATAGCTGAGTGTCATCAGCATAACAGTGGAAATTAATCCCATGCTGTCTGATATATATAACGTGTAGTTTGAAGTAAATTCACAACCGAACTAAATGCTTCTTATTCTCAAAGGAAAGCTGCAGGCAACTCGTTAAAGATGAGGCTTCACTTGTCCTTTCAATACTTGTACTAAGTTCTCCATTTGTAGTTCCTCGTTCATGGTTCTATAAACTGATCTACGAAAGTTCTGTTAATAGGACATTGTTCACATAATCTATGCAAAACGTATTCATTAAGCTTCTGTCATCAACTTAAAGAAACAGTGACATGTTAGTGATATTCAGTAAAAAAACAAAATAATCCTGGGCGTTAAAAATAGCTTCAGTTTCTTAAACAAACAGAACTGGATTGTTGGTGAGTGGTCCAAACTCCCGTTTTCAGATGAAAGGAAGTCTGGAGGAAGACTGGAGAGGCCCAGAATCCAAGCTGCTTCAAGTCCAGAGGAATGTTTCCTGAGTGAGTGATGGTTCTGGTCCACTGGGTTTTCTGAAGTCCAGTCAACGCAGCCGTCTACCAGGACACTTTAGAACCCTTGATGCTTCCTGCAGCTGACAAGCTTTATGAAGAAGCTGATTTTAATTTCCAAGTGGACTTGGTATTGGCCCACACTGCCAAAGGTACCAAAAGGCAGCAAACGGGCCTAAACAGAACCCTGTTGAGAATCTATAGAGTAGATGAGATGAGAGACACCAGAACCAACAAGGCAGAAGACCTGAAGGCAGCTATCAGAGCGATCTGGGCTTCCTGAACACCTCAGCAGGACCACAGGCTGGTCTCCTCCAGGCCACACTGATGCAGGAGTTCATGCAAAAGGAGCCCAGACCCGGTACCGAGAGAAGTCAGACATTTCTGTTTAAAATATCCTTTTTGTTGATTTTACATAATGTTCCAATTTTCTGAGACACTGGATTCGGGTTTTGATTTAAGGGATATGGGCTGAAATATTTCACTCTATGATTCATCAATAGAAGATTTGAGTGTTATTTTGTGAAACAATGAACAGAAAATATTGAACTTTTCATGATATACATTTTTTTTTGCAGTGACTATAGCCCTCCTCCGCTGATGGTTTCTGTCCGCTCTCGCTGCTGCTCTGGCACGTCCCAGAATCTTGAGGCTTTAATTGGCTGCTGTTAATTGTTAATTGGCAGGCGGGCCAGCCAATAGGGCAGCACAGACGTTAATGCCCATGCAGACAAAACCTGTCATCTTTTCTCCAACAACAATCTTCCACAAGTGGTTAAAGCCTGAGATCAGCTCCGTAAATACTACTGAGAGTGTGATTTTATTTTTATTATTTGACTCGCTGGCTCTCTCAGCCAGAACACACACAGTTCAGGTGACAGAGTTGTGTTTGCACCACTGTGTTGCATTTTCAATTTAAGACTAAAAACAAAACTAAGCAAGATGAATAATTCATTCATTCGGTGTGTGTGTGTGTGTGTGTGTGTGTGTGTGTGTGTGTGTGTGTGTGTGTGTGTGTCTCTGCTAATCCCTTCAGTTTTGCGGCTGATTTTCTTTGTCAAGCGTGAAAGAGTAATTATTCAGATCTGAAATGAGATTCAAAAATTAAAAGTGTGTGTATGTGGGGGGGCATCTAGTCTTAATGAATTGTGACAAGTGAATTATATCAGCTTCTTCTTCTTCGGTCCTGGCTGCATCGCCTCCCTGTTTTCTCATTTTTCCGTCTCTTTCTGTCCTTCACAAACGGACTGAAGGGATTTCTCTGCGTTTTGACCGCTGCCTGCTGTTTCTTTGCACCACCGCTGTGATTGACTGCATTAATGAACGGTCTGGGCTGGCCGTGGCTCTGCTGAGAGACTGGCTGAATGCAGCTCTTATTAAGGCCACCGGATGAATCAGGAATGAATTGTGAAGCACTTTGTAGGGCCTGGTCAAGGTTAAAAGGCATTTTATAAGTGTGGAGAATCCCTCCTTGTAAAAACACAACACATGGAAAGTGTTTTTGACTTTTTGTCTCGTTATGACACCCCCCTCTCAGTATTCAGCTCCTCCCAGTGACGGTCTGATCTCTCAGAGCAGCGTGTTGAGTTGTGAAATGACTTATTCCTGGAGAACGTTCAAGGATCTCCAGCTGATGCTCAAAGGATGGAGTCGTGACTGCAAGCGGTCCCAGAATGTGTCCTGGAGGAACAGATGGAAACTGTAGGTCTAGTGTTGGTATTCAATCCATCGTTTGACAAGTCAGCACAGTGTTAAAAGCAACATTGTTTTATATGAAAAGAAGAATGTTGAACAAATGGTAAAATAGCAGAAGTTCAGTGGATCATCAGCTTTCTGACTGGCTGGCAGCACCAGGTGGGGAGCACCTTCAATAATAATCATCTTTTTCTTACTTGGTAAGGGACCTCGTTAGGTTCCTATGCTAAAGGGACTATTATAGGGAGCATACTGGCTCCTTTTCCTACCTCCTTCCTTACTCACTGCACCATTCAGTCAGCGCTTATCGAAGCGATTGCTGACGCACTTCCACTTTGGCTGAAGAGTCCTCACCCAAAGGACGTTTTCGGATGCAACGTTTTCGGTTTATCCTGCAAGAAAAGGCCCAGACCTTTTGCCCCAGATCCAACCCACCCAGGCAATCCTCTGTCTGACCCACCTCCATCAGGTAAAACATTCAGAAACATCAAAACAAAAACTAATAGATTAAAAAAGCAGCCTCTTTCTCACAGCTGTGAGGGCTAGCGCCCCCTGCTGAGAATCAGTAAACCACCAGTCCAGTTCATAGTTAGTCTGTTAGATGTTTACAAACATGCTGCTGGTTCCACAGGTTCTATAAACTCGCCTGCCAGCTGAATTCTCGCGGTATTTGTGTGTTCACAAACACGCGAGAATCCATTTTGTGCTTCTCTTGCCTCAACCGTTTGTCTCCGCACCAAAAACGGTTCGGGCCAATCACGATGAGGTATTTTGGTTTAAGGCGGGACATACCGCTGCAAAGGAATCAAGAGCGGTTGAGCCCACAGCCGAACCAACACAATCATGGCAGCGCCGGAGGACGTAGCTGCTGCTATCACATCTGATTTTCAAGAATCCACGATTTCTTCTTTGGTTGTAGAACACCAAGAAGTGCCTCGGCCAGCTTAGCTTCTTGTGGTTTCTCATAGCAGCTGCTGCTTATGTTTTAGTTTGATGCAGTGATTGGCTAAAACCAACCTTTGATAGGCGGGCACTTGGTGTCGCTTCACCCAATCAGCTCAGAGAGTTCTGCTCCTTTCCCCAGACAGATTCAATGGGAGCAGAACTCTCAGTGCTGCACATTGTCAGCCTGGCTGGCCGGGTTACAGGTTCTAGATCCGACTGAGAATTATTCACACAGTCTCTCAGATGTCTGTTTGCACACCTTTAGCTTCTCGGGGAGTGTTTGTTGGGACATCCATGCACATGGCACGGTATTTTACATCATCCTGTAAACTGACCGCTGTCTGTCTTTTTGTCTTGAGCATCGATTAAGTTAACATTTAAATTTTTGCTAATTACTATTTGCACACTTTTTAACCTCTCAGGGAGTGTTTTGTCTGATCCTTTCCATCTACTGCATAGTAAGCGACATCGTCTGTAAAGTGACTGCTTACCTGTCTTTTTTGACTTGCACATTTAAATCTTATCAGGATGATCAATGTTAAATTACACAGTTAATTTAGCTTAAACCAATAGACTAGAAAATCCATTATATATATACAGTATATATATAAATGTAATTTCATTTTATACATAAAATTATAAATAAAGGCTCACTCATATTGTTAATTTATTGAACAGAAAAGATTCACATCAATCCTTCAAAGAGCCAGCAAGGACAACCAACACTAGATTAATATTTGCTTTTAGTTTACATTTTCCTATGTTTTATTTTGTTTAAATTTTTCTACATTTTATTCCAACAGTTTTTTTTTTTACTTGCTTTTACTCTGTTTTTATTTTCCAATGTTTTAATCATATAAAGCACTTTGCATTGTCCTTGTACTGAAATGTGCTTTATGAATAAATCTGCCTTGCCTAGATGGTCCCACACTATCCAGCAGAACGTAAACATAACGTCTGCATTTCCAGCATTCTGATTGGACGATCCGAGCTTGGGGCTGTAGGATTTGTGCCCCACGACTGTCTACTGAGAGCGTACTGAGCATGCTCACTGAGATTTCAGATGTTCATTATTTAAACAAACGTTTAGCCTACTGGCAGACTTAAATATATAGACACAATGTTTATAACAATGTTTATTGGTAAAGGAATCAGTCTTTTTTACAAGAATAATCTATAAAGAACGATCATGTCCCACTAATTATTGCAAATATAGAGCTCCACCGAGCTTCCTTCTCCGTCCCTGACAGGAACATGAGGTATTTGTGCTGGTGTGCTCTTTAGTTTTCTCCAAAGCTCAATCACCTCGACTTTGGTCTCATCTGCCTAAAGGACCTCCAGACCTCTTGGACACCATGGAGTCCAAATGTTCTTGGAGCTCATCCTCAGGTCCAAATAGCAGCGGCTGCTTCCAAAGCTTCGCTGCAGTAGAAGCTGTTTCCACCCAGAACCGGAGCTGCTTCCATGCAGAAATCCTCCTTTGTTTGTGGCATCACTGTGTTTATTTAAAACCTGCCTTAACACACATGGTGTGCTGGTTATTTCATCTCTATAGTAGGATAATGCCAATGACATGAGGATGAAATAGTCCACCGGAGAATACTTTAAAAAGCAGAGCGGAACCGAGCCCGGCTCCATGCAGTAAAAGCCTGTAATTATTATTGTACAATAACATAAATTATTTTTATGCTGCAGGTCATGAAGGTGGGTCTAACTGCTCTGCAGCTCTTTTGATGTTGTGCCCGTTCTGCAGATCTTTACCGTGAGCCTGTGATTCTCCTCTGTGCTTCAGTGACTTCCTGCCGGTCGTTCTGGATCTGAGCGCAGAAACTCTGCTGGTTCCCCTCCGCTGCAGGAGGAGCCAGCTCTTTGCTAATCTCCTTCAAAACGGGCAGCGAATGGATCTGTCAGCGCTCTGCTCACTACCTGACAGCCAATTAGCCCGGCTTCCTCCATGGAAATTAAACAGACCAAACTGATGAGACGAGTTTCCCCGGCCAACTCTTTTAGCTTGGTTCTGCTACAAAAGGGGAAAAAAGAGGCAGATTCCTAATTAAAGTGTGGTTGTGGACAGGGAGGATGTCTGCTGTAAAGTTTTCATAAAAGTCTTGTTTCTGTGGAATAAGCTGCTTTTATAATTCCGGCTCTTCAACTGCAGTAGAAGTAAAATAATGTTGTTAATTAGTAATTCTTTCATACATTGAAATGTTTTATATTCATTTTATTAACAACCCATGCACCAGCAGTCTTAATCCCTCTTTGGCATGGCCTCTCTTTGCTTTTTTAGCACTTTTTAGAAATAAATTTAGGGGAGAACATCTCAGCTGTCAACCATCCCAGGAGTGGTCACCCAGCAGGTTCAGCCCAGTCAGAGCAGGAAGCTCAGAGAAATGACCAGAAACCCAGGAGCTCCACCCCAGACTCTACAGGTCTCAGTTAGCAGGTTAAAGGTTAAAGGTCACGGCCCTGAACCAGTCTGGCTGCTTGGAAGGGTTGAAGGAGAAAGATTCTCCTCTCTAAAAACAAGATGGCGGCACCAACACCTCACACCAGCGAAGGACTGATGGCGTGGGCTTGTTTTTCCAGCGACTGGGCACCTTGCAGGCATCGAGGGGACCACGAACTCCTCTGTGGACCGACGTAATCAAAGTGAGCTAGGTCCAAACTGTGGCGATGGCCTAGTCAAAGTCCAGACCGCAGCCTGATGGAAATGGAGTCTGCAGAGAGCTGTGCAGAATAAAATACCTAAAATTATGTGGGAGGCTGATGAAACTAGACAGAAAGCTGGTATTTGAGCAGTAAAACAGGCTTTCTGTTGGCACCGCTCTCTCTTGCGTTCATCCCTTCTGTCAAGTTTCCATCTTTTTCCCCACGTCTGACATCTTCATCACCACAAGGACAAGAAGCAAACAACCCAGAAACTGACACACCGTGCTTTATGGCTCCTTCGCAGACTTTATGGAGTATTTGAGAGCCAACGGCGTACCGGGTGGGGGTTAAGGGTAACAGCCGACCACTTTCACCAGATGAGCCCCGCTGAGTGAGAGCCTGGCGTGTGAACATGATTCATAATGAGCTGCCGGGACCTTCAGTCCTAAAAAATCTCAGAGCAAACAGAGTCATCAAGGAGGAAAGTCAGCATGGCTGCAGATTTCCAGCCAGAAGCCAGCGGCTGGTCCCTGTTATGGCTGCTGCCCCCTGCCCACCGGCCCGCTCCCTGCTGCGGCTCAGGGTCGCTTTTCTCTCGCAGCACAGACATCTCAGGGTGTTTGCTGCAGGATGGGAAGAACAGACTCAACGGATCACGGTTGATTCAGGGGAGATTTCTGGCTTTCAAAGAGATTTAAACGCTTGTCTTTTGCATCCGCCTTTGGTAAAAAAAAAAAAAAAGAAGCTGGATGTGCAGGAAATATTCACGTTAGCAGCAAATGGTGAGGAAGTCCTTTGGCACCAGGGTTAGAGTTATGTAAAAGATCTAAAAATAAAACTATTTCCTGGAGGGTTTGGATAACAGATAAAAGTCAGGAGAACATTTTAATCATTAAATCTACCGACAGTTTTCCTTCCAAACAGACTTTCTTGTAACATCTTGAAGTCTGACCAGGATGTCCTCTGGGCGCGTCCCGTTGGGAGGAGACACCGGGGAAGACCCAGAACTCGCTGGAGGGACTATGGACCCCGTCTGGACCGGGAACGCCTCGGGATCCCCAGAAAAAGCTGGAGGCTGCAGCTGAGGCGAGGGAGGTTTGGGGTTCCCCTCTGGACCGTTTGCCTCTTTTCGTTTGAACCTCACGCTTGTTTTTATTCTGTTGGGGTTCTATGAGACAAAGCAACACAAACTAGTGCAAAACTGTGAAGTTGAAAGAAAACTATATATCATGTTCTATATTTTGTGCCTTTTCTACAAACCCCTTTCCTCTGATGCCGTTAATAAAGTCCAGTCCAACCAGAAGTTCCCTAGTCAGACAGAAGACGTGTGTGTAAGTTAATCTGAGTCCATGTGCTGCTGCTCTGCTTCTGGCCTCAAAGGTTCTCTAGAGAACATCATGGAGACCAAGGAACCCAGCAGATGGGTCAGGGAGAACGTTCTGGTCCAGTTTACAGCAGGGTCAGGTTCTACAGAACCTCCCAGAGCTCTGGTCCATCCATCATGTGGACCTGGAGAGAGGATGGACCACCTGCAGACCTACCAGGACATGGACGTCCACCTGGACTGACAGGCTGGACCAGGAGAGCATTGATCAGAGAAGCAGGAGGACCATGGTGGCTCTGGAGGAGCTGCAGAGGTCCACAGCTCAGGTGAGGAGGTTAATAAAGGACCAATAATAGATCCTTGTGGAACACCGAAAGCAACATCAACCCTTTCAGAGTCAAAGTTTCCAACGGGGACAGAAAAGGCTTTACCAGCAAGATATAAGCAGAACCAACTGAAAACAGAACCATTTACACCCAGAGGATGTTGAAGACCCTGAAGGAGCGCAGCGTGGTGCACCGTGTCACGAGTCATTTCATCCTCTACCTGGGGCTACGTCTGCTGTGGTCGGGTCTAAACCCGGACTGTCCATCCATCCACTGTCCAGTCTGTACCAAGGCAGTGCGAGGTTGTGGCGGGGCCGGTGTCGCTGGGCGAGAGGCAGATGGACGGGTCTCCAGTCCATTAACGGGGAACATAGAGACACACAGAACAGCCACACACTCACACCTAAGGGCAGTTTGGAGAAACCAATTAACGGGCATGTTTATGGACAGTGGGAGGAAGCTGGGTTACCTTCGTCTGACACATCTCCGCGTCTCAGGTTGCAGTCTTGATTTTAAACTTTAAGAATAATCGTATGGCTTTCATTCATATTGAGACTCTTCATGTTTCCTTTGCTGTAGGGAAAATATGAATGCAGTGAAGGCATCAGAGTGTGAAAGCCTTTGAATTTAGTTATAACCAAGAGGATTTATCTGTTGAATGCTGTCAGGTTCCGTTATGTGTTACTGCCCTCTGGTGGTCATGATGTGGTAGTGACACCTTTCACCAAAAGGCCAGAGCCAGTTTCTCCTAAAGTTAAAACAACATCAAAAACAGCGTTTAAATTACGATTCTTTCCTCCAAACTGAACAAAAGACAACAAAACATGCAGAGAGGACAGCTGTACAAGAAGATTCAGGAGTGCTCCACAAATGGTGGCCAGGTAAGACGGAAAAGACGACATGAAGGTACCGTTCCATGAGCCAAAGGGCTTTTATTGCATCGCACAGTCCCAGAGACCTCTCCATCACCCCAAACTGCACTAGCATACACACACAGCACACATGCAAACCCTCAAAATCCACACCTGTGCAGAGGAACGCTGCTGCAAGAGCAGGGATTGCTTCCAAAAAAAAAAAATTTCAGTTCCATGTGTATTTCAGAGACGGTATTAAATTATTGCGCATCTCCAAGCATACATTAAAGTGTTCCTACAAAGTGAAAAACTGTTCGTCAGTCTGGTGGCCCTGCTTTAGCCGACCTGTATCTCCTACAGCTGATGGCAGAAGATCAAGCAGTGTGAGCTGGAAGATGACATTCCCTGTCTGTGCTTATGGTTTAATATATATTAGCATTTTACCTTCCATCCAATTATTCACTTATAAGCGCAGGGCTGTGGCTTACAGGAGAAATAAACCACACACCTAAGAACAATTTAGACAGACAGTTACATTTTTGGATTGTGGGGATTAGCCAGAACACCTGAAGAACATGCAAACTCTACACACAACTACCACAGGCTGGGATTTGAACCCAGAACCTTCTTGCTGTAAGGCAACCAACAGCAACACTGTGCAGAGCTTATGAAATCCTGTATGTGATTAAAATATTTTCCCTTTATGAGAAAACATTGCAAAAATGATCTAGTTTCTGTTCAGTTTTTTTTTAATCAAAATCTGAACCTTAAAATTAACGTTTCAAAATACACCGAATTTAGGAATATGAATGTAGAAGCCCTGAATTTCAAAGACAAAAATTATTCTTCTATAACAATACTTAACATAAAGCATAAAGTTTTACCGGAAGCAACGGGAGAAAATATGATGTAGCAGAAGTAAAAGGCTCTCAGAATGTCATATTTTTAGCATATCTTTCCAAAATAAAGTGTCTGTAAAAATGTGGTAAAAAATACGAGAACAAGAAAGAATGATGTTAAAACGGCACATTAAGAAATGGAAGTTATAACAACTTGTACGGCAAGTTTTAAAAAAATGGGTGTTATTTAAAGGACAGAATATTTATAGTATATGTATGTTCAACACCACAAAGCCGTCTCATTCAGGCAGGACTGGCAGAACTCGGCTGGGTTATTCCCCTGGTCGTCCCCTCTGGGCGGTACAGGGAAATAAAACTTCAGAACAGTCAATGAATATTCCTGGGGCGGCAAAAGCACCAGGAAACCCCGTGTGAATGGAGGGATTGATTTCGTGGGCCTCAGTTTCATCTTCCTTTCCTCCATAATCTCCCCCGGTTCTGCAGAGCGCTGCTGGGTGACCTGAAGCTCTCTCGTGGGAAAAAATGTGCCGGTAACATGAATAAATGGCTCTCTGCTGCGTGGGCTTGGTAGACCTTTTTTTATGAATAAAGTAAATGTGTTTCACCTCAGCAGACGGATTAGGGAATGGACTGAAAGCAGGACTTTGGTTGACCACAAAACAAGCAGGTCCTGGTTTGCATTTTTCCAGGTTGTTGTTGATTCAGCTGCTTTTCATTGAGTCATTTGCTCAGTTCCTGTTTTGGTGGACCGGGCGTTCTGGGACTGCTGCTGCTTGTTTAATGATGAGCTGGTGTTGGTTGCCTTGGCCAGGTGCTTTACGCATAGCGGGAGATTCAGTCAGCGGTCAGGTGGAGCAGTCTGTGAGGATCCCTGGACGCAGCTTTCTCTGCATCCACGGCCGATCCCTCACTGGCTGTGTCCTCCTGGAGCGATCCGGGACACAGAGAGGACCGCCTGCTGTGGTGGGGCCACTGTGAGCAGCAGGTGGGGAGCACATAGGGGGCGGCACCACTGAGACATCCAGCAGCGAAAGAACAATTGTTTTCTGGTCAAATATGCAGTCATATTTAATTAAATGGATCAGGGGTCACCAACATGGGGCCCGCGGGCACCAGGTAGCCCCCAAGGTCCACATGTGGGGCCCTCAAGCCTGTTCAAAAATAGCACTACCCTCCAGTGAGCTGCATTTAAAATGTTGTTTTATTTAGTTGCTCTTCCTTTTTAATCATAGTTGTTTTTACATAGATTTAAAATGACGAAAGAATTAAAAACATGTTTATATTACATGAAGTTAAGGTGACTCTTTCAGTTCAAAGGTCAGTACAGGTAGCCCTTTGTATCACACAGTACCAATGAGGTAGCTTTCAGTTTCAGAAAGGTTGATGACCCCTGATATAGATTATGCTATTTTATAAAGGTACTTTTAATTACCAGATTAAAAGTACCTTCATAAAATTAAAATATTTAAGAAGGTAATAAACCTAATTTTCAAAAAAAGGCCAAATTTCTGTATTTTTTTTATTGGTTTAGATGTAATATTTTAATCTTAAATGTTGTGTTTTCAATCGCTATGAGCAGAAAATAATCACAATTAACAGAAATAAAGGTGTGATCTATATAATGTGTTTCACTCTAAGTTATATTTTTATTTAATGCGAAGCCCTTCTAGTGTTTAAATAAAAAGGTGACCTTAATTATGTTTTTGAGGGCTAGGGTGAGGGTTAAGGTTAGAAAATCCATTTTCTAACACTATCCTTGTATACCTTGTGGATAGGGGTGCTGGTGCTGTCAATGGGCGAGAAGCGGAGTACACCCTGGACAGGTCGCCAGTCTATCGTAGTAGTAATAAATAATAATTAATAATAATAATAACACAGGCCTGCACAGTGGAACAGTGGGTAGCACTGTTGCCTTGCAGCAAGAAGGTCCTGGGTTCAAGTCCTACCCATGCCCTGGGTCTTTATGCATGGAGTTTGCATGTTCTCCCTGTGCATGTGTTCCTTCCACAGTCCAAAAACACAGCTGTTAGGTTGATTGGCCTCTCTAAGTTCTCCTTAGGTGTCTCTGTGTACCGCCCATTGACAGCTGGAGATAGGCACCAGCACCCATATCCACAAGGGATAGATGTGTTAGAAAATGGATGGATAATAATACATTAAACTTATGTAGCATTTTTTTTTTGGACACTCAGACGCATTACAAAACAATCTTTATAACCACAGAAATATACGAAAAATCCTAATACGGAAAAGCAAGTTTAAATAAGAGGGTTTTGAGATGAGATTTAAAGTTCTATAATGAGTCTGAGTTCCTGATGGTTTGGGGCAGCAGCAGCGAAGGCTCGGTCCCCTAAGGTCCGGTGTTTGCTGCGGGTGATGGGTGTGAGGAGGTTCAGGAGGTCAGTCAGATATGGAGGGGCCATGAAGGGACTTGTAGGTGAGGAGAAGGAGCTTGTACTGGACACGGTATTGGAGCCAGTGAAGCTGTTGGAGGACCGGGTGATGTGACCTCTGGACGGGTGAGTAGGCGGGCAGCAGAATTCTGTATGAATTGTAATTTTTGGGGATGACTGAAGGGAAGACCTTAACAGAGGCTATTGCAGTAGTCGAGTCTGGAGGTGATAAAGGCATGCATGAGGATTTCAGCTGCAGACTGGGAGAGGGATGAACGGAGGCGGGCGATGTTGCGGAGGTGGAAGAAAGACGTTTTGGTGATATGGCTGATATGTGTTTGAAATGACAGGGAAGCGTCCAGGATGACGCAGAGGTTATCAGCGGAGAAGGATGGGGAAACGTTGTGACCATCAATATTGAGGCTGAAGCTTTGAACAGAACGGAGGAGGGATTTTGGACCGGTGATGAGTTCTGTTTTGTTGCTGTTGAGTTTTAGAAAAGTATTGTCCATCCAGGTTTTAATGTCTGAGATAGTGCTAGATAGTGATAGTGGAGAAAATGACTGGGGTGATTGATTTTGTGGATATGTAAAGTTGAGTGTCATCAGCACGCTTGCCGACAGGGGGGGACAAACGGGTCTTTTGTCCCAGGCCCAGGACAGAGGGGGGGCCCAAAACTGACTCTGACCAGCGCGCTCGGGCGCTGCTTGCAGAAACTGTATGGCACCAAAAAGTCTCCCTGACGGCTCTCTGTTGCTCCCCCTCCCCTCTCCTACATGGCTCAGCGGCGCCAGCCAATCAGCACGCAGGCTCAGCCCGGCCCGCCCACTCTGCTCCCAACACAAACATCCGCGGTGCTGTTCAAATCAGACTCGGAGAGAGAGAGGGACTGCACGAGCAGAAAAAAACATGAACAGGGAAAGAAGCGCCATTTGGCTAAAATTTAATACCGTAAATGAAATCAGGCTGTATGGTTTGTAAAAAGCCGGTTGAATTCAGTGTTAACATAACAAATTTATATAAGCACGGGAAAAACCATGAGCAAGAAAACATTGGGCAACAAACGGAGAGAGGAAACGAATCGTCTCTCATTGACCCAACAGACCCACAGACTGACGTCACTGACTGAGGCGTTTCAGTCCTCCAGAGAACATCCAGGTAGATCAGTGGTCATCTTCAGCAGCAGTTCATGTTAACTTTCAATGTAGATATTATCTATCATATGTTACTGGAGCCCATACATAAAATGTAATTAAGACCTTGAAAGAACCCAGTACATATATCCTATTAAAAAGTGTTATTTAAGATAAAATAACATTTACTAATCCTTTATTTATCCCACGATGGGGAAATTTATAGGATTAAAGCAACAGGCAGGTGCACACAACACAGACAAAATTACATAAGGATTGAAAGATATAAGAGGTTGATTTGGGGAAAAAAACACTATGAACATAAGATTATTATTATTATTATTTAATTGTAATAGTAAAATAAAAATCACAAAACCCAGAAGGTCAACAGTTTCATGATACATCAAGCTTAGGGACTGGCTAATATACAGCAGGTCAAAAAAGCCGTATTTTGGCTGCAGTGTTTGCTGTTCTCTGATGAAGAAAAGATCAACTAGTGCACTAAATTCAATAGATGGGTTTAAAATATCCAATATAAAATACAGAGATTCCCAGGGCATGAAGTATACAGTTAAGTTGACTTTTTTTTAGTGTGTGTGTGTGTGTGTGTGTGCGCGTGCGTGCGTGCGCGCGTGTGTGTTGGCGGCAGGTGTAGAGGGGGGGCCCAAAAAGACTGCGTTGTCCCGGGCCCTAGCAAAGCTGTCACCTGGCCTGGTCATCAGCATAACAGTGAAAATGGAGTCTGTGATGGCGAATTATCTGTCCAAGGTGTAACATGTAAGTAACGAAGAGGAGACCCAACACCGAACCTTGGGGAACACCATGTGTGATGAGGGAGGTATGGCACTTAACGTTGTTAATGGAAACAAAATGCTAACGGTCAGTATGGTAAGAGGTGAACTGCTGTACTGGAGTGCTAGCTGCTATTAGCTTCACATACAGCCCAGTAACAGGTTCTGTCTCGGTCTCTTTCCTCTGAGCTGCACCACGCAACGCTCTGCTGGGTGAAACAGTGAAACAACATACAAACGTGTGTTCAGTTTTTGTTTTCTATAAGTTAATGTTTCAATTCATTTTTAAGGAGAGGGATAGTTTTCACAACCCTAGAGCA
The DNA here is from genome assembly GCA_037039145.1 of Fundulus diaphanus. NCBI lineage: Eukaryota > Metazoa > Chordata > Actinopteri > Cyprinodontiformes > Fundulidae > Fundulus > Fundulus diaphanus. Next base: position 3,231,655 of record CM073141.1, on the reverse strand, counting down.
CCCCCTTGTGGCTATAGAGGGTAATGTTTACTCCTTGATTGATGCTGGTCAATATGAATCACCATTTAAATTTGATATATACTGTAAGTCACAGGATCGGCCAAACTATGAGTAAAAGTGTGACTTATAGTCTGAAAAATACGGTACCCTCGTGGCCAGAAAAAATATTACATCCGTAGTGAAAAGAACTGCCTTAAAAATTATGGTGAAAAGAGAGTTAAAGGAGCAATAAGCAAAATTTCAATATATTAGAAAGAACTAATATATATATATATATATATATATATATATATATATATATATATATATATATATATACGATGTGAAGAAATAAAGGTATTTTTTCAGAAGGACTATAGTATGACATCACACAGCAGCTCTCTCTGTTTTTCTCCAGTCCCTTGTTTACATAGACTCCGCCTAAATACCACCGTCAGAGCACACAGCCAATCAAAATGTTGTCTTACTAACAGCATTATAAAATTATGAGTTATTTACTTTTTCACTTGAAATGTTCGTCTGAAAGGTGACGCTGTTTTGCTATGTTTTTGTCCTGTGCATAGAAGGCGACTGGTGAGAAGGGAAATGAGGCGCTGGGTTTTGTTTTGGTCTACAGACAATGCTCCAGCACCACCTAGTGGAGAAATATCACCTATTGCTCCTTTAAACAAGGAAATAAACCAACTTTAATAAAGGAGCTATGCAAACATAAATAAATTATTTATTCTTTTGGTTGTGGTGCTTTTTTCATTTCAGTATTGTACATGTTACGCTTTTCCTAATTTATTAATTGGAAAAATAAATAAACAAACACAAAAAAATAGATTATATGTCCCAAGATTTAGTCTGACTTCTTATATTTTTAAAATGTCATGTTTGGTATGTTTTTGCACATGTGTAAAGCTCTAACTGTGGTGTTGGTAGCAATAAAAGCCAAAGGTAAAAAACACAACAACAGCAAAATAGGCTGACCCCGCCCACAATCCAACACCTGGTCCAATTAAGAATCCAATTACCGCCTTTCACCTGCGTGTCACGTGATCGGAGTGTTTCCGCAGCCGAGGCAGGTGAGGCTCCTCCTGGAGGTGGCATCAGCTCTTTTTACAGGTTGTCTGTTGTTTTGAGCCCCGGAGGCGTCGGACCGGTCCGGCAGGTTTGTGCGGGCCAGCTCAGGTGAGGGGAGGGCGGTGTGAAGCAGGGCGGGGAGCCGCTGCAGACGGAGAGGAGCAGGAAGAGGAGCTACTGCTCGGAACAAACATGGTTCGGTGACGGACGACTCAAAATACCGAGTGTGAAACCCGTTCAGAGCTCTATCGGAACTTCTACAGGTCGTTGGGTGAGTCTGTTTGTCTTCTGCTCCCAGTTTCTGCTCCTTTTCTCCTTTTGTTCCAGTTTAAAAACAAACAAAAAGCCCAGAATGAGGGAAGGAGCGGCGGTTCACCTGGGCGGGCTGGTGCAGAACTCAGGTTCGGCTCGGTTCTGTTGGGAGTGTATATTTCAGGCTACATGGTGCCACATTTAATAATTTTGAAGTTGTCAAAAAACTGAACTCAGAGCCTTTCATGAAGCCTGGAAGTACTGACCCGGGTTCCGGGGTTCTGGTCTGTGTAGTTAATTATTCTGATACCTAAAGGTCCAATTAAAAGGATCTCACTGCTTCTTATCTGATCTGATCCACTTGTTCTCCTCTAAAAAGTAAAACAACGTGGTATTGAAGAAGAAGCCCCACCAGAACCGGTTGATGAAGTTGGAAATCTTCCATGCAGAGAACGAAACGCAGCTTGCGCCTCCTTTTGGGTCCAGATTCGTGGTTTCCAGTCACCTGTATGCGGGAAAACTCACCTGATAGGATGCTTTCCTCCAGATACCTGATCTTAATAGATACCGCCCCCCTCCCCCAGCATTTCTTGTTTCTATATTAATTATTTATTTAAATTTGAGGTGGAAATGGGAGTTTTAATGAGTTGTAGCATCAACCCCACATGTAAACGAGAGCAGCATCAGAGAACTTTAGGTTTTGGTTTCGCTCCCCAAGAGGGTGGGTAACCAGCGCCTAGTGGCCCCCACAGTTTGGTATTTTAATAACTTTAGTTTGTCGGAAATGTGTTGAAATTACAATTTTTACCCCATTCTTACACTTTATCAATCTCAATAACAATAAAATATTCTATTTAACGGAATAATATCTGTATAAATGGGGGTTTATAAGATTCCTGATGACAGAGTGTGTGTGCATGTGTATATATATATATATATATATATATATATATATATATATATATATATATATACTTTTGGTTCTGATATCAGAAAGAGGCTCTGGTTTTCACGACCATAGATGTTCTCCTTTTCTGGCCACTCCTGGGGAATAATTTCCATCCCACAAACATTTATTAAACAGCAATGACTTGGGGTGGATTGCCGTGTAAAAAGATGATCAGTTGGTGGACGCCTTTTGTCTTATTTTGTGGATTTTAGATGGTTAGAAAATTAGTTTGAAGGAAAAACGTTTGTCGTTTTTTATCAAACTTATTTTGAGTGAGCTTTACATCTCTGTTAACAAAGAAGTTCTGTGAACTAAATCATTGTATTAAAATATTCTGGTTTAAATCACTTCCCATTTGTTCAGGACACACATGCTATAGTTAGGCTTATTTAGTTAAGTTGTTGGTGGAGAGTTTATACACAGTCAGTATCTTATCTGTAAAAAAACAAAAGGCCTCAGTTTAAATAAAGAGAAATTAGTTCTTATCTGAGCTAATGGTTAATATGAGGGGGACCCAGACCAGAGAACATTTGCCATTATCCTTTATTTATAAGTAGGGTTCTGCGGCTCAGTCGTAAGTAGAAAATATCTTACTGGCTATAAGTAGGGCTCCAGATGTCTTCTGAATTAAAAAATAAAATAAGTATTGCTGAAGCCAACAGTTAATCAAAATACGGCCAAGAGCAAACAAAAAAAACTGATGGGATGTTAGGATATGAAGCCGTAAAAAATATTTCCTCCTTATACTTAAATTAAAACAAACACAATCTATTATGTTGATTTATTTAAACCTTAAAGTTTTAAACATGATGCTCCTAGTACAGGTTCCTTCAGTGCAAAAACCAAGAACCAATGCTAACTAAGCACAGGAACTGGTTAGAGCAATGTGGTTAATCACAGTAAGTCACTATTTAATAAGTGGAGTTATTACTTTTTCACAGAAGGTCAGGTTGGTTTAGGTTTTGTTCCTTTGATTAAGTCATCATTTGAAACTGCTTTTTAGATTTCCTCTGATTTATTTCTGTCTAATATTAAAATAAGTTTGATCTGAAGGGTTTGAATGTGAAATAAAAAGCAGAAACTGAATATCTGAAGGTGCAGCTACTTTTTCACGGCACTGCAAGATATTGACTACGTATCACAACAGAACCCCACTTCAATAAATCTGCATTATTCAATGTAAATATTTTGCCAGTTTGTTCACTTATCCCTACGGTTTATGTCTTCTTCTTCTAGCTCTCCATGATGACAAAGGCTACCAACAGTTTCTCTTTTTTAGGTCTAAACTCTTTATTCTGTTTTTATCTCATCTTCATAACGTTGATCTGTCCTCTGAAAGCTCTCCTCTGTTGTTTAATCGATGTTGTGGTTGAACACAGGGGGCACTTCTTACCTCACCCCTCCATCCAACAGAGATGTTTCTCCATAAACAAGTCCACAGAACGAGCTCCTCTCATGCAGATCGAGTTAGTTTTGTTTAGGGAAATGTTTGACTCCTTATGAAAAACCCCAGGATGGAGAGCAGAGACGCAGAATTTGAATCAGGACTTGAGAGGCAAATGGAGTGAGTGGCTGGTTGAGGTCAAGACGTTGCAGGCTGAGGTGGTGAACTTTCTTGGTTCTTGGTGCAAAATGCCTCAGATAGAACCTGGAATCTGAAGCTCTTCCTCCGCCCCGGCTTTCCCTGAAGGCATTCATGTCTTTCTTTAGTTTTAACTTCATGCAATGCATTTTTGCAGCGTCACTTTGGTTCTGTTGGGTTTCACCTTTTCAAGGCCTGGGAGATGTTTTCACATAAACAAAGCAGGAACCCGCCTTGAGAGCCGCAGATAAACAGACGGCAGAAAAGCTGCTGGTTCAGCTGCAAATTACCTTTTTAAAACCTAAACGTCTTGTTCGTATTAAACTACATCCATTTGCCACAAAATTACCAAATTTAATGCAAAACCTGCATGAAATAATCTAAAAAGGAGAAATTAACAGAAACTTGTAATATTTTTTTAAGGATTCACTGGAATAAGGAACAACTTTCTATTCACATACAAAAAAAGCAACAAATTTATTTAGTAGTTTGTGCTTTTCTGTCATAATGGGTCAATTTAAATAATAGTAATTAATAGTAATATCATCTTTATTGTCATTGAAACATACGTTACAATGAAATTTGTTCTCTACTTTTAACCCATCCCCTTGGGGAGCAGTGGGCTGCCATGTGCGGCGCCCGGGGAGCAATCTGGGGTTAAGGGTCTTGCTCAGGGACCCAGAGTGCAGGCGCTGGGGATCGAACCGGGTACTTGCATCCTTCTCTGAGTGCAAGCGTGCTGCTCTAACCTCTCAGCCAACACTCCCCAAATCAAGTTACAGCACTATATTTAGTTTACTTTACGTATTTGCAATTAGGTCTTTACATATTGCTACGTACAAAACATGTAAATTTGTATTCAAAACCAGTTTTCTTCACTGAGTATGAGGTGGTTGTAGAAGTAAGTTCCCTTGGTAGTTGTCGGTTTACTTTGTTTCTGCTGGTCATATAAAGGTGATTTTTCTCGATCCTTGTTGCCTTGCTCAGGGGCGCCGTCACTGCCGGATTCTGTGCTGGAGTCACTGCGAACCGGGTCCTGGTGTGTTGACGGGTTCATTGTCTGGACTCCAGCTGTGAGTAAAACGCTAAAGACGCGACTCGTTTACTTCAAAAGGGAAGCAGAGATCAAAGTCTTTAGTTTTGGTTCGTTCACGTAAAAACGGACAAAACTGAACTTTAAGCTCCTTTAGGATTCTCAGGTCCGGTTTTTGTCAGTTGGGGAATTTGTTTGGTTATCATCGCCGATCCGAGGCGTCGTCTGGTCTGACCTAGTTGTCTCATTCTTCTTATTTGTGCAAAACTCATCGCTTTTTCAAATGCCCTGGAAAATAACGTCAGAGTTGAAATAAACAATAGGGATTTATTTTGTGTGGATCAGGACAAACTGCCGCTGATGCATTTGTAACGACGCAAACTTGCAGCGGGTTGATCGCTTGGAGATGAGGATCGGGGACGGTTCCAAGATTGTTTAAAAAAGTTTAAAGTTTTCCATCCGGTTGTGTCAGAGGGAACCGGCTGTATGGACACAGCGTAACGCAGCACTGCCCGTACTCTACCTGTTGCTGCACACTGGTGGTCAGCTGGATAAAAGAAGGCTGCTATGATTTTTTTTTTTTTTTAAATATTGAAACGATCCTTTAAATCAAATAGTTTTGACTCTCACTTCCATTTAGGTAACGTTGTTTAAATATCTCAAATAAACGCAGTTCAATGGCGTTTGACATTTTGGTTTTAGACCTTTTGTTAAAACCATTTATTTAATTTTTTGCTCGTTTCCTTGTCGTTGGGGAAACTTTACCCTGTTCGTGCCCAACGTCAGGCGGCTGCTTGAAGACGTCAAAGAAAGTTGTGGAATGCAAGAAGACCGGAGGGGCAGGTATTTCCAGTGCTGTTAAAAAAAAGTCCTAATTTCTCCACGTTTTCTTCTAAGCAGCCAGACCTAAATGACCTAAATGGCTCCAAGGTTTCTAAACTTCCTTGGTTGCTTTTCGAAAACGCTTTTCCAGTCCAGTACTGGTATATTTTGAGGGGCATATTTATGTTTAAGCCAATTAAAGCTGACCTATGAATCCTTCTGCCATAACTCAGGGTAAGAACGAAGTGTCGTGTCTAAATGAGGTGTATTATCCTAATGCTATATAAATGTGACGAGGCCTGTATTTAAAAAAACAAACAAACAAACAACGAAGCTAACATTTGTACAGAGCGTCAAAAGATGTGGGGAACTACTGGTCAACAATATGCTGAAAGACTAGAACGTCTGGCTGCTGGGATGCAGGATAAAGGGACCCAGCGAGCAGGTGAATAGTTTCCACTCCTGTATTTCAGGATTGAGGAAAATGGTCCGGATATATCAGGAGATCTTTAACTGTTATCAGTTTTGGTAAAAAGGCTGGCACGCCTGTTTTCTCCTCTCTGAACCCGCCTGCCCACCTGAGCTGTGTGAGCTGGAGCCGCCCCTCCTCCATCCTCTCAGGTTTCACTGTCGTCATACAGGTATGCGTTTCTCCTGCCCTTCCTGCTGCATCTGCCTGCTGTCATGGCGAGCCACACTCCAAAACTTGTTCTGCGACCGGCCGTACCGGCTGCTGTTGCCTCTACACTTTCTGGTAATGGCTGGACAACAACTTCTTTTAACCTTTTATAAAAGCTTAAATAATATATCTGCTTAAAATGACAGCCGACATGCTCATATTTAAAGCTCTAGCTCTTTTTAAAGGGAGTAGAGGAGCAGGGCTTAAATGTGAGTATTAGATATTTGTGCAACAGGCTTTAAATCTGACTGCAGAAGTCTGTAAGTTAGCAAAACCTGTTTTTTTTTTAAATTTATTTCAAAATAAATAAATAAAATGAGAGGTCCATATTTTTTTTTGCAACAATGTGTGTCCCATGAGCCATATTGCAGGGGTTCCCAAGCTTTCCAGCTTGCGATATAACAGTGCAAGAAACTGGCGACCCCCTTTTGTGTATAATTTTATGAGAACAGCTTCAAATTATTATTAGAATCAGGACTTTGAAATATTGTGCAAATAACTGTGACTTTATTCTTGAAACATTATGACTCTGCATAATATTACGACTTTGTTCTTGTAAAGTTGTTAATTCTTCTGCACCTAATATTCTGACTATTCACACAAAAATTCATATTAGGGCTGCCGCAGATTAAAGAAATTAATTATTGGCCACGGAGGAGTACATTTTCACAAAAAACCCTCGTATTTTAAAATTAATTTCACATATTTACAAGAAACTGGATGTCTTCTGACGTTGAAAGGTCATTATTTATGAAAAAAAGTATTGTTTTCCATTAAAGGCATACATTTGCTATGATAAAATCTCATCTTGTGACCCCCGCATGGTGTCTCACGACCCACCAGCTGCTAGCTTTAGCTTCATTAGCCTAAGGTGGTGCACGGCTTTATTTTTTCTTCCAGTGTGTAAACAATGCTGTCAGTTTTTCTTTTCCATCCATTACCCCAAATATGGTGTAAAACGTTTATGAGCTTCTTCAGTGCTAATTTGGCTAATTAAAAGCATGCTAACTGGATAGAGCTTCATGAACCCACCACTTCTAGAAATGACGCTCAATATTAACTGCAAGGAACTTAGCAACCGACTAATCCGTCAAAGTTCACCCCTGATCCAGAGGAGCTAAAACGTTTTTAGTTAAGTTAAAAAAAAAAACATAAAACTCATCTGGTATTTATGGTAGGATTAGAAAAAAAGTTAAATCTAACTTTAAATGGGGGGGGGGGGATTAGCATGGAGAACATTTTACATAAGAATGTATTAAAATGATGACCCAGACTGGTAAAAATATAAATAATCAAACCCCTTGAATTAAATGCTTCCTTTTTTAAAAATCAATTTAAGTTAATTTAAAAAATGTCTGTAGCAGTGGTTAAGCTAAGCAACAGCTAGCAAGTTAAATGTGTGATCACTGCTTACTGGCTGTACACGTGTATACCAAAAATACCTGTTACACAGTCCTGTTGGCTCGGTACTGAACAGAGTTTTCTACCTGAACAACCAAGTGCTCAATGCAACTTTTTTGTTTTTAAAGTTGGTGTCACTTTAAACACAACTTTAAAGTGACACCAAAACAAAACCGAGAGGAATTCCAGCTATCACCAAACTGTGCTTGAGACCAGGATGGTTTCTTATGGAGCTACAGTGGAGAGAGTTGGGCTGAACCAGAACTTTGTCAGCGTAAAGATCTACAGCACTAAGGTACACGGATGCTCCACACTGTTACTCGCCTGAAATGCTGTAAAAATGAATGTAAACATCAGTGTTACTGGAGGGAAATCTGAAGTCCAAATCCAGCTATCTACAGCATCCAGTCAGCCCACGCTGTAGTATATAAAATACATTTTATATAAAATTTTAAAGACATTTTGGTTACAGCTGACAAAAGTAAAAAATTTTAAATATTTATATTTCTTGGTGGGAATGTACCAAACCATTACTTCAAACCCCTATTACACACCAAACCATGACTTTTTCTCAGTGTCGTTAAACCCCGTCTACTGATGGTAGTTCTGGATCATTAAAAGTAATCAGATTACATAGTAGGTGAGCCAGTGTTGGTGTTTAAACTTCAGCAAGCACTTCCAGATACAAACACATTATCATATCAGGAGAGACGGATGTTAATCAAAAAAAGGTTCTTGTGCTGTGATCAACCACAACGTAAAGGCTTAGTTCAGCCTTCTGTTTACGATTCTGTTGAACAATAGATTTAGTTTGGCCCTCTGATTTTCAAGATGATAATATAACCATTTAAAATATTTGGGAAATGTTTCTTTTAACAGGAGACAATCAGATTTACCATCAGTTGTTGGAAGAAAAAAAAAAACTCCTATGAGGGTTTCCTACATGTTCATTGTTGCAGCCGGTTTAAGTCGACTTTCTCTTGTTCATAAAGTAGATTATTTGACTTCTTTCATGCTCTCAGGCATGACTGGTTTCTTAAGGAGTACTTTTCTCAGCATAGGTGTGACGCAGAGCTTTGTTTTCTGTCTTTAGAGCGGCTCTTTGTTTGACTCTTAAAATAGTTTTTATCCTGCTTGGTGTCTTGATCACCTCAACTTTGACGTTATCCCTGTAATTCTGGATGTATTCTCTTTTTGAATACTGGACTTTGTAAAGGTGCGTGGCTCTGTTTTCATTCATTCCTGACAAATGCTTTTTCTTTTAACCCTCCTCTGCTGTGTTTTCAAGTTCAGACCTGTGAACTTGGTTGACTAAATCCATTTACCTCCATGCTGCCAACATGTTTTCTTATGTTGCTGTTCCTTCTGGTATGTTGTTCTAAACACCAACACGGGTCAGGATTTTTGACCCTGCCTTTAGTTTATTTTAGCAGCTTAAGGACCCGTGCTCCAACGGCTTCAGCGCTCTTTTTGAACCCAAAGTAAACTTAATTCCTAGTGGTCTGAAAAAAAGCAGCTAAAAATTAGCTCACCTCCATACGGTGTAGCAAACGCAGAGCCCCTGTTCTCCCTCTCCTTTTCTTTTTGTAATGTTATGTTTTCCACAAAGTATCCCCATTGTTCTTCCTCGTCGTCCAAGTTTATTGTCTTCAAATTCACATGTAATCTTGAGGTTTTGCCAGATTTCCCATCAGACATCTGTATGATTGAGTGAAATCTGTTGCTGTGTGTTGTGTTGTGTTTACCGTCTGACCGGACACCACACACTGTACGAGAAAACCTGTTTTAGCTACGATTCTTTTTTTATTTAATTATCTTTTTTTTTTTAAATCATTTCGTGTGGTGTCTCTCAGACTTTGAAAATCGGGCAACTATTTTAAAGTCTTGCGTTTTAAAATCAGCCTTTAACAGAAATGGAACAAGTCTTGTGTGTTGTGCTATTACACGTGTTTTTAAATTGTGTCGGGGCACATCCAGGCCGTGTGGTCATTAGCTTGATGGGTTAATCTTAAAGTTACACAAAACACCCTTAAATCTGACACTAATGTTCCTATTAATGCTGTACTAATGCTCGTAGCACTATCAGACGATGGTCGAGCGAAACAAAAACAAGCGTTATGTTTAAACAAGCCGTAGTTACTTGTGTTAGTAGTTTAAGTTTTAAGGATTATTGGCTCCTGGGTCAGCTTTTATCTTAGAGAGATCACCGGTGCTTTGATTTTTCACAGAAAGCATGCTGTACTTAGCTTGGTTCCAACCTGCACACATGCTTGTGGGTCACCAAACTTCACTCAGACCCACGGTTGCTGGTCTCTCCAGTGTAGATAAGTTTGGGGGGGCTGACTTCATAGTTTCTTTTGGCACCCTGCTATGGGGAGGCAGTCTCTGCTGCTTCTTGTATTATTAGAGACAGGCTGTTGGCTGGAAGCCACAATAAAATCAGGCTATAACTCCCTCTCTCTCGGCTGATTTCCCAACCAGTGGATTATTATAATTTAAACGGGGGGCCTAATTTTGGACTTCTATTGTCACAATGTGAAAATGATGTGCTTTTTTTTCACAATCACATGGTTTAATCCAAATTACAGCTGCAAAAACAGGTGCACACCAAACTGTAACAATTTAAGTTGGGCTGCTGTTTATTTCACCGAGCAGATGTTGCTGATGGTCCTTTTACACTAAATTCAGGTTTGAAATTTAGTTTTGTTTGTTTGCTTTTTGATCTCTTTGGGAGAAAATAAGACGCAGCTACTTGTAAATGTTGATTAAGAAAAATGTATCTGCAAAGGTGTTCTCAATCCCTCACACGGTAGGTGACAAATGTCACTGAGCTTTTTAAAAGAAATTTCTTCCCTTCGCTTTTGTCGGCTGAGGAGAGTAATTCTTAACAAAATGGTGTTGGAGCCTTAAACATGCCATGTGCAGGTGTCATGACTGTGCTGGCATGACGTATGCAACATGTTAGGCGTGTGCCGACACGCCGTGATTATTGAGCAACATCTGAGGAGCTCAGACACAAACACACAGCCGACCGTGGGAGGAAACCTGGGTGTGTCTGGCATATTTCCCCACAGAGGCCCCTGGGGATGTGATAGAGTGGAAACCCTTTCAGAGCAACTCAAACCGTCACGGTATTGGCAGGGGCGGTTCTAGATGGGGGGGGCAACGGGGGCCAGTGCCCCAGTAGAAATGGTCCTGGCCCCTGTTATGACCCCCGTACTAAAGACGTAACATTAAATACATTTCTTATGATATGCTCTGGTGAAGAAACCACAACTGATTGGTCACTTTGACCAATTTAATTTTTTACCTATATAGTTTTACTCTAATAAGGATTTTAAAAAATTAAAGTGTTTCCCGTTCAGCTTCAGCCGTATTGAGCTGGGATCACAGTTTTCATCTGCTGGATCAGGGGTCTGAAATCTGCAGTTCCAGAGCTACAAGTGGCTCACTTAATATTATTAAATCATTAATTATTGCAGTTTTATTGTTTCATTCTTTTGTCCAGTGCCCCTATAGGAAAAAAAAAAACAATCAACATAATGCTGATTATGGCAGAGTGGACATGACACAAACTTAGCAGATAACTTCAGGAGTCTACCATCAATATCGTCTACACCTGTCACCCTGTAGAGCATTTAGGACTCTCCACTTTTTGAATATTGACAGTAGTGGACGTGATATCACCATGGTTCATATATTTGACTTTTAACTTTTTAATCTTTTCTTTGTAAAAAGAATTGAAGTAATTGGCAGAGGTTTACTGATGAAACCATCATCAGTTTCCATATGTGTTGGTAGGGATTTGTCATCACGGTCCATTAGACTATTTAAGGTTTTGCTATTTGTGCCAGCCTCGTCAAATTTTTGTTGCTAGTACTGTTTCTCTTTATATCTGTTTGATTTCAACATGATGTTTGGTAAATTGGGATACAGGGCCCAGTCCTGTGGACAATTACATGCGACAGCTGTTGTTAGCTGCATCCCTTTGTCGCATTAAAGCTTTTATTTCTTTCAGGTGCCTGCGAGTGGCGACTACCTTGGAGCAGCTCAGTGTATCAGCTCGGTGTCTCATAGAAAACAGTTTGATGTGAAGGTGTCCGCAGGGGGAGCCTAGAGACAGAAATGGCTCAGGATGCGATCTGGCGCTGTTTAGAAAGACTATTTTTATTAAAATTAACTGCGAAAACCTACAGACGTCCAATAATTTACTACACGCTGTGACCATCTTAGACTTTATTGTCAACTTTATCTTGTGGGGGGCGGGGCGACTCCCTTGTAGGGGAAACACTGGTCTCCTTTCAGCCTTGCTGCTACCTACTCCATCCTCACAACTGGGGGAACCCTAAGATATGCCGGCTAGCTCTCCAAGTACCAATGCTGCTGTTTATTTCACCGAGCAGTACCATACCAATGCCTGTTGTCTCCTCCCAGTGGGAACTCCTTGCACGGATCCCCATAATCAAGGCTGATGGTTTTTGAGTCTCTGAATATCAGAAGCATGCAAACTGAGCCTGATTCAACACACTAACGGACCAAAAGTGCAACCTAGAACTAGGAATAGTAACAAAAGGTTATTCATATTTAGTTCTCAGCTGCTTGGGGTCTGGTCCCTGCACCAGGAGGAAGTGGTCACATTCCTCACCTACATACCAATCTATTTATTCCTTATTTACCTATAAAATGTGCGCTGCATCATAATGCCTGTTGTGTCACGTGAAAACATTTGGCTCTGCTGCCAAACCTGCAGTCAACCTCACCCTGTGGCCCTTTTGTTTCTGGTGGGTATCAACAATCGAAGCTGTGGGGCAAAGTTCAGTCTGTGTTGGAAGTATTCCTAGATCCTGTGAATGTTTTGAACCGGTTTAGGCAGACCAGAGTTCAGCTGGCCCACCGGCTGTAACCAAACCAGTTTGATAGGCTTCACATTCACTTGCACTTCCGTTCTGTTTGAGTAGCAACAACGTGGCGCAGGATATATTTAGATCCTTCAGGTACGCAGTTAGAGAGCGTGACGGAGGGACTTGTAAAGACCTGAATGTTGGAGACATCAGCTGACGATCTGTTACTTCGTCCCTCCTCCTCTAAGGACTCAGCAGCTGCGCCAGCATCAAACCTTTAGTGTTTTTCTTTATTGGGACATCAACATCTTTAATAGCACTGCTCTGTGGTGAAATTTAGGTTCCCTCTCTGGGTTCTCATCCCGTTACAAATCAGAAAAGGCCTGGTTCACAAAACACTTCTGATATAGTTGCTGACCAAAGGTATGGATGCAGCATTTCCTGCATCAGATAAATGAAAATATGATAACCAACATGGGTTTCTGCATTAGGCAAACACTTTATTCTAAAAGGACATGGGAATTTAACAAAGAAGTTACTAACGTTGAGAACAAGTTACAAAGACCACAAGTCCGGTTCTGTCTGAGCTCGGTGTGAAACGGAGCGCAGGCTTAAAGGGATGACCAGAAAGAGGTCGTGCCATTGAGGACAGGGAAGTAGAGGATGGGAGATGATCTCTGAAGATGGACTAGGATGGTCCAGTTCTGGTAGCAATCGGGTGGGTTATTCCACCATCATGGAACGACACACGAAGAGTCTGACTTGTCTTGAGCGTGAAGACTGCTAGCCGACCAATGTGGCCGAATCGTGACACAGCACAGGCTCAGAGACCGGACGTAGGCGGGCCGTTGCAGAAGTCGAGGAGAGAGACGACCGCAGACTGCACCTGAGATCCAAGTGGCCTGTTGGGCCCGTGTGAAATTATCCAAGTACAAAATCTGAATTATATCTTAAAAGATCATTAGATTTTGTGTCCACAGGCTCAGAAATGTGTCCTCAACAGTCCAGGATTGTAGAAATCATGTTGAAATAATGCAGGGTGCAGGTAGGGGGCGTGGCCTCAGTACCCCTGCCTTAAGCAGTGAGCTGTGTGGTTGAAGAGTATTACCAATGTAGTGAAATGTACTTGCATCTGGTTATTTTTTATCCAATATTATGTAAACATATTATTTTCCCTACTATAAATAAAATTATTTAGGGCCAAGCTTCAAATCCTAAAAGATTTGTGTTTGCCGTTGAATTATAGGCTTATTTTTGTCACATTTAAGGACAAAAAAGTTCCAAAATGATTGCTGTTGGTCACATTTCTTTCAATCGGTTCCAGATATTTTACTAATAGCCTAATATGTCAAACCCATCCATGAGGATGTTGGCTTTTCTAACTGGGATTTTCTCCCTTTTTGGAAAACTTTGAATGTTCTTTGGTTTGATGATTTATGAAATATGTCTCCCAGTGGTTCCACAAATCTGCCGAGCTTTTGGCAAACTGCCGTTTCCTGACTGCATCCTTTGAAATCTTGTGTTTTAGGAAACACCTGAGGTGCCAAGATGAGTCAGCGGCGTGCAGACCCGCACGGCTCCATGCTGCCGAACGACGAGGTGATGCCGTACAGCGACGATGAGACCGACGACGAGCTGGAAGATACCTCTGAGAGCGAAGAGGAGGAGGAGGAGGAGCAGCAGGGAGCACCGCATCATCCTCCGGAGGAGACGGCCAGAGGCCCTGGTGAGTTCAGTTAACCTCGTCTTTCCCAGATTTTTAAGGTGAAGTTTTCCTTTCCAAGTCAAATGATTACCTCATTGTTAAACTTTATTTTTAATGCTTTTTTTATTTATTTTTTATTTTACAGAAATCGGCTGGAAGGTGAAGGTCAACGACAGAGCGTACCACCAGCTGCCGGAGTTTCAAAAGAAGGTCTTCCTGTGCATAAAGAAGAGCAGATACTCTGTAAGCTTGCCATGTTGTTGTGCTGTTTGTCCTGAAAAGAGGCAAAGCCTGCAGCCACGTCCTGTACCAGGAAAACTTTTTTGTATTTTAGTAGTTTGTTTACGTCCTGCTCCAGTTTGAGCTGGTCTGACGTGGATTCATTTCAACCAGCTTTGTTATGCTGGGCCACGCATAAAAAAAAAAAAGTCATTTTAGATGGGCTCCTGAATCACATGAGATGCCCTCCTTGTGAGCGTGCTGGGTTAACAGCCGGTGAACAGAGCAGCGTTTTTGTGAGTGAGCCGAGTGTAAACGGCCTTTCTAAAGGTTGAAACCTGATCGTCCAGTTGAGCCGACCTTTAACTCACTGAAAGAGACGCGTTAGACTCGACGGGAGGCTTAACCTGAAGTGATCTAAACATTACAGCCACAGTTTGCCCTGGTAGAAAAGAAAAAAATCTTCAGCAAACTGTAATCTTTATTTTTTTTCCATCTACAACTAAATGAAATTTAGTTGTAAGAGCCTAAAGATCCAGTCCAGAGTATGTTTATCCCCACAGTGTAGCATTTATTATCTATATTAAACCATTTTAGATTATCTTCTGTGAATGACAAGTCGTCTCATTGAGACTGCCTGTATAAATAAAGGTTTTATACATTTTAAAAAAAATCAATTAATGGCATAAGTCGGTATTAAATACTTTTAAAATCTTAATGCTTTTATTAGTCAAACATGCAAAACCTTTAAGTTTGGGATCTATAATGATTATCAGATTCCTTTCCTAAAACAAATCTGACTCCTTTACATATTTAATTTAAATATTGGATGCTTAGTTTACTGTTGAAGGATTTATTTTTATCTTGTTGGCTTGTGAGGATTTGACCAAATTTGAACACCCCTGATTTAGGTGAAATAAATCTTCCAGCACTTTGCTCTCTACCATTACCTGATGGTGAATGCGAGCATAATACCTGAAGGAGCAGTTCACCTTTTTCCGGTCACAAACTGTGGTTTCAGACCTGGAGGAATAAAATCATCTTTCTGAAATTGTAAATTAAAAAAATAAGACTATTCATGTGTAACAGACGTTTTAACATGGACTGACAAGCATTGATTGTAACAGCTTAGCAAGGTGTTACTAGCATCCTTATGTCCTGGGATTGGATAAGGCCATTTTGATCAGATCTAAGGCCTTGGTGAAATCTAGAAAGTCCAGCACAGGCATTTTAATGTTTTTTGGGAGACTGTGGAGGAAAATCAATTTAAAGGCTTGAGAAAGCCAGGGAATAAAATCAGGTTTTTTGAGGAGCACTCTTCGGTTTTTGACTGGTTTAGCTTTAAACCCTTACTTGACAGTAATATCTGTTTATTTGGCAAGTTAACTGCCTTTATTACTGTTCAGTAATTTAAGGTATTGAGTATTTAGTTAACCTTGTCTGTTTAAAAACATCCAATGTCTCACTTCAGTCTGGAACTGTTTCTGAAAGCCTGACCGATGCCAGTCAGTAACTTATTAATTAATGGCTGTCAACAGATAGTTGGCGCCTGTAATACATGAGCCCTTGTCCTTTTTCAGCCAGTCTCTCTCTCCTGTTATACATAACCAATGTAAAACATTCGTTTAACATAACTGCTTTGGTGATGTTCCTCTTGCCTGCAGGGAAATGCCATCAAAACGTACAAGTACAACGCCTTCACCTTCCTTCCACTGAACCTGTACGAGCAGTTTAAGAGGGTGGCCAACATCTACTTCCTGGCTCTGCTCATCTTACAGGTGTGTTGAAACAACAAGAAGCTTGTTGATCGTAATACATCATTTTTGATTCTGCCATGTCTCTACAGTTTAATTCTCACAGATTAATCAAATACGGCTTCTTTCAGCTAAGAAATATCTCTAAGCTTTGAACTTTGGTGTCAAGGACTGAATTAAAGATGATGATTCGTGCTTTTATTTCATCTCGTCTTGACTATTGTAACAGCCTTTTTATATGTTTGATTAAGAAAGGTCTTTGCCGTCTGCAGTTAGTGCAGAATTCTGCTGCAAGACTTTTAATCAACACAAGGAAAAGACACAACCGCAGTTTTAATCTCTTTACATTGGATACTGGTACATTTTAGAGTTCATTTTAACATTTTAGTCTTTTCTTTTAGAGCCCTGAGAGGCCAAGCTTCAGTTCATATTACCAACCTTTTCCAAACATATTCTCCTTCTCGTAGTTTAAGATCCTGGAACCAAAGGCTGCTAATGGTTGCAGGAACTAATTTCTGGTCTGTTAAAGCTGTGGCCCCCACACTGAGGAAGGCGTTGCCTTCATCTTTACGCTGTCTTGACTCTGTTCATTATTTAAGAAGCAGCTGAAGACCCACATTTTTTCTGACTGGTTTTAAACTAGTTTTATGCTAAGACCAGGCTTAAAACCAGAGGGGACAGAGCCTTAATTACGAACAGCCTACACAGTGGAGTGTTTTAAGTCTCGTCTTAAGACCCACTCTTATTCTTTGGCCTTTAACACCGCATAGTTGTGTGGTCCTCTGTGTACTTTTTTAGGTTTTTTTTGTTATGTACAGCACATTGGAAACTTTTTCTGTTGTTAAATGTGCTATATAAATAAAGTGGATTGGATGTTGCATTTATGCTTTTAGATTTTTATATTGTGATTTTGTGTTTTATGGTTGCTTTTATTGTTTTATCCTGTGAAAGGTGCTATATAAATAAAGTTTACTTACTTACTATTGTATCATACACAAGTAATAATGGGTGGTATTAATTGTTCCCAGATTATTCCGGCGATTTCGACCCTTCCCTGGTACACCACCCTGATACCTCTGGTTATCGTATTAGGAATCACTGCAATCAAAGACCTTGCTGACGATCTGGTAGGTTTTCTTTATGAATCCTGTAAAAAAAATGTAGCTTTTCTGTGATACAGTTAAAATGGAAAGATGGAGAAAAATGCTTGTGGGCATCTGTTGTTCTCCAGTGTTGATGCATAGTGATTATCTTCCCTCAGGCACGTCACAGGATGGACAAAGAAGTCAATAACAGGAAGTGTGATGTTCTGCTAGATGGCAGGTCAGAGCAAAATTTCTATGTTTATAAGAAACGCCTTCTGCTTAGGTTGATCTTGACTGATTTTAAAAAAACGGATGCTCTGTTTTTGCCTCAGGTTTAAAGAAAAAAAGTGGATGGACATCCAGGTTGGAGATGTAGTTCGCATCAAGAAAAATGAATTTATCCCGGTATGACTATTTTTAATTAAAAACTGTTTGCTCCAAATGTTGTTTTTTTGTGTTAGTCTGGCTTTAAATGGTAGGTTGAACCAACCTCTTTAGTGTACATTTGGCTAATTGTCAGTTGATGTCTTTTTATGATCACCAGGAGTAAAAATATTAATAACCTCAAGCCCTATATTGGCTTTTAAAAATAAATAAAACTTGAGCAGTTGACAAAGGCTGTAGACTTGTAAAGTTTCTAAATCTGCTTAAACCAGCCTAGCAGTCTGACGAATAGTTTGTTGGCGTTGAGCAACCAGCTGTAGATGTAGCTTTACCAAATGACTCAAACATGGTTAACATGTTTAGTCTTGGAACTTGCATTTGAGACTAAAAACCTGTTATTTACTAATCTGCCAAACAGCGTTTTACTCTCGTCACAAACGACCATTAACCAATGGATTAGACGTCTGTTCAAGGGTCTTTTTTTTTTATTGGTGACGAAATAAGTTTAAGACAAACTCTGTACAGGAAGAAAATATTTGACTTTTTGTAAAACATCCACCCACAACACAACGCCTTGTCCAAATATCCAAACATGGACATATACAGCCACTGACATAAGAATTGTAAATAGATCATTCTTAGAAAGAAAGGAGAAAGACGGATATAAAAGATTAATAAGAATTTATGAGAGAAAACAAATTGAAAAAAATTGAAAAATAAAGACATTAAAAACACATTTAAAAGGGGGGGGGGGGACTACTCAGATATAGTTGAGGGTTTCTCATAAAATACCAAGAAGCGGCGCCATGTTCTGTAAAATTTGGTCTCAGATCCCAGAATAGTATAACTAATCCTCTCTAGATTCATGCAGGAGATCGTGTCTCTGAGCCAGTGTGGACAGGAAGGAGGAGCTGGGTCCTTCCACTTAAGTGATATAGCTCATCGGGCTAATAAATATACAAAAGCCAGAAAATCGAGCATAGCTTTAGGTCATTTCAAATATGGAGCTATGCCAAAAATACCAGACATGGGGTTGGGTTCAATTCGATGATGAAGGATTTCTGATAACGAATGAAAAGCCAAAGTCCAAAGGTTACCTAAACAGGGACATGTCCAATAGATGTGGTAAAGTGAGGCGGGTGCAAACTTACATTTATCAGGCATAGGATCCACACATTTGCATTCGGTTATAGATATGTGGATACGATGCACTATTTTAAGTTGCAAAAATGTTTGCCAAGAGCACATAGAAGAGGAGTGTATCCGATCCCATGTGTCGTCTAAAAAGGTATAATTTAAGTCCTGTTCCTAAGCAGTTCTTATAGATGCCATTGAAAAGCAGTGCAGTTTGGAAAAAAATGGATTAGATTTCCTTAACTTTATATTAACATGAGAAATCTCACTAATGACATCTTTAAAATATGAAATATTACAAATTAGGGGTGGGCATTAGTGTTGCAAATGTTAAACTGTGTCTGGATTAAAAGGCAGCGCCCTAAGGAAACCGCGTCACGGCGGGGTCCTTGGCAGTCGCTTGCTAGGTATTAGCTTTGTCATGCTAATCATTAGCATATCTGGTTTAACCAACTGGACGTTCATGAGCGCATATGCTACAATGCTAATAATTTTCATATTACATGTTATTGGCATTCTAGCTGTAACATTGCTCTCATTTTAATATAATTGCTAATGATTAACAAATCTAGCATTAACCAACTGGATTGGACTTTGCAGTGGTAGCTTGGTGTTAGCATGTCCATTGCTTGACGGCTACATTAGTCGCTATCTAGACTTATCACTGTAATGCTAGCAGTCAGTTTATGTCTGTGACAAAACAAAATGAACAATTACAAGAAAATATATTTAAAAATAACATTTAAAACTTTATTCCGTTATTTCATTTGTAAGTTGGTCATCATGAAGGAGGGACAAAAACAAAAATCAAATTTATAGCATGCTCAAGAAATGTTTGGTATTTAAATATTTATGAACCACTTTTTCTTCAGTTATATTTTGTCTCTGTAATTTCTCTATAATTTATCACCAGATGCATGTTTCTGTATTTTGTGCATGGTTTGAAATTGCATGAAGAAAATGTCCTCCGATTCTTTAATGACCCATTTAACTGAAATGGTAACCTTGAAGGACATTATACTAAGGTGCCAACAATACATGTTCAAAAATGTAAACTTTGAAGCTGAAATTGTATTTGTTGTTTGAGCAAATAGTTTTTTTTTATTTAGTGCTAGGTGTTTGTATGTTGATTTAAAGATTTGGATAATTGTCTTCCCTGACATTAAATGCCAACTGTTTGCATAATTAGTTTAACAGTGATTGATTTTTCTTTGATTTTCCCCCAGAACAAATGTAGCATTGCGATGCTACTAATCATTCAATTTATGTGGCATTTAAAAATTATTTACCCTAACCATCTTTTATTTTTAGAAATTTCAGCTACACAGCATTATTATTATCTGCAATTTAATGTTGATCATCATTTGATGGGGTTAGAAAAGAAAAGTGTTGGTTTATTTTTAAATTCACCTGAATACTAAACCCATTAATTTGTCTCTTCAGGCTGACGTCCTGTTGTTGTCCAGCTCCAACCCAAACAGCTTGTGTTATGTAGAGACAGCTGAGCTTGATGGGTAAGAGTTGCTCTACTTTTATCTAATGGTAACGCAATAAAACGGGGATTAATATTAAGCATTTTTTTGTATTTTGCTTCTAATTCAAACAATAATGGAGAATTTCTCAACATCATTTCCACCACTGATGGGTGGTTTTTCTTCCTTGGACATTCTTAGTTTAAACATTTTTTTTCCTGATTGCTCAGTCAACAAATTACTCAGCGATAAGCAAAGTGTAAATTTGAGAACTTACCGATGGCAGGTGAGTTTCTCCCTGGCCTTGCTGTTTGACTTTGCAGTTTATTCTGAGATTACATGTGAAAAAAGAAACTCAACTTAAACAAAGCGTACAGGCGTTCCCAGTAGAACAAAGTTCCAGTGACTGGCAACCAAACAGGAATTGTTCATGAGCAACATCCATCAAAGTGAAACATTGATCAGTTAGTTTTTAAACATTTGAATCAGTCTAATTTACACACAGTCCTCTGTAATCTTAAATTGTTGAAGTTTTATTTTTTTCTAAATTTGAATGCAGCTCCGGTTCAGTGAACATTGCTTTCTCAGGATTTTGAAATAATAATAATTATTATGATGATTATGATGTTGCAGAGAAACCAACCTGAAATTTAGGATGGGTATCCGCGCGACGGATGAGAGACTGCAGGAGGAGAACCAGCTAGCAAGGTTCAACGGTAAGCGTGCCTCACATCTCCCCGCTGGTTTGGAAATGGATGCAAAAGCTTTTATTTCAAAACACTAACATGCTCATCCTTCAGCCATTTTAAACAGGTTAAACGAAATGAAACAATTTGGGCAATAGTTTATGAATAGTGTTGCCACACCTCCATAAAAATATAGAATTGTCCTGAATTTGGTGCTAAAATGGTTTGTCCTGTTTGTAGTTTAAACGGGACACAGGTGGTTTATCCCTTATTCTCGATCTGTAATCCGAAAGGGGGAGAATTTTTTTTTTTTTTTTTTTTTTTTTTGTAGTTTATGAATTTTAATACATTTTTTTTTTATAAACATGCTTTTAGGAAAAAAATGTTTTTGTTTAAATTGTATGGTTACCATGTTGGTGCTGATTTTTATAGCTGCATATGTTGGGTTCTTTTAGTCACCTTCAGTAAAAAAAAAAAAGAAAATGTGTCCACTGTTGCTTACGTAAATGTCTAGTATTCATTGACCTATGGCTGATGTGTTCTATAAACAGATCATACACTGGAAATTTCTGAAAATATTTGAGGGTTCAGTCCAAAAATCCAACATGCGTAATCTTCTTTGTTGGCTCTAGTACAGCTTTAAAGCCTATTATTACCTATAATGTGTTAATATCAGAGGAATGTGCTGAGGAATGAAATGGGCACTACATGTAACAGCGGCTAAGGCTATTCTCAATTTTTCTGGAAAGGATAGGCGAGTGTTTTCCATCAGACTAAAATAGACAACAACATTTAGAGCTAAACAGGGACGGGTCAGATTAGATGTTCTGGAGATGGTTTGGACTCCAGAGGAGGGATGGTGAGGCTGGAGCTGCCAGGCAGGAGATATATGGATGGAGGTAAAGAAGACATGAAGGGAGCTGGTGTGAGAGAAGATGATGCAGAACACTGCTAAAACAGAACTATAAGTAAGAATTTCTTGAAATCAGTGTGTTTGTCCTTGATTTCAGCAGGTAAATAAGATTACCTGCCAAGGGAATTAGTATTTTTACCCCTAAAGTAAGATAATTGGATGTACTGCACTTGAAATAAGATGCAACAATCTTATTCCATTGGCAGATAATCTTGTTTACCTGCTCAAATCAAGGGCAAATACACTTATTTCAAGAAAATTTTACTTACTTTTAGTTCTCTCTTTGCATTAAAGATAGAGATAGATGGAGACAATGACTCGCTGTGGCGACCCTGAAAGAGAAAAATCCAAAGAAGACCCGTAACTATTTAATTTGTAACCAATTCAAATGGCATTACTGTGTAATACTCTTTAAAAATATGTTGAGTAAATTATCAAATAACTTTACTAAAAGTGTGAATGATTGTCTAACAATTGTAGTCACTTTTGTTTTCCTTTTTTTGTCCTTTTGTCTGATTTGCAGCTCTAATCGAATGTGAGGAGCCTAACAACCGTCTGGACAAGTTCACCGGGATGATGTTGTGGGAGGACCAGCGTTATCCGCTGGAACTGGACAACATGCTGCTCAGAGGCTGCAAAGTCAGAAACACCGATTACAGCCACGGGGTGGTGATCTTCGCAGGTCTGTAGGACCAGGAGTTGGGTTTTACTGAGATGAAGTCATTCCATTTTCAGCTTGTATTTCTGTATTGGATAGCTCTGTCATTGTAATCTCTATCTCCTCCCATCTAACAAAATATTCTGGATTACCTAAAAATACTAATGGTCTTAATTGTACCTTAATATAATAAGCCTTTAGGTAAGGTAATGCGACCCTCTCTATAGTTTTAGTTGGCTATAGACTCTTGTTTTCATTTCTAGGTCTCCTTTCTTGCCAACTGTACCTCGAAAGAAGTCAATAAATTTGGGAAAGATGAACTAATTTCTCTTAAATTCTAACTGTAAAGTTGCAATGTGTGGTTGTGACGTGGTTATTAAAGCTTATTGTTTGCTGTTGTAGGAGCCGACACTAAAATCATGAGGAACAGTGGCAAAACGAGGTTCAAGAGGACCAAAATTGATGAGCTGATGAACTACATGGTTTACATGGCAAGGCTGACACATTCATTTCAATTTTATTTTTTTATGTTATGATTTAGACCAGGGATGGGCAACTTCCATGATAAAGAGGGCCAAATTTTTTTTCAGCACGACCATTGGAGCGCTACATGACCACGCACTTCAAATAATTGGATATGAAAGACGCTACAAATGATTCTAAATAAGAACAAATTTTATATGAATTTATATCTGTATGTTTACTGCACCAACATATAACTATTTTCTACATATTAATGCATTTTAATATGGCCTTAAGCAAAAGACAAACCGTTTGCTTTAAAAAAAAGTTCAAAAAGTCATTTGAACTCCTTCATATCAAAGAACAAAAAGTTTGCTTAAAAGACTGATTGCAAGTAGTTTCTGTGTATAAAATAAATGCATTTTAACAAAAAGTGCTGCTGTTTACATACTTTTGATTTGAGGTCTACTACTACAGCGGCTCTGGCAGCTCCAGTGTACTTCTCATATTTAACCTTATGCAAGCTGTTGTAATGTCGACTTAAGTTGTAATCTTTCAGGGCTGATAATGTCTCCAAGCAAACTAGACACATTGGTTTTCCTTTGAATTCGGTGAAGAGGTACTCTTCTTCCCATTTTGTCTGAAAAATTTGATTTTCTCGGTCAAGTTTTCTCTTTATGCCACTGCTAGTGGCCATGGCTCTTGACTTTCTTCCTCGCTGTTGCAAAGCGGCCCATGCCCGCTATTGTTTGGGTACGGCGCGGCCTCTATCGGCCTCTAAAAATATAATTTTTAAATTATTATTGATCTATTCGCGGGCCGCACTGAGTGATGATGAGAGCCGTGTGTGGCCCCCGGGCCGCCAGTTGCCCATCCCTGATCTAGACTGTGCAGGAGATTATCAATAAGTAAGACATCCAGTTGGTGCCACAGAGATATGGAGCTAAAACAGTGACAGCTTGCAGTGACATTGAAGAGATTTGGCAATTTAAATAAAACATTGAAAAATTTAACTTTGAAAATCACTTGCAATGACATCAAAAAAGAGATTTGGCATTGAAAAATTAGACTTTGAAAAGTCAAACATTGTTACAAAGTAAAAACTTATGATGATTTTCCAATTTTATGCCTTCCATTTATCCGGTACTCCTCATCATCTACCTGCTGTCACTGGTTTAGCTCCATGTCTCTACAATCAATAGCTGTATAAGCTAAAGAAGATATTAATGAAAATAATACCCTTATGGTCGAGCAGCGGTACTTGACCGGAGCTTTCCATAAGTTCAATGCAGGTTAGAGGAGGAGTACCGGGAAAAACGGAAGGGGCTTAAATTTAGCCCCGCCCCCGACGCCAAAACAGTGCCAGCTTGTAGTGACATCGTAGCTGAAGGAGCTCTGCAGTGACACTGAAAACATAAAACGCAACATAAAATGTCAGTTTTTTTTAAATTTCTAACAATGTTTGACTTTTCAATGTTTGATTTCAGTGCCAAATCTCTTTTCAGTTTCACTGCAAACTGTCACTGTTTTAGCTCCATACAGAGGAGGATCTGTACTGTGGCGCCCCCTAAAGGGAACGGCCATAACAAGGAGTGAAACACTGGACTTTCTCTCTGCAGATCTTTGCTCTGCTCATCCTGGTGGCAGCCGGTCTGGCCATTGGTCACACCTTCTGGTACGAGCAGATCGGATCCAAGGCCTGGTATCTGAAAGACGGCAAAGACTACAACGCCTCCTACAGAGGCTTCCTCAGTTTCTGGGGGTACATCATCGTCCTCAACACCATGGTGCCCATTTCACTCTATGTCAGGTCAGTAAAGCTTCCCAGTGGTCCCAATTAGTCCCAGATCAAATGGAACGAACCTGAATTTGTTGAATTGTTAATTAAAGGTTTATTGGGATTCAGCTAAGTTTAATTAATTGGTTTTATTTGAACCTTCAGATTACATTAACATTTCACTAGACTTTTAAGTTGCTGAGCTCATCTTATTTTTTCACTTAGTCTGGGAGTTTTCAGTGATTTTTATTGGAAGTGTTATTTTGTCTGCATGACTGTTAGTAGTTTGTTTAATCGAGCTTTAATTTGAGATGCCCAGTGAGTGCTAAAATAACAGCAGTTCTGCTTGGTGTGCAGCGTGGAAGTGATCCGTCTGGGCCAGAGCAAATTCATCAACTGGGACCTGCAGATGTACTATGCAGAGAAGGACACACCAGCTAAGGTACTTTGATTAAACTTCTTATTCGCCTGTTTAGGGGGTAGAAAAAGAAAACCAGTTAACCTCTACGGACACAATTAATAAATGTGTTTAAATGAAAATGAAAGCAGCCTCCCTTTTTTCTATATATGGAGAAGAAAACCACGGTGTTGGATCAGACACTTTTTTACAGTACGAGTGTCTGAGTGGAGGCGAATTCACGTTAATGAAGCTTCAGCTGTCAGAACGAGGGCCTCACATTTGACCCGAGGATACTTTGCTCTGCAGCCTAATTCAGAGGGCAGTATTCTTTCATTTCAGCCTTACCAAACATCCACAGCTTTTCCCAATTGTCCTGTCATGACCTTTAACCTGCTAACCGAGGCCTGTAGAGTCTGAGGTGGAGCACTTCGGTTTCTGGTCATTTCTCTGAGCTTCCCGCTCTGACCTTGGGCTGAACCTGCTGGGACGTCCACTCCTGAGAAGATTGGAAGCTGAGATGGTCTCCTCCTGGGAATAATCTTCCTCTCTGCAGGATCAGTTTGCAGTAACAGGTGCTTCTTTAGGGTCATCCTGGAGCAACAGAGCAGACTCTGCACTCCAAAAGACTTAAGTCTCCTCAGCAGGTAGAGAGACTGTCCTGAAGACCTTTTAGACTCAGCCAGCTTCTATGGTGTAGTTTGTCAGAGCAGCAGCTGAGAGGAAGCGGTTTGACCATGTCATCAGGAGGGCCAGGTCTGCCCTAGGATGCTGCCTGGACCCAGAGGTGCTGGTGGGAGACAGAAATAACTGCACTGTTGTCCAGTGCGCCAACCACCATGCAAGAAGCTGTTGCAGAGCTGGAGGGCTCCTTCCATGGTGCACAAAGGAGCGTCATCACAGATCCTTCCTCCCAGCAGCTGGTTGACTTTAAAACCCTCCCTGGTCCCAACAAACTCAATGTGCTCACATCCCGCCTGCTATCTGCAGTTTCTTTTAAATTTCCTATTGGTGTTTTTTATTCATAACTATGCATGCACTTTTTGCGCATCTTTTTTTAAATCACCCTACTCAGTTGCGCATTTCTTTAATATGAGTGTGCTACTTTTAATAACTGTAAAGTTTTTTTAATTTAATGTTGTAAATAGTCTGTTCATCTTTAATGTTTTATTTTTTTCACCCTTGTGAGAATCTATTTGGTTCCATTTGCCCGTCACTCTACACTTGAATTTTTACATTTTTGGGACAGAGGATATTTTATTCTAATCAGAAGTCTCCATGCCGGCGTTAACAAAGGGCAGTATTCTTCAAAGTGGAAACTGCTAAAACTCCTGCTTAGAAATGTCGATGTCAATCATTTACTAAAATGCTTTAATTAGCAGCATCTCGCGGTCATTTACCATCTTAAATCTTATGAAAGGACTGACACCAACAACAAACCTCGTTGCTACCTGCGTTCATGTTTATTTTTTTTCTGCACAGGCCCGAACGACAACCCTGAACGAGCAGCTCGGGCAGATCCAGTATATCTTCTCTGACAAGACGGGAACTTTGACGCAGAACATCATGCAGTTTAAGAAGTGTACCATCGTGGGGCGAAGTTACGGTACGGCGCGCGCTGTTATTCTCCTACTACTCTGTAAAGCTAACAGCGGCGCAACCAGAAACGCTGAAATTGGGGATGTTTCTGGGGACATGTGGTCCAAAATGGAGACTGTCGGACACATATGGTCAACCTGGTGTGGCTACTTCCTGTTTGATTTTGTTAGCGCTGTAACTTGTGGTTTTAGGACTGAATTTAGTTATTCTGACGTGAGATGCTGGAATTGCTAAACAATGCTGAATTTGAGGCTAATGCTAAGTGTGTGGCCAGCAAGGAGGCTAGCACTGCTAAACCTTTTTGTTGAGGTTGTTTGTACCTAATGGTTCATCATCGGCAGGGAGCTTGAAGTAGAGCCGCTGCTTCTCCGCATTGAAAGGAGTCAATTGAGGTTTTGGCACCAGATCAGGATGGCTCCTGGGCGACTCCCCTTGGGGAGTTTTGTACAGGCGTAATAAACTGGGAGAACTCTTTAGGGAAGGCCAAGAAATCACTGAAGGGACTCTATATCCTATCTGGCATGAAAACTCGTTGGGATTTCTCAGATTGAGTTGGAGGATGTTGTCGGGGAAAGGGCTTGTCTGGGTTTCCCTCTTGGACCGGTTACCCCTGTGACCCGATCTCTGATTAAGTGGAACACATTAGATATCTGACTGATGCATTTTGTTTGCTCTGTTCTTATTCCATTTTTCTGCTCTTTCTTATTTTTAAACAGGAGAACCAACCACTAAAGAAGGAGTGAAGCTGGAAAAAATAAAGGTATGAATTCACACTTAGAATTTCCTTTTTTTTTCCTTAAATATACCTTAGTTACTTTTGTCATGGGAAGATTATAAAAAGGTACATTAACTACCCCATCCTATATGATGATCTTGGGTTAATGTTGAATATCTGGCATTTACCAGGTTCTTAAATGATTAAAGTCTAACTACAACGGTATAAAACACACAGATGCCACCATTTTATTTATTAATCCATGAAAACCTCATAAATGAACAGATCGTATCCAGAACATAAATTGTATAAAAAAAGAAAGAAATGCATTTCTGCCTTTCCCGTCTGTTAGCCGGTGGACTGGGCCTGGAACAGCCTCGCGGACAAGAAGTTCGATTTTGTGGACCACTTACTGGTTGAGCTGATCAAATCCAAGAAGGACAAAGATGCGCTGGAGTTCTTCAAGCTTCTCTCGCTCTGCCACACGGTCATGGTGGAGAACAACGACGGTAAACCCAAAATGTTTTGGAGAAGGATGAAGAAACCTGACTGGCAACTGTTTTAGTTCGGGGATTTATACAAAAGGACGAAAGGGAAAACTGCCCCTGACAGATTGTTGTGCTCTGGTTCTAGGCGAGCTGGTCTATCAGGCAGCGTCTCCTGACGAGGGCGCTCTTGTGACGGCGGCCAGGAATTTCGGCTACGTCTTTCTCTCCCGAACCCAGGACACGATCACCATCTCGGAGATGGGACAGGAGAAGACCTACGAGATGCTGGGGCTGCTCGACTTCAATTCCGACCGCAAGCGCATGTCTATCATCTGTAAGAAAGACAAACCGAGTAGCAGCAGAACCTGTTAATGAGCAGGGAGAGAGATATGTGGGTTTATCTGGACTAGGTATCGCTTAGTATTGGATAAAGATGAGCTCCTTCCACCTGAACAAGAAATATTTTACTCATGTTATCCTTCCTGCTGGAAGATTACCGTTACTAGACCAATGGTTGGGTGTATAAATGTTTGAATTCATTGTCTATTTTCTCCAATCCACCAAATTATAAATGCAGACTCAAAATATATACATGGATTTGACTAAATCTTGTCCAGTTGAAGTACCTTCCAGAACTTAAATTTAGGAAAAGGCCAGGACCTGATTGATGCACAATAAGGTCCGGTTCGCCAGTACCATTTGACTAATACTCTAATCTAGCAGTTCCTAAACTTTTCCTGCTGGGCCTTTGGTTTACAAGAAAGTTTTTGCGTCCCCTGACCCCACCCAATCCCACACCCCACTCCCCGAGAAACCTTTTCAACTTCTGAATAAATAATGGTCAACTGCAGTAAAATGCTTGATGCTGAAAATAAACTACAATCTCCTTTAAATCACAAAACTGCATTTTAGTCGTAATTATTTTCAGTTTGACTGTTTACTATGTAACAGAGTTCCACATTGCTATCAAACCATTTTTTGTTTTTAGAAAATCCCTCTAAAAATTGGTAATTTATTCAATTAATTTCCACCATGCCACTCTTGCAATTAAACTGGACCCCTCTAGGGGGCGGACTCTCCACTTAAGAACCACCACTCTTATAAACGTGAACTCTGAAAGGACCTAAGAACAACTATTTTAAATGTACACAAGCTGATGAAAGACTTATGGGAAGCGGTTTTCTAAAGCGGTGCAATAAAGTTGTTCAGATGTGTCGCCACTTTGCTAAGGTCCAGTAGGTGATGGATGAAAGGAAAGATGAAATATCAGATGAAAGAAAAAGACGTCGGTTGGGATGTTCAATCCAGAAAGAACCAAGGCTCAAGTCTCCCATCGTAATCATCGTCTTAGATGGTTAAATCTTAACTACAGTCAGGAAAAGCGTCATAAATATGTCCTAATTGGGTTTTGAAAGAGATGAAGCTGGTTCACAGAAATACTTCTGGGATGGTCGTCCCAAAGCTCCAACTGTAACCGTCTAAAAATATATGGATTATACCTAAAAGCAGTGTCAGAGCTGGGAAACAATCAACCAATGGCAAAAAGAATGGTCCAATATCCAGCTAGATTGACTTCAGAAGCTGGTTGATGGCTACAAAACATACGTAAGTTTGAGCCAGTATGTATAGTTCTGACCCTGTCTGGATGAGAGAAAATCCAGACAGAGTCGGACAAATTCAACGTTTCTACCAAACTTTGCACAGTGTGGTTTGGTGTGGAGGTAAAGTTCTGAGGACAGACGTTGGTCCAGCTGTCGCTTCGCTTCGTGTCTCGTTCAGAATATGCTAGCAGCATGTTTTCATGAATCCGTTCTGGGGTGACCTCTGGTTTTCTCATTTTTCCAGTGAAGTTTCCCGACGGCCGTATTCGTCTGTACTGTAAGGGAGCCGACACGGTCATCTATGAGCGACTCTCCCCGGACAGCAGACACAAGGAGACGACGCAGACCGCCCTGGATGTGAGTCCACGTCGCGTCACCGCTGTGGTAGCAGCCAGACTACTCTGGCAGGAAACAATGTAGGTTTTCATTTCTCGATTTGTCTTTCAGTTGTTTGCCAACGAGACCTTGAGGACGCTCTGCCTGTGTTACAAAGACATCAGCGCCAGCGAGTTTGAGGCTTGGTCCCGGAAACACAAAGAAGCCCAGGTGGTCATGGTGGACCGAGAAGCTGCCCTCGACAGAGTTTACGAGGAGATCGAGAAGGACTTGATGGTGGGTGGAAAGCACATAATGGACTTCAACAATTTAAGATCCAGCTGTGCTTAGTATTTATTAATTGTTTTCTTAAAATGGTCTTCAGCTGATTGGGGCAACCGCCATCGAGGATAAGCTTCAGGAAGGAGTTCCAGATACCATCTCCAAACTGGCCAAGGCTAACATCAAGATATGGGTCCTTACTGGCGATAAGAAAGGCAACTTCCCCTTCAGACGGCAGTGGAGAGAGGCTCTGATGTCGCGTCCTTGTGAAGGCTGCGATTAACCCAAGATGTTTTCTCTTCCCTCCAGAGACGGCAGAAAACATCGGGTATTCCTGCTCCCTTCTGACTGATGACATGGAGATCCACTATGGAGAAGATGTTAAGTGAGTTGGTCTTAAATCCTACAGCTTCAAGAGGCTTTACCAATCAGAATATGTACTAGGTATTAGAGATGCTCAATGGTATCAGCATAACAATAGGCAGGGAAATGGTTAAAATGGTCCACGGGGTGTAGTGCACCTCTATATTCTAGAAATTCCCAAAGGCATTTCCCAGTAACTGAAACTCCAAGAAGTTGGGTAGAGTGCATAGTTTCAGTTAGCTTGATGTGTGGCTGGGTAGAGTTTGGCTAAAACAAATCCTTTAGCTCTCAAACCCAGTCGGTCCTGGCAGAACACTGTTCACACTGAGCCTGGTTCTGGTTCTGCTGGAGGTTTCTTCCTGTTAAAGGGGAGTTTTCCTCTCCACTGTCGCTACATGCATGCTTGGTATTAGGGATTGCTGCAAAGTTAACGACTCAATGCCAGAAACAGTCCACTGTGGCTCTACGCTCGTTCAGGAGGAGTGAATAATGCAAGTCAATGACTGGATGTAACCTGCTGGGCTTCCTTAGATATAAAACTTTGGGCCAACCAGTCTGGAGGATTTGATTGAATGGACTTTATTCCTTGAGAGGATGTGTTGCAAATTGCAGATAAACTGAATTGAATAGCCAATCCTGAACATTTTGTAGTGTTGTTTTGCCCAGACATCCAAGAGCAAGTTTATACATAAGAGTATTGACATGCGACACTAAGCTTTCTTTCTCTATAACAAATGTGTTTTTTGGGGGAAATTTGCAGCACAAAGCTGAGGACCCGTCAGGAAAAAAGAAGAAATGAACCTCCATCATCGTTTCGACCCGGCAAGAAGAAGCCTGCTGAACTTTTCTTCCCTGGATCTGGCAAAAATGCTCTCATCATCACTGGAGGATGGCTGGTTAGACTCATTCTATTACAGAGTTGTTTGAAAATGTAAAACTTTCACACCCAATTCTGCGGGCAGTACCTAACGCAATGTGTTGTTTTCTGAAAACTGCCTTTAATGTTGCAGGAGTGAGCACCTTCTCTCTAAGACATTCCCTCAGATACGTTAGTAATCATCATCTGTCTCATTAAAACCTCCATTCCAAAGAAATGTGTCCTCTGCGTTTAACCCGGCCGTCAGGGAGCAGTGGGCCGACACTGGCCGACTCCCTGGAGCATTCTGGGGCTAAAGGTCTTGCTCAAGGACCTAGAGTTGCAGTTAGTGGGATTTGCACCTGGGCACTGCTAGGCTACCTCTCTCCTGTTTACCTTACCTTAGTAAAGCAGCTTGGCAAGTTTCCCAGGGAGCAGAGGTGGGTAGAGAAGCCAGAAATCTTACTCGGGTAAGAGTAGCACTACTTCAACATATTTTTACCCAACTCAAAGTAAGAAAGTACCAAACCAAGAAATTGCTAAAGTAAGAGTAAAAATGTATTTGGTTAGAACGCTACTCAAGAACTGGGTAAATATTTATGACAACTGATTTAATATTTAAAAATTATGTAATTGGTCAGGCCAAAAATATTAAATTATGTACAAATTCTGGTATTCTAACGACAAACATAAAACATTTACAAACAATAACAATTACAACGTAACAAATTCAGGCAGAAGACACACTTTTTTTTTAAACAATGTTTTTCAACATAAGACTTATGAAACCAAGCAGTTAATGTATATAAAGTTAGAACAGTGCAAAGTGCTTCCAATGACAATATCGACTGTTTACTGTACGTTCATTGGACCTGTGAATGGCTCAGTGAGCTCATCAGATAGAAAATAACATTAAAACAACAAAACGTGTGTACAAATAAGAAATCTCACCTTAATATAAACTGTAGTTGTGTCTCTCTGGTGCATTTTTTGTTGAAACAAGTTTGTTCTTTATTCAGTGAAGTTACTCACAGTGGATAGAGCAGCCAGACATTTTACACAACTAAGAGTAGCGATACTACTTCAGAATATTTACTCAAGTAAAAGCAAGAAGTACAGTGCAGTAAAACTACTCCCAGAAGTATATTTTCTTCAAGAAGTTACTTAAGTAAATGTAACTGAGTAAATTTAACTAGTTACTACCCACCTCTGCCAGGAAGTACCGTTCAAGTGGTTCCTGTGGACTACTGGGTTACCAGTCCCCTCAGTAATCCAGCCCAGTTTGGAAAAGTTTCCTGTAGGTTATGGGAAAGTCGTACCTTTGAAACTGATAAAGAAATCCAATTCCCAAACGTGACCTTTATGTTCTGGGAAAAAGCACTTTGTATTGTCCTTTTTGGTCCGTTTGTTTATCAAAATATTTTTTTTTCTTGCGAACTCATCGCTACGTTGTTTTTTTTTAGAACGAGATTCTTTGTGAGCAAAAGAAGAAACGCCGCAGGCTTCGTCTTCGGCGTTTAGGAAAGAGACAAACTCCCAGCAACCCTCAGGATCCGATGAACGACTGGGAAAAGGAAATGAGACAAGTAAGACTAACATCTGCAACCACACTGCCTGTCGTCATGTTGTCGCTGCAAAAACACACGCAACGTGCAATTTACAGTTTTATGGCTGTTATTCGGGGGGAAAAATCCATCTGTGGCTAGTGTCTTTACCCACTGTGGGCCACTAGAGGGAGCTGGTGTGCCTTAACTTGAGAGTGTCTCGTTTTTGTCCCGCAGATAGACTTTGTGGACATGGCCTGTGAGTGCGAAGCAGTGATCTGCTGCCGCGTCACACCGAAACAAAAGGCTAACGTTGTGAGTTTGGTGAAGAAGTACAAGAAGGCCGTGACGCTGTCCATCGGAGACGGAGCCAATGACGTCAACATGATCAAAAGTAAAAGACGCAAACGACCTGATAGCTCTTCTTAGTTTCTGAGCCGTTCTCCTAAAACCTTCACTGTCTCCTGTCCCTCCAGCTGCAGACATCGGCGTGGGCATCAGCGGTCAGGAGGGGATGCAGGCTGTCATGTCCAGCGACTACGCCTTCGCCCAGTTCAGTTACCTGCAGCGCCTCCTGCTGGTGCACGGTCGCTGGTCCTACATCAGGATGTGCAAGTTTCTGCGTTTCTTCTTCTTCAAGAACTTCGCCTTCACCCTGGTCCATTTCTGGTATTCCTTTTTCAGCGGATACTCCTCTCAGGTCAGCGGCGCTGCACACATCTCCTCCATACAGTCCCATCTGCTAAGTCTGATCTGCTAAGTCTGAGGGTTCATGATCACAATCTGGCATCCGTTCTTTTACATTATGTTGAGTTTTCTTAAATGTTCAACCACTTCAATCCAAAAGTGCAAATAGTGAGAGCTTTTAAGTGTGCGATCAAGATGAAACACAAGGAGCCCATTTCATCGTACCAGCGGCACCAGGCGCTTCAACCTCTGTCTTTTCTGCAGAGTCTGAAATTTCAGCGCTTTCACCCTCATCCAGGTTTTGTTTTTCTCTTTATTGGGTCACGCATTCAGATCTTCCACCTTCATGTAAAGCTCTGTTCTTTTCGGGGTTTCTGTACCCTTTGGACACCATGGCCTGGTTTCAGTGAATGTGGTTGGACTGCACCACTGAGGTTTGTCCAGATGGACCTGTTCTGATAGCTGGAGGCCACAGAGGATGGACAGGAGTGAGGAGTACGTTTATGTAGTGTCTGAATTCAACGCAACAGTATATAAAACATTGTTTATTGTTCCCTTTATATTTTTCTCTCTGAAACCTTGGACTCATTCGGCACTCTGTCCAACATTAGCGGACCAAGTGGAGACCTAAGAAACCATCAGTCTCCAGTTGATAAACGGCATCTTAACCTTGTTGGACTCTGTAGGAACAAAATATCCAGCTTTATGAGAACTAGTGTCGTTTCTCCTGCAGGTCGCCTATGAAGACTGGTTCATCACGCTCTACAATCTGGCCTACAGCAGCTTACCGGTTCTTCTTGTTGGACTCCTCGATCAGGTAAAGACTCGTTTCTCTGCATGACTGACTTTTAATTTACTCGTTTTCAGTAATCCTGCCGTGTCGCTTTACAGAGAGCTGAAGAGGGTTCTGCAGTCATAATGTACATTACTGGCTAAATGGGGTTTTTGGTAAAGCAGATTTGGGGATGTTTAAAAGAATCGCTTAGAAATGGATAAAAGGAATGTATTGGCTGTTGATGCCGTCTGTGACATCCTCACCAGGGCTAGAGAAAAACTGCTCTGAAAGTTCCCAGGGAGCGCCGTGTAATTAAATAATCATGCAGGACCTGAACGTCTGCCACAGGAATGGACGACCTGCAGCTCTATCACATCAGGCAGATCCAGCTGAAGCTTGTGGATGTTAATGTGCTTCAGAGTTAGACGGTGGAAACGGGGAGAGGATGGCAGAAGTGCTCATGGCTACGGGAATCAAACCTTGCTCACAGCAGCAGTAACTGCATGATTTTTACCTGAAGATTTCAGAAACTGCCTGATATCTCGTGGTTGTGAGTTTGGTTGGTCAGTGCGTTCGTCAGTAGCGCTGCGTGTTCAACTAACAGACCACGTGACAACCGATGATGAATTCTGGTACCGAAGGTACCTGGGAGTCCATAAAGCAACTTAACAGGGCAAAACTGCTGTATGGGTCTCAGCCTTAAAGGTTCCTGCAGACTCCTGTGACCCGTTTTCCAGGAACGGGGAAATAACTTATAATTACAGGAAATTATCCTGTGATTTTTTTTTTTTGTTTTTTGGCCTTAATGTTTTTCAACCTGTAAAACCTCAGATTTAAGCAGAAATGTGAGTTTGGATGAGATTTTGGTCCTTTATAAAAAGATATGCTCCCTGATTATGCGTGCAGTGAAACTCATGTTGATACTGCAGGGCCGATGTCTAGTTGGTCGGACTGAATATCTGGCAGAGCAGAAGCAGAATATGTGCATGCATATACAATCATATTCAATGAATTAGAATATGCATTTCTAAGAGGTGACATTCCACGTCCCAAGAGCCAGCTTCTGCAGCCGGCTGTACCGATCCGTTGTGGTGAAGAGAGAGCTGAGCCAAAAGGCCAAGCTCTCGATTTACCAGTCGATCTACGTTCCTACCCTCATCTATGGTCACGAGCTTTGGGTCGTGACCAAAAGAACGAGATCCCGGATACAAGCGGCTGAGTTTTCTCCGTAGTGTGTCTGGGCTCTCCCTTAGAGATAGGGTGAGGAGCTCAGTCATCCGGGGAGGACTCAGAGTAGAGCCGCTGCTCCTCCACGTCCAGAGGAGCCAGTTGAGGTGGCTCGGGCATCTGGTTAGGATGCCTCCTGGACGCCTCCCTGGAGAGGTGTTCTGGGCACGTCCCACCGGGAGGAGGCCCAGGGGAAGACCCAGGACACGCTGGAGGGACTATGTCTCCCTGCTGGGAACGCCTTGGGATTCCCCCGGAGGAGCTGGCCCAGGTGGCCGGGGAGAGGGACGTCTGGGCCTCCCTACTGAAGCTGGTACCCCCACGACCACTGAGCTATATTATTCACTGGAGTGCTAATAGCCGCTGTTAGAACGAGTCGCTTTGAAGCCACCAGCCACCATATTGGTACTCCCTATTTTCCCCCAGTAACTAGGGAATATGTGCGCTACAGCATCGAATAATGAGGATTTTCTCATGTTCAGGGGGGGCTTAAAACTTTTAAAATGTCAAATACCATATACTTTTATGCTATGCTCCAAAACGATCAAGTACTGAGAAACTCATGTGCGGAAAGATTTTGCATTTTATATATATATATATATATACACTCACCGGCCACTTTATTAGGTACCCCATGCTAGTAACGGGTTGGACCCCCTTTTGCCTTCAGAACTGCCTCAATTCTTCGTGGCATAGATTCAACAAGGTGCTGGAAGCATTCCTCAGGGAGTTTGGTCCATATTGACATGATGGCATCACACAGTTGCCGCAGATTTGTCAGCTGCACATCCATGATGCGAATCTCCCGTTCCACCACATCCCAAAGATGCTCTATTGGATTGAGATCTGGTGACTGTGGAGGCCATTTGAGTACAGCGAACTCATTGTTATGTTCAAGAAACCAGTCTGAGATGATTCCAGCTTTATGACATGGCGCATTATCCTGCTGAAAGTAGCCATCATGGGTTGGGTACATTGTGGTCATAAAGGGATGGACATGGTCAGCAACAATACTCAGGTAGGCTGTGGCGTTGCAACGATGCTCAATTGGTACCAAGGGGCCCAAAGAGTGCCAAGAAAATATTCCCCACACCATGACACCACCACCACCAGCCTGAACCGTTGATACAAGGCAGGATGGATCCATGCTTTCATGTTGTAGACGCCAAATTCTGACCCTACCATCCGACTGTCGCAGCAGAAATCGAGACTCATCAGACCAGGCAACGTTTTTCCAATCTTCTATTGTCCAATTTCGATGAGCTTGTGCAAATTGTAGCCTCAGTTTCCTGTTCTTAGCTGAAAGGAGTGGCACCCGATGTGGTCTTCTGCTGCTGTAGCCCATCTGCCTCAAAGTTCGACGTACTGTGCGTTCAGAGATGCTCTTCTGCCCACCTTGGTTGTAACGGGTGGTTATTTGAGTCACTGTTGCCCTTCTATCAGCTCGAACCAGTCTGGCCATTCTCCTCTGACCTCTGGCATCAACAAGGCATTTCCGCCCACAGAACTGCCGCTCACTGGATGTTTTTTCTTTTTCGGACCATTCTCTGTAAACCCTAGAGATGGTTGTGCGTGAAAATCCCAGTAGATTAGCAGTTTCTGAAATACTCAGACCAGCCCTTCTGGCACCAACAATCATGCCACGTTCAAAGTCACTCAAATCACCTTTCTTCCCCATACTGATGCTCGGTTTGAACTGCAGGAGATTCTCTTGACCATGTCTACATGCCTAAATGCACTGAGTTGCCGCCATGTGATTGGCTGCTTAGAAATTAAGTGTTAACGAGCAGTTGGACAGGTGTACCTAATAAAGTGGCCGGTGAGTGTATGTATATATATATATATATATATATATATATATATATATATATATATATATATATATATATATATATATATATATATATATATATATATATATATATTTTTTTTTTTTTTTTTTTTTTTTTTTTTTTTTTTTTTTTTTTTTTCAGCACCTAATTTCCTAGTAGTTGATAGTGTTAGTACATCCACTGACTGTAGAATTACCTATGAAACGTTTTCACACAGCCAGAAAACTGCTTGTTGTTGAAACCAAATCTTATATGATTCTGTGAGAGTAGGGAGTAGCAAGATGGCGGCCAGTGACTTCGGTTTTTCGGCAAAATCAGCACTCCATTGTATTATATAGCTCGGTGCACACGACCCGACCCCGGATAAGAGGAAGAAGATGGATGGATGGGATTTCTAAGAGGCTTGTTTGTCAGATTAAAAGGACTTTTTGAAAAAAAAAAATCAGGTATTCAACATGCTTTTCATTAATTTCTGCATGAAAAATTTTGCTTTTCTATTGATTTGATGCAATATTTTTATCTTAAATGCTGTTTTTATTAGCTGGTGTGGGGGGAAAAAACCTAATTAACATGAATGCTTTAAATGGTAAATGGTAAATGGCTTGTACTTGTAAAGCGCTTTATCTAGTCTTGACGACCTCCAAAGCGCTTTACACTACAGTTCACCCATTCTCACACACATTCACACCCTGGCAGTGGTGAGCTATGTTAGTAGCTACAGCTGCCCTGGGGCAGGCTGACAGAGGCGAGGCTGCCATACACTGGCGCCATTTAAAACATCAGTCTGTGTTAGTCTATATAATGGTTTTCCCGTTGAACTAAGTTATTGAAATAAATTAACTTTTCAGTAACATTCTGATTTATTGAACGTGACTGTGTACGTTCTCCCTCCCATCCACCAGGTGGTGCTGCAGCACCATCTGCACACCTACAGGTCTTTTGTCATTTGCAGAAACTGGATCCAAATTAACAGCATTAAAAGCTTTGCGTCGTCCAAATAATGAAAGTTTTCATTTTAAAAATGTCATAAAAAGCTGTTTAAGCAACTTAATTTAGGTTTTAAATCAATTATGGTTTTAATTTGCAGAATTTGATTCTGTTTATTATACTTTGGACCCAAATACCAAATTGAAATAAGACGTTTGGACCCAGAAAGGGAAGATGATCTAAAATGTGTTTGTTTGACCACCTCTTTGTTCCTTTTTCCTCTGCAGGACGTGAACGACAGACTCAGCCTGAAGTTTCCAAAGCTCTATCTACCTGGCCAGCAGGGGTTGCTGTTCAACTACAAGAAGTTCTTCATCAGCCTATTCCATGGCATCTTCGTGTCCCTCGTCATCTTCTTCATCCCGTACGGCGCGTTCCTGCAGACCATGGGGCAGGACGGAGAGGCTCCCTCTGACTACCAGTCCTTTGCTGTTGTCACCGCCTCGTCTTTGATTTTCACCGTAAACCTGCAGGTCAGACGGATCGCTTCAGTTCTCGCCGCCAACAATCGACTGTTCTGCACTGCAGCTTTTTCTGACATTAAGCAGAGATGGATGCTTAGATCCATGAAGAGCTTCAGCTATTTTCCTTGTTCCTCTGTGCCGAACCAGCTGTTAGAACGAGAATATCACAAGTTTAGGAGAAGCAAACGAGCGAAGAGCAAAATCCCATAAAGGAGTATCCTTACTTCCCACTGTTTTAACTAAATCAGCCGTCTCTCTCTCTTCAGATCTCTCTGGACACGTCGTATTGGACCTTTGTGAGCTGCTTCGCCGTTTTAGGGTCCATAGCCATCTACTTTGGGATCATGTTTGACATCCACAGCGCGGGGATCCATGTTATCTTCCCCTCGGTGTTCACCTTCACAGGTTGGTTTCTGAGAACCTCCGAGGCTGGACACTCAAACATTTATTCAGCTATAAACTTCACTAATTTAAAAAAGCAGAAGGAGATCATTGATATTTGGGACGCGAGTCCTTAATCTCCCCCTTCTTACATAGCAGCATGATCTGCTCAGCGGTGGTGATTCAACCAGGAGAGCTGAATGTTGTGTCTGTGACTGTAGGTGCAGCGTCGAATGCTCTGCGTCAGCCCTATCTGTGGTTAACCATCATCCTGACCGTGGGGATCAGTCTGCTGCCCGTCGTCTGCATCCAGTTCCTCCATAAAACCATCTGGCCCTCGGTCGGAGACAAGGTGAGACCGGCTGATTGGTTTAACCCTGATTCCCAACACCGATTCCCGTTAAGATGAATTCCGGCAACATATCACCACTATTTACTGGTTTAAGACCAAAGAACAGGAGCCATGTGTGATCATTGAACATTTGCTTAAAATTAGAGCTGCATCATATTAGAAAACCTTGTGACGGACAATCTTGCGACGCGTCAGCATTTTGGACGTCATTTATGTCCGATGTGAGCATCTGCAGCGCTACAACTGGCTAAATAATACATTAGCATGAAATTCCAAGTTTAAATGGTTTGACAACTGCCTGTCTGGTAGGTCACAAGGTGTGCTGGTGGAGGGCCTTTCTTCCCCTTGTCTTCCAGTATATAAGGGTGTTCCACAAGGTTCAGTCCTAGGTCCCATTCTTTTTTAATCTATAGTAACGGTTTAGACAGAAACGTGCCATATGCTAGTTTTCATTTTTATGCAGATGATACTGTATTGTACTGTGCTGCCAACACAGTAAAACATGCTTTTTAAAAGCTATAAGCAGCTTTCGGTGTGGTACAGTCTAATTTGAATGATTTTAAAGCTTGCTTTAAATGTTCATAAATTTAAAGTAATGTTCTGTCAAATTTACAATTGTTGCAGCCCATTATTACTTTTCAAGGCTCTCCGATCGAAGTAGTATCTCAATATAAATATTTAGGTTTTATTAATGATGATTCTCTGGGTTTACGCCCCATATTTGAGGCTAGAAGGCGTCTTGTTGCTGCCACTTTTCTACCAAGTTTGGACTATGGTGATGTAATTCATATGCATGCATGTTCACACTGGTTGCATATGATGGATTCTGTGTATCACGGAGCGTTACGTTTTATTATTTATTATCCACCTGGAGACTCTGTCACTGGTATAATTTCATTTACAAAGCCTTCTTGGGTTTACTTCCCTTATCTTCTCTCTCTTGTTAATAGAAAATATTCAGGAGGTTATTCTCTGTGTTCCAATGAGTTATTTTACTTAATGTATCCGAAGTTCGCACTGATTATGGTTTAAAAAAAATCTTTCCAGTATGCAGCTCCCTCAGACTGGAACTTGAAGCTGAACGATTTGGTCTCTGTTAATGTATATAAGGGATTTTTAAACCAGTTTATAAATAAGGTGTCTGTTTGTAGATGTTAAGCCTAATTTTTAATCGTATCCTGCCAAAATTGTATCTTTAATGTATTTACATGTCTGTAGTTTTTGATTGGAAT
This sequence comes from Fundulus diaphanus, assembly GCA_037039145.1. NCBI lineage: Eukaryota > Metazoa > Chordata > Actinopteri > Cyprinodontiformes > Fundulidae > Fundulus > Fundulus diaphanus. Next base: position 3,190,685 of record CM073141.1, on the reverse strand, counting down.
TGTGTGATGTTGCCATTCTTGGCCAGGTCTCTCTTAAAAAAGATATTTTTAATCTCAATGAGATCTACCTGGATAAATAAAGGTTACATTCATACATTAAAACATTCAGGAAATGTTTGCCAACTATTATGGTGATATAAATGCTGCACGCTGACATTGGGATAATGATCTGCAGACATTAGTTTCTGCTCGGCTCTCTGAAGGTCCCATCATTGGCAGGTTGAGGTCTGGGCTTTGACTGGATGGACCTCTTTGGCTTCCCAACATTGCAATCAGTGACCTTGTAATGGATTTGCTGTGGGGTCCAAACCTGGAAAGGTTGTCAGCAGTCTTAGATGTTTCTTCTCTTATGAAGGACTTCATAGTTTGGAAAAGACCTCGTATCCCTCCCAGATTGAAGAACAGTTGCTTCCCTCGGGTCTGCCTTGTGCAAACAAATCGCTGTAAAAAAAAAAAAAAAAGCTTCTGGAATCCTCACGGATCGTCTTAGTGTTTTGCTTATTTTATGCTAAATTATGCTGCATTTTTTTTCCCCTCATTAACCTGCAGGTCCAGAGGAACCGGAGGAAGTACGAGATGCAGCTGGAGGAGGAGGACAAGAAGAAGAAGCCCTCAGCTTTCCAACGAGGCAGAGCTTCCCGTCGCTCCGCCTACGCCTTCTCCCACACGCCCGGCTACGCCAACCTCATCTCCAGCGGCCAGAGCATCCGCCGGCGCACGACGGCGCAGGGCGGCGCACGGCGGTAACCAGGATGGGAGGCCTTCTGCCCGGAGACGGGCGGAAAACCTCTGAGCGGAGGCCTGAGAGGGAGCAAAGCTGCAGCTGGAGGAGCTGGAAATGTCTGGAGGACTTTATTTCTGTGGATCCGCTGAAACAGTCGGTCCGTTTTAGCTTTTGAAAGATGCCCAGAGGGAGAACAGAAGTGCTGAGGAAGTGCCGACTGAAGCCCTCCTGGTTGGGCTTTGCTCCATCTAGGAAACAAACTGATGACTTGAAACACTCACCGAAGAGATAGCCGCCGTTACCGGGGCTTTGAGGTCACCTGCGTGACTGACAATGTCGTTTAACTCAGGATTATTTTTAAATGAGAGCCTTATTTTTAGTAAGATGGCCGCCGCTGCGGCTGACGTGAAGCTGTAGTGGGATTTAGGGTCGTAGCCTTCGGCAGTTTTAGCCGCGCGTCCACTGAGCACTTGACTTTTAACTTTCAGCTGAATCCTAACTTTCCGGTAAAGTTCTGTTACGATTCTGTCCGTTGAGCCCAAACGGTTTCCTTCAGCATAAAACTGCAATGTAAGGCTAAAATATATTTTCTTAAGTTTTATTCTAAGTAGCGGTGGAATGTTATTATTGCCAGACTGTGCAAGGTGTTTCTTAGAAAGTGTCTTAATTTAAACATTAGTTGTGAATTCAGTTTTTGTGTATTTTTTTTACGTGTGCTAAAACACGATTTCTAATCAACTCCAGGAACCTTTTTTCTCCTTAAATGGCTTTTAAACAGTTTTTCCTGATAAGTTTGGATTATTGTTCTTTACCTCATATTTTACAGCTTTTTTCCTGTAAAACTCTGTAGGATTTTATTTACAATTTAAAGATTAGCTCAGATGCGTATCTTAGATTCGTTGGTGAACGTTATTCTTTTTTTAATTAAAAGTTAAATCACATGTTAACTCAGAAAAAAATAAGAATTTTCTATGTCTCACTTGTTTACTTGGCTGAGATGTTCCTTGTCTTATTTTTCCAGGTCTGTCATCAGATTTAAGGCATTTGGGGCAGACTGCTGAGCCAAAAACTGATAATAATTCAGGTTCTGATTGTTACCGGGTCCGCCTCATGTTGATGGTTATTACGGCTACCTGAACAGAGGTCGCTGACCTGGTGACAGGTTCTGTATGTGATGCAGTTTTATCCTTTGGTTGTTAATAAAAGGCAGCGGCACAGTTAGCAATCTGACTGATGGATGTTTATTTCCCCTAAACTGATGTTTGACTGGTTTCAGAATGAGCTCAAGGTTCCTGATTAGGGGTGAAACGAGATCTCATGATACCACATCACAATCACAGCGCATGCTATCAGCAGCAGGTGGTATTTCTCAAAAGAATTAAAATCTCTTAATGTCTCGTTCCAGTGAACTCTGCCGTCTCCTGTCGTGAGTTTTATGTGTCGTTACTCCTTCGCGGCCACTGATGTACGGTGAAGGTCATGAGTGCTGAGGCGTCGGCGCCTCTGTTGGACGTATTTCAATTTCACCCGTGTGGAAACATTTTGTTGTTTTTTAAAGCTTTTAATTTTGCTTTAATCAATTCTAACAAAACGATGGCACGAAAGACCAAAACATATTTAGCATAAGGTCAAATTTGATCTTTTTAAAAGTTTCATTTTTATGAAAATATAACATTATGTATGATCTCAGTTTTAATACACCTATCCACTGTGAATATCTCTGTACTAGGTTGTAAAAATCAAAGATCCAACCTTCTCTGGTGCAGACCCAAAACTGCAATAAGATACTGACTAAAATGAGTTGCTTAGAATTTTTTTGGTCCTTTTTTTTTTTTTTTATTAAATACAGTTTAATAGCTTAACTTTTTCTACATATTTTTTTTAAATCAGTGAGTTATTTAACTGTTAAACTCTTTTTAACTATCAATAATGTTGTTTGAACGTCACGCAGCTCAAATCTTCAGCGTTAAAGCCGACTCGTCACGTCTCATTCACAAAGGCTGTTTCTAAATCCATGCCGGTCTGATCGTTCACATACGTGTCCCATGATGACAAGACGCAACACAAATAAAACCCTTACTCTTGGTTTACATTTTGGATTATATTGATTTTCTTTCAAATATTCCTGATGCTACATGAAAGAAATTGAAAATGCAACCCTTCCAAACAAGCCAATAAGTTCAATGCTTACCTAACTGTCCTGTCATGACCTTTAACCTTTGACCTGCTAAGTGAGGCCTGTAGAGTCTGAGGTGGAGCTCCTGGGTTTCTGGGTTTACCATCACACCTCCACCACCGTGCTTGACAGCTGCTAAAAGGCATCGAATCTTTTCCCTGATCTTTGTAGAATGATGGACTTTCCTTTCCCAGACTCATGGCCACAATGATGGTTTTTCTAGGGTCACTGCTGATGTCTTCCTGCCTCGGTGTTGTGCTAACACCAGTCAGGTTTACGTGTTTATCAAGGTGTTTAATGACATCCATATAAATACAGACTGTGGAAGAACCACAGTGCTGGTTCTGTTGGACCTCAGTGCAGCATTGATACTGTTGATCACTCCATCCTGTTAGAACGCCTGGAAAACTGGGTCGGCCTCTCTGGTACAGCTCTCCACTGGTTTAAATCCTACTTAAAGGGACTTTTAGTGTCGGTAGGTAACTTTACATCAGAGATGACAAAAATGACATGTGGGGTTCCCCAAGGGTCCATCCTGGGTCCCTCCTGTTGAACATCTACATGCTCCTCTAGCTCAGATCATAAAAACATCATCAGCTACCATCACTATGCAGACGACACACAGCTCTACATCACCATGTCACCAGGTGACTAGGAACCAGTTCAAGCTCTGAGTAAATGCCTAGAAGAAATCAATGCATGGATGTGACAAAATGTTCTTTAATTGAATAAAAACAAAAAAGAAGTAATAATATTTGGACCAATAGAGGAGAGATCAGAAGTTAGCTCACAGCTTCAGCTGCTTCAGCTAGGAACCACTGATCAGGCCTGAAATCTGGGAGCAGTGATGGACTCAGACCTGAACCTCCATCTAAAGACAATTACAAAGTGGACCTTCTAGAACCTGGAGAACATTTCCAGGATTAAAGGACTGATGTCTCTGCAGGATCTGGAAAAACTAATCCATGTTTATCTTTAGTAGAACTGATCACTGCAACGGTGTTTTCACAGGTCTGCCTAAAAAGTGGATCAGACAGCTGCAGCTGATCCAGAACGCTGCTGCCCGCGTCCTCACTAAGACTAAGAACGTGGAGAACATGGACCCGGTTCTGAAGTCCTCACTAAGACTAAGAACGTAGAGAACATGGACCCGGTTCTGAAGTCCTCACTAAGACTAAGAACGTAGAGAACATGGACCCGGTTCTGAAGTCCTCACTAAGACTAAGAACGTAGAGAACATGAACCCGGTTCTGAAGTCCTTCCACCGGCTCCCTGGATCTCAGAGAATAGACTTTAAAATCCTTCTGTTAGTCTATAAATCCCTGAATTAGCACCTAAATACATCACAGACTTGTTATCAGTGCATCAACCCTCCAGACCACTCAGGTCTTCTGGCTCCAGCCTGGTCTGCAGAACCAGAACCCAAGAGGGGCCAACACAGGAAATCCGCAGCCCCCACCAAGGGAAGAGGGGAGACGCTGCAATGCTGAAGCCCCCAGGAGCCACGGGGACGAGCCCGTGGGCTCCGCCAGCAGCCAGCTACGCTGAGGGAGCGGTCATGGTCCCCAGGGAGCCAAAGGCCCCAGGAGCGCCCCGCCCCACGGCGGGGTCCCCCGGCATCAATCACTCCTTTGCATTCATCGCACACATCCCCTATTCCCAGGTCCTCCTTTGGGGTGCCCCCCAAAGGAGGACCAGGCACCCCGACCTGGTACGTGAACCCTAAAGTCAAGATGGGGAGGGGGGGGGACTCCACCACAACCCAACCTTCTCGGTTCTTTCTCCGTTCCAGGCCCCCCATCCCGCACCCAGGCCAGACAGCCCACGGGACAGGCCCCTGTTGTAAATTTTTACAATTTTCAAACAAACATTATGACCCCAATTTAGCTCCATAATACAGCGCTAATAGCCCAACCCCTACTGTTAATGAAATAATAAACATTTTTAATTTTTCTAAATAAATTGTGCCAAAATTTGAACAAATAAACTTGTATTTAAAGAGTTATAACTTCAAAAGTTATTAAAAGTTTGATAGTTTTTCGCCATTCTGAAGTTGTATTAATGCATTTATTCTTAAAAACTGAAAAATGTTAATGTATAAACATTAAATAGCAGTTTCCTGTGCAGTAACATGATTTCCACAGAGGTGGTGGAGGGCAGTATATTTGAAGAGGGAACAAAGTCTGCAAACGGCGAGTTGATTCAAAAGATATATTTTAATATTAATGTTTACGTTAAAAATTTTCTGAGAAGATTTTTTTGAAACCATATTTAAACCAATTATTGAATTATTTTAATTACAGTTTTGTGTGAAACAATGTGGCTTTTGGTTACTTTTCATACATAATTAAAATAGAATAAGACGATTTTAAGCTACTGTTTTAATTTAAAACTGGTTGGTTAGAGAAAAACTGGCTTTATTCGATCTAAATGACCTTATTTATGTGACCGTGAGGGAAACTCTTTACTGTCAGCTCTGCTGCCTTGTTGCCAAAACAGGTAAAAACAAGCAGAGAAAACTTCAAATGGAAGATTTTCAACAAAAACACTGACCAGAGGGGCTTTAAAGGTCGCTGACTGACGAGGTGACCCTGGAGCTGCACCGCTGACGTAAAAGCAAAGACTTGCGTTAAAATCTTAGGAAGCAGAAATGACTAATGGGGACTCAAAGGAGGGTTAACACTGAAAAGTGTTAATTCAGCCTTACCCTGTCTTAAGAAAGACTGGGGAACAAGAGCGGACGTTTACAGCAGGTCTTTGCAGAAATAGATTATTTCAAAGGGGAGGAGAAGATATGAAGACATTGGCCGTTTCTCAATTCAGGAGAACGCGAGTACGGACTCGCGTTCTCGTCAAGACCGGTCTTGGCGAGAACACAGGAAGATCGGACTTGACAAGAACGCGAGCACGCAGCACGTATGGTGTATTGGAACAGAAGCGTACTTGTGACGTCATGAGACGCACAGTTCTTTAGCATTTCTTTAATATTCAAAACTATTTATATACTACACCACAATAAATCTTATTGAAATTTTTTTTAAAACAACATTTTTAATTTCTAAAAAGCCTAAAAATTATCTTGCCGCGGTGCATTCTGGGCAAGCGGTCAGTCTGAAGAACGCACAAGTCTGCTCTGATGCATGCTCGATAAATAGGGCGGGGCGAGAACAACATCCGGGGAATTCGGCGCGTTCTCGGTTTGGCGTTCTCGGCAATCGGAACAGTGCTCGGGCTGAGGCTGATGACGTGTCACAAGCACACGAGAACGCTCAAGAACGCATATTGAGAAACGGCCCTCCCCTTTATCCTTTAAAGACCTGCGAGGTTACTGGTGGGTGTTACTACCCTGCTGTCAGGCTGAGGTGCTCCTTAGGGTGTGTCAGCGAGGGAACATCAAGACGTAGAAATGGCGGAGCGAGGAGAAATCCACCTGGACCAGGACAAACTCTGCTGCTCCATCTGTCTGGATCTAATGAGAGATCCTGCCACTATTCCCTGCGGGCACAGCTACTGCATGATCTGCATCAGGAGCCACTGGGATGCAGAAGATCAGAAGAAAGTCCAGAGCTGCCCTCAGTGCAGGCAGACCTTCAGGCCGAGGCCCGTCCTGGTGAAGAACACGGTGCTGGCGTACTTAATGGAGGACCTGAAGAAGACCAGGCCGCCGCCTGTTAGAGGTAGCGGCAGTGACGCAGGACCAGAGGATGTGGCCTGTGATTTCTGCACCGAGCGAAAGCTCAGAGCCGTCAGGTCCTGTCTGCAGTGTCTGGTCTCCTACTGCGAACAGCACCTGCAGCCGCACTTCGAATCTCCCGCCTTCCAGAAGCACAAACTTGTCAAACCGTCCAAGAAGCTTCAGGAGAACATCTGCTCCCACCACGGCGAGGTGATGAAGATCTTCTGCCGCACCGATCAGCAGTGCATCTGTTACATTTGCTCCTTGGATGAACACAAGCGTCACGACACGGTCTCGGCTGCGATGGAGAGGATCCAGAAGCATCGGGAGCTTGGTGCCAATCAGAGGAACATCCAGCAGAAGATCGGCGACACGAAGACAGGCATGCTGGTCCTGCAGCAGGAGGTGGAGGCCATCAATCACTCGGCAGATAAAGCCATGAGGGACAGCGAGAAGATCTTTGCCGACTTCATCTCCCTCATCGAAAAGAGAAGCTCTGGTGTGAAGCAGCAGATCAGATCCAGGCAGAGGAACGAGGTCAGGCAGGTCAAGGAGCTGCATGAGAAACTGCAAGAGGAGCTGGTGAAGCTGACGGAGAAAGACAAAGAGGTGGAGCTGCTGTCGCACATTGACAACCACATCCAGTTCCTCCACAGCTACTCCCGGTTGTCGTTTCACAACGACTCCCCGCACCTGTCCAGCATCAGCGTCCGCCCGCTGCGCTACTTCGATGACGTGACGGTGGCCGTCTCAGAGGTCCGGAACAAGCTGCAGGAGATTCTCCAGGACGAGTGGACCAGAATCCTGCTGACCATGTCCAAAGTCGACGTCTTGCTGTCGCAGCCACAACCGGAGACCAGAGCAGAGTTCCTGCAGTACTCTTGTCACATCACCATGGACCCGAACACCGTGAACCCTCGCCTGCTGCTGCCTGACGGGAACAGGAAGGCCACGGTGATGAGAGACCGGCAGAACTATCTTCATCATGCCGACCGGTTCACCCAGAGACAGCAGGTCCTGAGCACCGAGAGCCTGACCGGCCGCTGCTACTGGGAGGTGGAGAAGAAGGCCGCCAGAGCCACGGTGGCCGTCACCTACAGGGACATCCACAGAGCGGGGAGCGAGAGTGGCTTTGGGAACAACGACAGGTCCTGGACTCTGGAGGACGCCGCCAAATTCATCCATAACAACGTCCGAACCTGCGTCTCAGGGGCCCCGTCCACCAGCGTGGGAGTATACCTGGTCACAGCGTGGGGATTCTGTCCTTCTACAGCGTCTCCGACAACCTGACGCTTCTCCACAGGGTCCAGACCACCTTCACTCAGCCGCTCTACGCCGGCTTCGCTGTCTACGTTTATGACGGATCCGTCGAACTGTGTGACCTCAAAGAGGCCGCTGCCATGACAGAGGCAATGACCTCCGACATGGTTCTGTGACGGAGTCCACTCTACGTGCATTTCCTAAATAATACAGGTGCCAAATAAAAACAATACTGAGAGCCACAGATGTAAAAGATAAAATGAGATTTAAAAAAACTGTTTTACCTTCTTCTCTGGAGAAAACAGTATCATGATGTCCTGCACCAAAATAGTAAAAATAGCTAAATATTGTAAGCCTTCATGTCAAGAAAACAGTTTTACTACAAAACAGAAGGTATCAGATGCTAATGAGCCATCATGCCGGTGCTGTGAGGATATCCTGAGAAAAGGAAAAGAAATGATATCCCTTGGCTTCCATTGTAAAGACCGAATGCCTACATTAATTACTTAGATTAAATGTTAACAAACCAAATAGTTGCAATCTGATAACTTCAATCGGAATAGGAATCGTCTCCCATTACCATTATGTAAATACACATTTAAATATTACTACATTGTAGGAGAAAAGGAACATTGTGGTGGAAAAAGTGAAGGAAAAAAAAACAGTAGAGTGGGGGGGGGGGGGGGGCAGCAACGATTAGTTGACACAAAGATTCATGCGTCATTTAAGAATATATAAACATTGCTGCAGTTCACTAAGGCTGCAGCAGAGGGCAGTATAGCGTCAGTTCTCCGGTGAGCAAAGAGCACCCCTCTCACATGACTGCAGGCTCCATGCAGTAATGGCTGAAAGAAGAAGAAACCAAAGTTGGTAAAGATTCGTAAATTACCCTTTTTTTGATACAATAGTAACTTTTAGATTGAGATTAGGCGAGAATGTAGTTGTAAAACCGAAATATCTACTTGGATGATCAAGATAGGGCGGCCAGTCAAGCTCCTCAGCCCTGGTAGAGGCGGCCTCCGAGGGGCAGGCTGTTTTGAATCTACCACAGCAATCCACTCAGATGATTTTACTGTTAATATTGGGTTTAATTGAGTGTTTCATGTATCACTGAGATTAATGCTTGAGATTAAAGTGAAGCTACATGACGGGATATTTTTATTTACCTTTAATGTCTGACTAGAGTGATGGAGTTTATTTGAAAATGAATAATTCGCTCGATTTTAATTTTCATGCTGACAGTATTGCCTAATTAAAGAGAACAAGCCTGACTACAAACATGTTAATATGCCCCTCTGTTTTACACTATAGTTTAACATCTGTGTAAACATTAAGCAATGTTTAAAGCTTGAAGGCTGAAAGATTGTTTTAAAAACATTTTTATATAAAAAAATACTTTGATAGAAATATTAAAAAATAAACTGTTAAATTTAAAATTAATATTTTATGGAAGATCATTTATAAAGCTAATAAATAAAGGATAGAGGCAATAAAGAGGCATTTTACATGTGTGTAGACAAGAACATGTAAGCTTAAGTCAAAATATTTTTCCAAACAACTGAAGTGATGATGGAGATCATACAAAAAATAATCGTAATTAGTCAACTAATTGAAAAAATGTTCGATAGATTAGCTAACTATAGAAATAATCGTTAGTACCAGCCCTATCGGTATGCCTGAAATAAACTTGACTTCTCACAAGAAGTGGAACTGTGTGTACGTCGGCTTACTGCAGTTAAAGCAGAGACCCATTTATTCAAGAGTGTTAAGTTATGTTTTCCTCTTTATTTCCTCTTTGTTTCCTCCTTTTTGCCTTCCTAGAGGGAAAGAGGGGCACAATTAAAAAATCATTTTATCTAGTGTAGTACTTTGTTTTAAAGGGGTACTTGTTTTGTTTTGGTGCTGATCTAAGTTACTCGTTTAGGTTTTCCAAACTGCATCTGGTTTGATGACCTTTATCAGTTATCAAACCCAAACATCCCTCCATTCTGGTGCACACCCATATAGAGTGGTGGTAATGGAATTGTGTGAGAAACAAGTTCATGCCCCCCAAATAACATCAAGCTCTGCCACTGCAAGCAGGGCTCATTTCGAGGACTTATGCTCTTACTTTAGTCTCCATAAACTCAAGAAAAGCGTGTTAGATTTGTTGCTAGCTGTTCTACATGGTATTTTGTGCATATAAACAGAGCTGAAACATCCCATTTTATGAACACTGAAAGCTAGTAGCTGTATAACTAAATATTACATAAATAATATAAAACTGCTAAAAAACAGTCAAAGTATGAAGTTTTACTCCAAGGTTGCGCGAGTAGCAGCCATCATGAATGTGGAATTTGAGTATGATCCGAATTTTCAACTTGTAATTCCGACTCTAGGGGCTGTTCCAGCTGAAATTTCAGATATGGAGGTTGAAAATTCCGACTGTCGAAGAGAAATGAAACACAGCAAATTCTCGTTTAAATATCTATGTTAGCAAGCTTGCCATGCCCCTGGCTACAAAGATAGTGAGCCAAGATGCTAACTACAGTTAGCTTAAAACTACCTAAAGGATAACTAGGTATGTATTTTAATACGATTTTGCTTTGATATGAACAATTGCAGTGAATTTAGTGCCATAAATGAAAAAGGCATACAAATGTGCTTGGCAGCAAGGCCTCAGTCAATCGTTCCCCTGAAATGTTTGTGATGTATGTGATGGACGGTTGTACAGGAACTGTAATTTCCCTCTGGGATAATTAAAGTATTTCTGATTCTGATTCTGAATGTAAAGGAGTTTGCTCAATGAATCAATTTAATCCACAAAGATGTGCGACAGCTGGAGATTCAGAGCTCACCCGTAGATTCTATATTTGAACTGAACAGGTCCAATTTCGACACAAATATTATACACGATGCATTTTAGACAGCTAGCTTGTCATAGCTTGGTGGCTAGAAACATATCAAGCTTGCAAAATCATGGAAAGACGAACTGATAAAAATCCCTTATTAGTGACATAAATTATAAAAGCAAAGCGTGAAAATAGAAGTAGGATATAACCAAAAAAAAGTTACGTTAAAGAGAAATTAAAGATATAACTACTGTTGTTCCCATATTCTTGTCAACACTGTTATCTGTATCTTATCAATGTGTTAAAGCTTAAAGTGAGGCCGGAGGGTAAAAGAAGAACTGCTGTTTGAATTTAAATAAATCTGAAAATGTCTTTCTATGCTTCTGCATTTGACTTTTTCTTGATATTATTTGTTTACTTCCTTGATCCTTTGAACCTTCTAAATACAATCCAGTTGATTTTATGTGTTCTTAATCAGTGTATGTTTACAAAATAATATATATTTAAGCATACAGATCCATGCTGCTATGCTACTATTCACTATAGAGTGGCTGATTGTGCAGTTTGATGGAGGTTTTACGTTAACCAATGTGTGCTGCTGTATTGTAGCACACACACTAAAACCAGTCCTAGGGGCTCTAATTGAATCAATTAAAAAGATGACTACCAGCTGGATTTATTGTATCTGACTGAGCTGCATTGTCACTCAGAGCTATCCTGCTGTGTCTGACTCACTGTTATACTTGAACAAAACAGCTCCAACTCAAAATGACTGCTTCAAAATGTCATTTTAAACAGTCATTGAGGAAAATATGTAGATATGGCGGCACCCAGTGGTGGAAGTGCGGTTGTGTTTCAGTCGTTGATACGTTGGTCTTGATTGAGTGGAAATCATCCCAGTCCATGTTGAGACTTGCTCCTTGTTCCTGCAGATTTTACCAGATGCCTTGAGCAGTTTGATGATATTTTGTCCTGGAAAGGGAGAAACGTAAATCCCTTCCGAGCTTGTTTTGAAGATCATCAGTTAAACCATTTTTTCACTCAAGCTGGAGATGGTCAGTCCATCTTTGTACTTCAGGAATAAATGAGCAAGAAACAATCATTTAAAAGTAGTTTATTAAATGTCCAGATTTAAAAACAAAGCAGGGTAACCCAAAAATGCCTCCTGTTTGAACGCTGCAGTACCGCATGCAGCCTCTTGGTGTCACTGCATCACCATGTTTGGCTCTGGAGGTCAGCTGCGGAAACAAACACATTATTTCTGCTTCTCCTTTCAGGGGAGCGCTTCACGGTTGGTCAACGTCTGGAGAAGGTCTGATTTGGGAAGACACACAAACATGGTTAGTTCTCACCCTGATGACGAGCTTCTGCATTCCAGCTTCCTTTTGGTTTTCAGCAAATTATTATCTTCAAGATCTATATGTGTTCTGATGGGGCTTCTATTCTCCAGCCTTCAAGTTTCTAATTTTAAATATATATCTACTAAATAAATGAGAGTAATTACAATAAAGCACACACACACACACACACACACACACACACACACATACAAAATGAATGTTGTTCATGTGATCAATATATGATAAAAATTAATATGTAAATATAATGACAAATGACATGTGCAAGAAAATTACATATTTCTGATATTTGAACGGCAGGTATTTGTTGATGTTTGAATCAGAAACACTGTTAACGATGTTGTAGAAAACCTGATAATTATCAAGAATTATTCAGTAAAAGAATGAAAATGATAATTGCGGCATTTAACATTAATTTAGCCTAATCTGCTTTGTATTAAATGACCCAGCTTTGGTAGAAAAAATAGACTTATTTCCTTAAAAATAACGTGTAATTTGCACATAATTTAAATTAACTTAGCCTTATAAATTTTTATTAAGTGATGTTGTTGAATATTTTTCTGTTTACTAAAAATTTACTAAATTCATATCAGAGCCTTAGTAAAGTAGATTTGTATTGGTCATTTAAAAAATGTATTCATTAGAAAATGCTGTTCCAAACTAACTTATGAGCAAAGCTCCATTTAATGAGCAGATTTATCCTTTTTATAAAGGATCGTAATTTAAGGGGAGGAATGAGTTTGGTGAAATCTGTATTAATGCTTTATACAATCATCTCAATCAGGATGGGATATTCTGGCGTCGTTAATGAGCCTCTGCAGAACTTAGGGTCAGGCAAGGAAGTAGAGACTTTTCTAAAGCACCAGAGGTCAGACCTATTCAATTCAATTTTATTTATATAGCGCCAATTCATGAAACATGTCATCTCAAGGCACTTTACAAAGTCAAATTCAATCAGATTATACAGATTGGTCAGAAAATTTCCTATATAAGGAAACCAGTTGATTGCATCAAAGTCCCGACAAGCAGCATTCACTCCTGGGGAAGCGTAGAGCTACAGGGAGAGTCGTCTGCATTGTACATGGCTTTGCTGCAATCCCTCATACTGAGCAAGCATGAAGCGACAGTGGAAAGAAAAACTCCCCATTAACGGTAAGGAAAAACCTCCAGCAGAACCAGAACCAGGCTCAGTATGAACGGTCATCTGCCTCGACCGAATGGGGGTTACAGAAGACAGAGCAGAGACACAGAAAGCACAGAAGCTCACATTGATCCAGGAGTACTTTCTATGTTAGATGGTAATAGAGGATGATCTGCCTCCCCTGATGATGTCACAGCTAACAGAACACCAGACCAGGTGTACCTTCTATGAAGAAAAAAGAGAGAGAACAAAAAGTTAAAAGCTGAAATGACGACAAGCAATGCAAAACTGGAGAACAGTAGGAGAATTCAGCAGAGTGAGATAAATAGACCCTGATGTCCTCCAGCAGCCTAAGCCTATAGCAGCATAACTATAGAGGTAGCTCAGGGTAACATGAGCCACTCTAACTATAAGCTTTGTCAAAAAGGAAGGTTTTAAGATTAGTCTTAAAAGTAGACGGGGTGTCTGCCTCACGGACCAAAACTGGGAGTTGGTTCCACAGGAGAGGAGCCTGATAGCTAAAGGATCTGCCTCCCATTCTACTTTTAGAGACTCTAGGAACCACCAGCAGACCTGCAGTCTGAGAGCGAAGTGCTCTGTTAGGAACATACGGGGTAATCAGAGCTCTGATATATGATGGAGCTTGATTATTAAGGGCTTTATACGTTAGAAGAAGAATTTTAAATTCTATTCTTGATTTAACAGGAAGCCAATGAAGGGAAGCTAAAATTGGAGAAATATGATCCCTCTTGTTGATTTTCATCAGAACTCTTGCTGCAGCATTTTGGATCAGCTGAAGACTGTGAACTGCATTTTGTGGACTTCCTGATAGTAAAGAATTACCTGTCTGGTAATCGATGTTAAAAATGTAATTAAAAGATTAAATATAGATGGAACTGAAACCTTTTGCCTTTATTGACATATCATACTCTCAATTTGTCATATTATTTGTACCCTCCTGTATTAAATGCTAAATCAATTAAAAGTAAGTTAGGCACCCAGAAGGAATGATCTAGTATGGACATAATTCAGCCCACCTGCAGAACCTTGATGGAGATGGAAATGATTTGACTTGTAAGGAGCTGCTTAGGGTGGAATAAGCACCAGAGGGCAGAGTTGGTCACTATAACACCAGGCGTTGTCTTAGCAAAATGCCCTATAGGTTCTAAATATCGGACCCCTATACATACCATAACATACAATATGAGAACCCAAACAAAAAAAAACAACCAATGTCCATTAAGTGCTGGTAATTCTGCATTATGTAGCCAAAAGCAATCCTGTGTTCCTGTCTCTCCAAGCAGCATTCACTCCTCCTGAAAGAGCGTAGAGCCACAGTGGACAGTCGTCTGCATTGTTGATGGCTTTGCAGCAATCCCTCATACTGAGCATGCATGAAGCGACAGTGGGGAGGGTTTGAGAAGACAGATCAAAGATGCAAAAATAAAAACAACTCTCAGATGCTGCTGCTAGATATCAGTCTTCCTCCACACCTTGTGTCCACACTTATTCCCTCTAGTGGTCGTCCTCGTTGTGCCAGATCCTTTACAGTAAATGCTTTTGCTTATATTAGTACAAGCAGAAAGCACACCTGGTCAGTGCTTAATATTGTGTATTCCTGTTTTTTAGGGATGTTATGAGATGAGCTGAGGCTTCGGAGCGTGTCGAGTAGTGGAGGGGGTGTTTCCGCAAAACGCGTATCGAGTCTTGCTTCATTTAGGGGAGGAGCCTAAAATCATGAAGTCAGAAGGTTGGTTAAAAATAATGACTTCTTTTGTTCACTGTACGTGTTTGTGCATATTTTAATTGAATTTTCTTAATAAAAATGCTAAAAAAAACAACAACCAAAAATGTATTAAAACCAAAAACAATTTGAAAACTCTTATCTTGAAATAGCACTTTAAATGTCATGGCATTTCACTAAAGTGACAGAAAAACACACACAAGTCAGCCATGTAATATTCTACTTAGAGAAAAATCAACACAGAACATGTAGATATTTTAATATACAGATGTGATAATCATAACATGCATTAATGGGTATTACTTATTAATGATAATTCCCAAGGGCCCTAAAGGATGCAAATGGAGGCAAGCTTCATTTTATTGCTGACTGTGATTACGCGTTTGGCCAGTAGGTGGTTTCATGTGCAAATGAAGCCTCGTGAATTGAACCCTTTCCTGAATCTGTTGGCTCAAGCGGTCCAATGTCTCATGAGGGCTCATCTCACCATCACTACTGTATTTACACTTTTATTGGTGTGACAAAGTTAGGACTCTCTACCCCCTGATAGCTAATCTTAACCGCTTTTAGCTGAAACTACTTCAGTGAGGGTCTTCTCATCTTCTTCCACTGTCTCTGAGGAACGCCTGAGGAACGTTTGCGCCTCTCCTCAGTTCCAGCTGTGAGAAGTTTGAGGAGGTTCCTGCATCCTCAGCCCCTTTCACCTGCAATTCAACCCCACAGCTTCTCAATTAGATCCAGATCTGGGCTTTGACTAGGCCCAGGACTTTCCATTTCTTAATTCTCAGCCAGTCCTCCATCCCTCTGGGGTGTAAGTCTGCGTTTTTGATGATGACTTGCTGTGGCGACCCATAATGGATGCTTTTGAACATTTTCCTGTGTAAATGTAATTCACATCAAAGCCTTGCTAAAGCAGACTTGTATCGGTCGCAGTCAGTTTAAAAGATGTTCCAAACCAAATAGTCTGCTTGTTTACGAGCGGACCACAGCGACGTCTATATGAGAAGTTGCCCAATAGAATAGGAGAACCCAAACAAAGAGACAAGCAGTCTGCTAAATGCTGGTAGCTCTGCATCGTGTGGCCACCAGGAATCCTCTGTCCCTGTTTCCACTCTCAGATGCTGCTGCTAGATGTCCGTAGTCCTCCACACCAGATGTCCACCCTTACTCTCTGGTGTTTGCCCTAGATGCGCCTGGGTCTGGGTGAAAGGTGTAATGACTTCCTGTGGCGACACCATGAATGAGGGAGCAGCCAAAAGGACTCAGTTTGGTGGATGTTTTGGGTCATTGTCACGTTGCAGGGTCCAGTTCATGTTTTTTTTACAGATGGTCTTGTATTTACTTCAAGCTTCCTCTGATGGTCGGTAGAGTCCTTGATGCATACTATGATGATGAGCTGACCAGGTCCGGCTGCTGCACAGTATCCCCAAACCGTGACGCTTCCACCGCCACGCTGCTCTGTTGGTTTGATGTTCTGGTCGTGGAACGCTGGATGTTGTGAATCTGATCAGGTTGTAGCCCCTCAGGTCAAGAAAGACCTGGAGGAGGACACATTCAGTAGAGATCTGCTGGAGAAATACAGGTTTGAACCCATACAGGGAGGGAAGCTGTTCAAGTTCCACCCAAAGAATTTGGTTTACTTTCGCCCAGACATGTTGTCTGTTCTGGAGTCCATATAAATCGATCCAAAGGCTCTTTGTCTTCATTCTCTCTGGCAAACTTCAGTCAGACCTTCACGTTTTCCTTGGAGATCAAAGGTTTCCTTCTTCCATTCCTCCCATGAAAGTTAAAGTTGTTGGGTCTCTTTCTGATTGGACATACCTTTCCATCAGCAGTCTGTTGTAGGTCCCATGATGACGTTTTAGATGTTTTGGAGACTTCTTTTAGCATCTTGCGGCCTACTTTCAGGATGAACTTGCTCGCCAGGGCAGACCTGAACATGTTGGCGGATGATTTGATCGTCCTCCACTTGTAAAAGGTTTTCTGTGTGGTGGAATGACTGATTTTAGCTGCTTTAGAGTCCTCTTTATGTCTAATAAACTGCTATAATCCTTTTCTTGAAGGCTTTGGGCAGCTCTCTGGATCTCACTCTTGGTGTTTAATCAGGAGAACTAAACCAAATGTCTGGAGTTTAACCAGGACAACCTCCTTCAAAACGATGAGTAACAATGTTCTCCATCATGTGACCACTCAGGTCTTCTGGCTCCAGCCTGCTCTGCAGAACCAGAACCAGAACCAGACATGGAGAAGCAGCATTTAGTTCCTATGCTCCACTGATCTGGAACAAACTCCCAGAAAACTGGAAAAGTTCTGAAAGCCTGAGTTCCTTTAAATCAAGATTAAAAACACATTTGTTCAGGACTGACTTTGACTGTTCTAGTTAAACTGTTTTACTGAAACATCATTAGTTTAAGTTTGTAGTCCAACTGTTTTTAATGTTTTCTCTTAGTTTCTATTTTCCCATGTTTTATTTAGTTTTATTCCAACTTGCTTTTATTCTGTTTTATTTTCCTGTATTTTAATCATGTAAAGCACTTTGCATTGTCTTAGTGCTGAAATGTGCTATATAAATAAATTTGCCTTGCAATGTGAACCTGATGCGATACACCTGTGTGTGATTGCAGCCTTTTTGAGTGGTAGTAAAGTGGGGGTGTGCTAATTTATTCTTTACCCAAGCCAGCTTTGGTATTATATTTTACAGAATATTTTAAAATACCCGTTATTTGGTTTGGATTGCTTATTTATTTAGCTGGTCATCCATGCAGGGTCGCAGCGATCTGGTGTCTAACTCCAGCGGTCATTGGGCGAGAGGCGGCGTCCACCTTGGACAGGGAGTCGGTCCATCTCTGGGCAGCACAGAGACACACCAGACAGAAAACCACGCAGACCTAGAGACAGGAAGCTGGAGTACCCAGAGAGAACCCCCAGGACTGTTGAAATCTGAATATCCAGATGTATAAATATGTTGGAAAAGACCACAGGCTGTGACAGGGTGTCCTAACTTTTTGATGAGTGTATATCAAGAGGGAAGCTGTAAAAATAACATCACTTATGGAGAGGAGGAGGACATCTTCCCTCTCCTCTTCAGATGTGTGAGCTGAAGATAATTTCCTAAAAACAACAAAACAGAGTCTGTAACTCAGAACCTTTTCGCTCTAAAGATAAAACCTAAGAAGTAAAAGAGAGCAGTCGATGCATTAAAAATGATAAAATAAGTAAAACACCAATAAAGAGGTATCTGAAGCCAGTGTTCAGCCGTCTCCATGTAATGTCTCCCTGATCTAATTAGGAGGAAAATGACACTTTTACCTGTTTCTAGAGTCTTTAAATCATTTCCCGTTTCCACGAGGTGTTCAGTTTGTTTCTAAAAGTCCAAATGTGTTTGTTTCATCACGGCAGCCACTTAAATACTCGTTGTAAAACTGTTAACATGATGTTAAATCATCTTTTATTTTCTGGCTGCTATCTCCCAGCCTCTCCATCAAATCTGCATCGGTTCCACTCCGCCGGCCTCCGGGCAGACTCCGATAATGCTCTCCATATTTACAGCGGCGGGAGGATTGGGAGGGTTCTGACGAGATCCCATTTGTGTGAACCTATTAGCGCCAAGCGCTCTGAGCTCTGTCTGATACGCCTCTGAGATTAGGCAATGGTATTACAGTAAGAGGATCGGCCCGCCTCGAGGTGAGGGCCCGGAGAGAGGAACACACACAAAGCCTGACAGGACCGCACGCTCCCTGGAAAAACGATAAACCGAATCAGGATCTGGCATCAGGAGGAAAGAAGGAAAGAACATTTCATTTTCTCTTAACTTTTAACAAAACCAGACTGTTTGTTATCTAATGGAGGTAAACTGATTGTGGCTCAGACTGGAGATAAAAAAAACTCTTTTTGTGAAGGAAGAGATGTCGAACATTTAGAGATTTAATGGAAAAGTCTTGGCTACTTTATGCAGAAATCAATGGAAGTCATTTTATCTGTATTGTTCTGATTCATAGCAAATATCATAAGTCAGATCCAGTTCATATCCAGGTATTTGAATCCAATTCCATTCAAATTTAATTCAAATCGACCCAGTTTGTTCGAATACAGACGGATTATATTGTCAGATCCAGATTTATTTATGGTCCAATTCAACCTATAATACATTCAAAGTCCTCGATCTTGTTTTTTTATCTAAAGATCTTTGACTTTGCAACTAGAGCGCTGCACTGGGACCCAACACAAAGAGAGGTTTTAAAAATAAAGATTATCAGAAGGATGTGGATTACAACCAAGTTTGGTGATAAAAACAAGCCTGGGGAAAAATTAACTATAATGAAATTATGATCATCTAAATAAAACATGGTTCAAATCAAAAACAGATAAACAGCAGCTTAAATTTCTTTATGAATTAAATTCTGCCCAATTTCATCCAAAGATGCAAAAAAAAAAAAAATCTCAAACGAGCTTTTGCCAGAAATATTCAGGCAAAACGTTCATGACCTGAGAAGATCCACTTCACAAACATTCGCGGCAGAGAAAAGGGAAACCTCTTTGATAGACGGCGCCAAGCTAGCAAAGAGAAAAACTTTGTGAGTTAGTTTTACTGGAGGAATTCAAAACCAGTTTCCCAGAATGCTTTGTGGTGCATCTGAAGGAGCAGAAGACCTTCTGCTCCTTCAATCAATCAATTGATTGATTGATTGAAGGAGCAGAAGACCGCCACCCTTTGACCCAGGAAAATACCTTTGTACATAAAAGTCAGCCTACTGGTGAAAACACACAAAAAAGCACCGAAACACGGCTCCAACAAACCTGAAGTGCTCCTGCCTGTAAGGTAGTGAGGTCAAGGGTCAGCAAGGTGAACAAAAAAAAAAAAAAACAGCCTCAGTCACCGGTTCCCGCTTCTTTTGATGACTTTTATTTGTCCCCCATGACTCTGAACACTAGTGATGGGACGTCTGAAGCCAGGCGTGTACCGAGTAAAAAGGGGCGTGTCAGACGAAGCCCCGCTTCGGAGCTTGTGTCATATTGAGGAAAATCACGTGATCAACAACAAACGAGGCCTCGCATTACATCTGCCACGTCATTGCTTCATTTTGCGTATCATTTTTCAAAATAAAAGCGCGATGAACCCTCTTGCTTCGTGGGTGAGGTCATCTGCCGACGAAGAAACCGTCGAAAATCTGAAACAGTGAAAAAAAGTCCTGTTCCTAAATAAAAACAATTAAACCAATGGTCCCCAATCCTGGTCCTCGAGGGCCGGTGTCCTGCAACTTTTATTTGTTACTCTGCTTCAACACACCTGAGTCAAATAATGAGGTCATTAGGAGGACTCTGGAGAACTTGACAGCACACTGGGGAAGTGAGTCAGGTGTGTTGGATCAGGGACACATGTAAAACCTGCAGGGACACCGGCCCTCGAGGACCAGGATTGGGGACCACTGAATTAAACCTAAAATCCAGAAATGTCTAAATTTTCTTTTGTTTGATCAGGAGATAAATCAGAATCACTCATCAAAAGAAGACTAAAAGCCATTGGAAGAGGCAAACTCTATGTGTAACTTAATATTAAGAACCAGAACTAGAACTCCCAGGAAGAGATGATTTTAAACAAATTCTGTTTTTCAGGAAGCAAGTTTCAAGCTCAGTATACAGAGTCTGCCCCAACAATCACTCAATTCCCAATACACTAAAGCAGGGGTGGCCAACTCCGGTCCTCGAGAGCCGGTGTCCTGCAACCTTTAGATGTGTCCCTGGTCTGACACGCCTGAGTCAAATAATCAGTTAATTAGCAGGACTCTGAAGAACCTGTGTGCATACTGAGGAGCTAATTGTGCTATTTGATTCAGGTGTGTGGGGCCAGGGAAACCTCTAAAAGTTTCAGGACACCGGCTCTCGAGGACCGGAGTTGGCCACCCCTGCACTAAAGTAACACATATATTCATTGTCAAATAAGTCCATGACATAAAAGAAAACCCAATACAACCACTGATGGTCGAGGATTAGAATGGCTACAAATCATTTTAATAATTAAAACATGAGAATTAAATATGATTTAATTGATTCTCCTCTTACTAAACATGAGTTTGATGAAAACGTTGTGACAATATTACATTTACTAATTTTTGGAAATATGATCCAACTAAGTGACAAGGCTGTTACAGTTTCACCAGCAGATGTCACTAGTGAGTGATGAATGAAGCATCGAGTAAAGAACCTTTTTCCAAAGCAAAGTGTTGGAAAGCTTCATGAGGCTTCATTTGCCCATCACTACTGAACACCCCTCCTTTTCTATAGCCACACACCTGCACTTGAGTGGACCAAGCCACAATTAAACAGGGGAGAAAATACAAAAGCTAAACAGAAAAACAAGAATAAAATTATTAATCTAATTTACAAACTAATTTACATAATGAACTTGTCAGCAAAATAAATGTAAATGTAATAAAGATAACTCAAAAGTTACTTTAAAGAAAAACCAACAAAGCAATACTAAAAAAAAAAACCTATAATTGGTAGAACCCAGCATGGCAATCAATGACATCATCCAGACATTTAAGCAGGAAATGCTGGACCGGCCCCTCCCAACTACTGACCTGCTGCAGATATACAAGGGACAAACAATGGTGAGTAAAAAAGGAAAACAAATAAACAAGTTCAACCAATAATCCAGAAGTAGTAGCTTTAACCTAAACATAATGCTAACACAAACAAACCCGGGATATTAAGTGAAGCAAAGTTGCAAAATAATGTTTAAATTTAAACATTATGACCAGCTACAGAAAGTAAATGAATCAGAAATAAGAATAAGGGACAAGTGGTGAACACAAACTGAACCACTTTGTCACACTGCCTGCCCAAAGTCAGAGCTACGGCGTTTTTACTATCACAGGTTGTCTGATTGTCTGTTCCCAATGCAAGCTAAAGGTGTCAGCTTGATGAAAACAATGATTCCTTCTCAGACTTTGACTGAACTGAATGAACCAGATGACCCTTAAACTAGTGATGTTACGTGATGTGCCGAGGCTTCCAGGCGTGTGTCGAGTAATGGAGGGGGCGTTTCCGTAAAGCGCGTATCGAGGCTTGCTTCATTTAGGGGAGGAGCCGAAAACGATGACGTCCGAAGCCTCGCTGCCCGGCTGTACCACGTGACTGCTTCGGGAAGTGGTTCAGATTTTGCCAACCATCATGGCTGCACGCTGGATCATAAAACAGTTCTGCTAACCAGATGCAGTTTAAAACGCCACTTAGTCTGTTTATAAGTTTCGTTTTTATTAATTCTGCATTTTTTAACTACATGCACCATATTTCTGTGCCTCAGCACTTGCTCCCCCCCCCCTCCTTTCCCTCGGAGCAGGTGCTTTTATCACCGTTCACCATTCAAAACGTGAATCACTACGTTTAAGGTCCTCACATCGGTAGCAACGTGTGCCAGTTAAAGTCAATAGGAGAGTTAGTAGTTGTGTTTCATGCTCTTTTGTTTTTAACAACATAGAATCAGTGGCGCTTCGGTGAGCTGCTGCCTCGCGCTTTAATTCAGGTGCGCACTTTTAAGGGTCATTTTAAAGAACTTGTAACATCAGGGGCTTCATCTCAGACCTGTCAGTACCCCTGTTCCCTTTATAGGAGCCCTTTACAGTCTTTATTTATGCATTTTCCCCACTGTTTATCCGTCGCACGCAGCGCACCAACGGGGGTAAAATCCACCCACCGCACCGCCGCACCGACGAGAGCAATAGAGATTTGTCTGGTCAGCGCGGCGACTGACTGAGAAACCTATCGCTGTGAAAGGTGATGAGAATGTTATAAACTGTAACAGTCTAGAAGTGCATTGAGCTGAAAAGAGGGAGACAGCAGCAGCTGGATCGTGCGTAAAAACGTAGCGTGAACCTCTGTGTGCTTCAGTGTTGCTGCTGAGGGGAAATTGTTGACCATAATCCCCCCCCCCTGCCCCCCGCCGCCAAAATTAGCATAATCTCACTCTTAACTTTTGATCAAAGTTGAGAGGTCTGATTATTACACACCATGCCATATCACATGACACTACTATTTTGGGAATAATTACACACAAAGAATACTTTCAAACAATATTTTATTATACACACATGTGTATACATAATTTATGTAGACAAATGATTTCGTCCTACACCTTTTGTGAAGTCATTCCCAAGAGCCATAATAGACAAAAAATCAATGCATCACACGTGTTAAGATCCAGCTGGCTGTGATTATACACCTGGCCAGTAGGTGGTGTCGTGTGCACATGAAGCTCCAAGAAATGAAGCCTTTCTCGAACCAGTTGGCTCAAGTGGTTCAATGCCTCATGAGGCTTCATCTCACCATCACTACCTTAAACTGTTCATTTTTAAGGGATTTGTATCGTTGACAGACGCTGATGAGGACCAGAAAGCAGTGGGAATTCTGAGAGACGCTGGTGGTTTCGCAATCATTCATTGTGGCTAATCTCCCGGCCTTCAATGACGAGACTTACTGCCACGCAAGTACGATTGTACAAGGTATGGGGATGGATTATATACCCCCATCTCTGCGCCACGTCCACATCAAGACAGAGTTGACATCTGGAGTTTCTGATGCTGCTGTGTGTCATTTGTTTCTTAAACAAGGTGGTTGGATTTATGATGGGAAATGGCGTTGTTGGAGACAAAAATATTGCTAACTCGCATTGTACCGAGGAAGATGAGAAGTTGAACGTTTTATGTGGAGAGTTGAGTCAGAAAGGCTCAAATGAACACTGGGGTGTTGTACATTAAGTTGTTTTGCCAAAGGGTTACTGTGAAGAAGTGTTGGAGCTAGCACCTGAACACCCGCGGCCAGATTTTATGTGCAGTGTTCTCCAAACTGCTGGTAATCAATTCAAAATTCAAATCAAAAACCAAGCAAGAGGTACCACCTGTGCCCTCTAAACCAATCCCAGCAGCTGGTGAACCTTTGGAACGTGTGTTGGCGGTCTGTGTCGGCCCTCTACCAAAAACTAAGAACGGGATTCAGTTCCTTCTTGGCGTTATCTGTGCTGTCAACTCATTTCCCTGAGACTGTTACCTTCCTTAAAACCACCATTCCTACAATAACTAATGCTTCGCTCAAGGTTTTCACAATTGGACTTCCTAGTGGGGCTAAGGGTCTTGCTCTAGAAGTTTGCACAACTTAATGTAGAGTTAGTAGAATAAAGACTTTAAAGTTATTACAATGTAAAATTAGAAGTTAGTACAACTTACAGGGGTTAGTAGAATAAAGACTTTAAAGTTATTACAATGTAAAATTAGACGTGCACAATCTTTTCTAGTCGGACATTTTTGTTAGTTTCCATGAGCGGGCTGTGCTGATACGTCATGTCACGCAAAGGATTGTGGGATTCCTTATAGCTCGTTAGCGTCAGTAAGGGACCTTGCAAGGTTCCTATGATTAAGGAGCTGTGGGAGGAAGCATACAGGCTCCTTTTGCTGCCTCCTTCCTCACTGACTGCACTATTCGGACATCTGATCATGGCGACCGCTGATGCACTTCTGCTTTGGCTGAAGAGTCCTCACCAATTAGCTGTTTTCAGATGCAGCCTGAGGCTTGGTCCTGTGTAGTGGGTGTCTGGGAGTGATTCTGTGTTTGGACCGTCTTGATTTGGTGAGCTGCTGTGTTTAGAATATGTTGTTTCAGATGGGACGTGTGGTCAGGGTTGTCTGCCATTTTCTTTCCGTTAGTTTTCTCCTAAAGCTTAAGTATTGTTCTTTTACTTTGTTAGACAAGAATTGTTTTAGTTTTAGTCATGGAGTCGTGTGAAACCCTGACAATGCTAAAATAAACCACCTTTACACTAAGCTGGGGTTTGGGTTCACTAGTTTTAAGTTGTTGGGTTCTGGATTTATTCTATACTTTTTGTGTTACACCCTGTGCCTCCTAGAGCTCCATGCTAAGCAACATAACAGTAATATTTTAGAATTAAAGACTTATTGGCAAATAGTCCCAAAAACAGCAACAACAACAACAAGCGCATCATGAAATGTTGCCTCTAATTACAAACTGCAGATGGATGTCTTCTTCAACACAATGCTGGTATACAAACCTTTGGATTTGACCTTTTTTCAGAAAATCAGTCGTCTCCAAGAGAATATCAGAGCACATTTTAACACAAAATAAATGTGCTTTTATTTACTCCTCATGTATTTATTTCTTCACAAATATTAAACACTAAATATTACTATATTTACTCCATGACTAAAACTAAAACAATTCTTGTCTAACAAAGTAAAAAAAACTGCACCAGTTCTTCTGAAAACGGCAGCAAATCTTCGGGAACCTGAACTACTGGCATAGATTCAGTTTTACCTTTGTGGAAACGACGGTTTCATCGGTCCCACCTGGGGTTCCTCTGTAATCCAGAGCAAAGCTCAAACTGCAGGAGGATTTCCACTGCTACAGCCGAGGTGTCTCTGAACCGTGTTTGGGTCATGAGAGAGTTTAAGACGGCAGGAAGTGAAGTCACGAGGAGGAAGTCGTCGCCAGACGCCTCGTCCTGCATCCTCCCCCCTTCCAGCACGGAGAGAGAAAAAGCCTTGTCATAATTTATGACATAAAAATCATGAATCTTTCAGCGTGCAGCGGCAGAGATGGCACTTCATGTTTACGGCAATCATTTCCTTAGTGAATGATTCATGTGGATGTGCTGCTTATGAATATTTCAGGAAACAAACAGAAACATTTCTGCTCAGAGCTTTAAACTCCTGCCATCATCTCAGCAGACAAACCTAGCGTCTGGGAGAAAAAACATAATTTCTTGGTTCGTATTATTATTATTAGTTTAAAGTTTCAACCTTCTTTTTGTGATTATTGGATAAATTCTAGATTCTAATTTGAAGTAAGCTTTTTTTAAATTTAAACATCAAAGCTATAAAACTAAAATGTATGGATCATTTATATTGTTTTCACTCCTATTTTGTATTAAAAAATGCAATTTGTAATATTTAGTTTCTTTTATTGAAATTTTACTGTGCTTTTATTATTGGTAACAAATTTTTAATAGTTTTAAATATTTTAAAACTAATGAAAATAAACGTCTATGGGCAAAAAAAAAAAAAAAAAAAAAAAAAAAAAAAAAAAAAAAAAATATATATATATATATATATATATATATATATATATATATATATATATATACAGTGTGTGTATGTATGTATATATATATATATATATATATATATATATATATATACTGTGTGTGTGTGTATGTATGTATATATATATATATATATACTGTGTGTATATATATATATATATATATATACTGTGTGTGTATATATATATATATATATATATATATATATATATATATATATATATATATATATATATATATACTGTGTGTGTATATATATATATATATATATATATATATATATATATACTGTGTGTGTATATATATATATATATATATATATATATACTGTGTGTGTATATATATATATATATATATATATATATATATATATATATATACTGTGTGTGTATATATATATATATATATATATATATATATATATATATACTGTGTGTGTATATATATATATATATATATATATATATATATATATATATACTGTGTGTATATATATATATATATACTGTGTGTGTATATATATATATATATACTGTGTGTATATATATATATATATACTGTGTGTATATATATATATATATACTGTGTGTATATATATATATATATATATACTGTGTGTATATATATATATATATATATACTGTGTGTATATATATATATATATATATATATATACTGTGTGTATATATATATATATATACTGTGTGTGTATATATATATATATATATATATACTGTGTGTGTATATATAAAATCAGAATTTAAATTTGCAGTCTGGCAGTTAATAAATATGACAAAATTTTAGAAATTACATATTTTTGTGGTTAAGTTGTGTTTTTTTAATTGTATTTTTATAAAAACTTTGGCTGAACTCCCGTATTGTAATGATACGTTATACGACAAAATGATGTTTTTCTGATGGGGTGTTTCATAACAGACGTGATTTAGAAACACCAGTACAGACATTAATATTTGCACATAAACAGAGATGCATACGAACATGCACACTTGTATATGCTGCACACACAACGATCAACAGCATATGCATTCAATTAAAAATATACCAGCAAACACATTGAACACAGCATTAAAATGACAAGTTATTAAAAAAAAGTGTTACTATAGATATCTTAATAACCTAGTTTGTGCTTCGTTCTGTTAATGCGCAAATTTATTCTAAACGTTGAAAAAGATTTGTTAGGAGAAATAAAGTGGAAAAGCTCCCAGTGGGCAGGATTAGTGGCGGAGCTGAAAGTCAATGTTTGTGGCATCCTGAAGGTGGATATGTTTAAGCCCAGCAGCGTCACCATGGCAACAAAAACATAAAACACCAAAAATTAAAAGGTCTCAGTACAGCCACGCATCTATCATACGGGGTATGAAAAGGAGGGGAATTGTTTTTCACTTTGGTTCAGGATTAAACTGCAATGAACGGGTCATCGTCGGGTTTTTCAGTCATCACTGGATCACGTTTTATTCTTTTATCAGACAATGAACGCAGATTTCTACAAAGCTGTGGGAAAGTAGTTCCTCCTTAGAGATTTCTTCTGGGATTTTTTTTTTTTGCTTTTTTATGTTACACTTAAATATTTCAGATCATCAAACAGTTTCAATGTTAGATTAAGATAAACCAGAAAAATACAAAATCAGTATATATGAAAAAATAATCTCTCCAAACCAAACTGAATCTATTTAAACAAGTATTCACCCCCTAACCCCAGTAACTGGCAGCAGCCCTCTAGTGTTTCTGATACCTGGTTCTGGATCTTTAACGTCACCGTGGACCAGGGAGTCAAACTCATTTCTATATGGGGCCACTTTGGCATCATGGAGTCATTAAAAGGGCCTATTGTTCATGTATAAGTTATACTTTTGATTTCATAATAATTTCATTCCAGTTCACATAGAAATATAAAAAAATACACATAAAAGTAGCACCTTAGGCCCAATTTATACAGTTTTTCTGCAAATAAAGTTGATATTGGGGTGAGTTACACTCTAAACTCATGATCCTGCATCACTTTTTCTCTTTCTGGACATTTCTGGGTTGTTTTAATGTGTTTTGGGAAAACTGACCTCTAGTGGCAGGATGCTGTTACTACACTGTTAAAAAAAAGCATTCGCTACAGGAGGCTCAGTTTTAGCCACTTTATACAATTTAAAATGACATATGCCTCTACTTTCTGACATGATGTGCGTTTGTTGGCTCTTGAGGGCCGGATAAATTGCCTTGACGGGCCGGATTTGGCCCGCAGGCCTTGAGTTTGACATGTGCTGTGGAGTAAAGTGGATCTGCTCTGCTTTGCTGAACAGGTTTAATTCAGACACAATGGAGGGTTTTCCAGCAGGAACGGCCTGTTTAGAGTTTAGGGTCCGGCCTCAGCATCTCAATTTGATTGGGACTTTGACTAGGCCAGCTCAAAATTTGAATTGTGGTTTCTTGAAAGCCATTTAGAGGTAGACCTGCTGGTGTTCTTTGGATCATTTTCCTGCTGGAGAACCCAGCTGAGCTTCAGCTTCAGGTCACAACCTCATGGTCGGGCGTCTTCCTCTAGGATTTTCTCCTGGAGAGCAGAATTCATGGCTCCATCGGTTTCAACAAGTCGTCCAGGTATGATGTTCTGGTTCTGAAATGTTGATTTACACTAGATGCAAAAGGAAAGCTGTGACAACGGCAGACTCTCTTTCTTATTGTTGCATCATGACCTCTGACCTTAACTGAGGCCTGCAGAGCTTCAGATGTTGTTCTGGGCTCTTCTGGACAAGTCGATGATAAACTCCTGGAGCGGTTCTGGTGGGTCGGCCTCAACTGAGAAAGTTCTGTTGAGGCCGTTGAGTAAAAAACATGTAGTTGAGTAAAAAAACATGTAGTTTATCAAACTTCATCTGGTTTTGTTGTGGAGCATTTTCCTTCATATAAAAATCTTAATTTGAAAAACATTTTTGAGTTTTACTCGTCATATTTGACTGAAAAAAAAAAAAAAAAAGCAGAAACTGCAGAAATCTATTATAGGTGTACATCTCTTCTCACATCACAGTCTGCTGTATGCTTTAATAATCCCAAAGGGAAATAAATCACAGGCCAGCAGGAAACCTTTCCTGCAGGTAAATCACGTCCACAAACCGAGAACACGTCATAGTAACACATTACTGTGCGTTGCCTTTATTCTCAGGTTACACTGATGAACATCCAACATGGCTCCCACCGAGTTAAACAGGCGAGTTTCCCAATGCATCAAAGAGGCTGCTGGGCTCAACAGAGACGCCTAAAAACGTCCCGAAACGCCAAAACCTCGGCGTGAAGGAGGTCGCACTCCTCCTTTCTCCCATGACGGTATCTGCTGCCTGGAAGCCGCCGTCGCCTGGTGGAAATCTTTCATCTCGGCTGCGTGGTGCCCTTCAGAGGGACCCGCCGGCTGTTTGGACCTCAGCCAGGGTTACTATAGAAACACAGAGAGGGAGCAGTGCTGGGAAACGGGGAAAGGCTGGCTCCGGCTGACGGCGAGCACGCTTTCCGAGTCTCAGAGAAAACAGGAAACATCGCTTCAAACTGGGACAAAAGGCAAAATGAGGCGTTTTATTGCCCGCGCCTTGTTCTGCTTAATGACACGCTCCAGCAGCGGGTTCTGCCTTCGAGAGGCGCGTCGTCGATTTGAGTCTGTGCAACAAAACTGAATAATTTAAGCCGCAGAAATCACTTCATTCCTGTTTTGATGAGAGCTGAGCGCCGTGGTGACCTGAGCGGAGCAGGTGAGTCTCATACCTGCTCAGATCACGTACAGCAGAAACAGGCGAATGAATTAAAAAGCTGATCAAACGCGTCAAGTTAAAACGTACGTCTGACTCAAGTCGATCGCGCTGATTTCACCCGACGTGCGCATTAAAAAATGCATCAGCATGAATGCATGCAGGATTCTGACAGCAGGAGAGATCATGAATAAATGAACAAATGAGCGTAAATGAAAGAGTCGCGGATGAAACATTAGACATGTTTAATTGATCGGGATCAAAATACGAATATTGCTCGACAGCTTCGCTGCCTGACGGCTGAATCCTACCTGTCAGCAAGCTGCGAGTTTCACACCGTGACCCTACCAGGGTCGCTGCGCGGCCTTCAAACATGCAAACCAGCTTTCAGCGACAACTGGACCGCAGTGACGCATGAAACACCTGGGGAGGGATTTCCTCTGCAGAACTTCATAAAAAGGTCAAGTTTTAAAACATGTTTCGGTTTTAAGCAGCCACCAACTTCCTGTAGCGACTTCCCTCCTGTCTGACACGCTCTTCAGTCGTCACCGGCGGGCTTTTAGGTCCAAAGGCCCAAAGGTCAGGGTGGTACCAGAACCTGTGGAGTGTTGATCAGAGGAAGATGAGAGACACCAGAACCAACAGCGCAGACGATCTGGACTTCCTGAAGGCCTCAGCAGAACCCCGCGCCGCATTGATGCAGGAATTCATGCAAAAGGAGCCCAGACCCGGTGCTGAGAGCAGAGAAAGGAACACAAGCCTGACATTAGGCAAGGCAAGGCAACTTTATTTATATAGCACAATTCAGTACAGAGACAATGCAAAGTGCTTTACATGATTAAAATATAGGAAAATAAAAAAGAATAAAACCAAGTAGGAATAAAATGTAGAAACAAAATAGAACATTAAAAATAGTTGGACTAAAAAAGTTGAACTAATGATGTTTCAGTAGAACAATTTAACTAGAACAGTCAAAGGTAATCCTGAACAAACGTGTTTTTATTCTTAATTTAAAGGAACTCAGGCTTTCCGCACTTTTCCAGTTTTCTGGGAGTTTGTTCCAGATCAGTGGAGCATAGGAACTAAATGCTGCTTCTCCATGTCTGGTTCTGGTTCTGGTTCTGCAGAGCAGGCTGGAGCCAGAAGACCTGAGTGGTCTGGAGGGTTGATGCACTGATAACAAGTCTGTGATGTATTTAGGTGCTAATTCAGGGATTTATAGACTAACAGAAGGATTTTAAAGTCTATTCTCTGAGATCCAGGGAGCCAGTGGAAGGACTTCAGAACCGGGTCCATGTTCTCTACGTTCTTAGTCTTAGTGAGGACTTTAGAACCGGATCCATGTTCTCTACGTTCTTAGTCTTAGTGAGGACTTTAGAACCGGATCCATGTTCTCTACGTTCTTAGTCTTAGTGGAAGGACTTCAGAACCGGGTCCATGTTCTCTACGTTCTTAGTCTTAGTGAGGACTTCAGAACCGGGTCCATGTTCTCTACGTTCTTAGTCTTAGTGGAAGGACTTCAGAACCGGGTCCATGTTCTCTACGTTCTTAGTCTTAGTGAGGACGCGGGCAGCAGCGTTCTGGATCAGCTGCAGCTGTCTGATCCACTTCTTAGGCAGACCTGTGAAATTCAATTCAATTCATTTCAATTTTATTTATATAGCGCCAATTCATGAAACATGTCATCTCAAGGCACTTTACAAAGTCAGACTCCATCAAATCCTCCAGGTTGGTCAGAAAGTTTCCTCTCTAAGGAAACCCAGCAGGTTGCATCAAGTCTCTCCAAGCAGCATTCACTCCTCCTGAAAGAGCGTAGAGCCACAGTGGACAGTCATCTGCATTGTTGATGGCTTTGCAGCAATCCCTCATACTGAGCATGCATGAAGCGACAGTGGAGAGGAAAACCTCCAGCAGAACCAGAACCAGGCTCAGTTGGCTTAGAGAAGACAGAGCAGAGACACAGAAAGCACAGAAGCTCACATTGATCCAGGAGTACTTTCTATGTTAGATGGTAATAGAGGATGATCTGCCTCCCCTGATGATGTCACAGCTAACAGAACGCCAGACCAGGTGTACCTTCTATGAAGAGAAAAATGACAGAACAAAAGTTAAAAGATGAAATAACAAACAATGCAGATTGGAGAGCAGTAGGAGAACTCAGCAGAGTGAGAGAAATAGGCCCTGATGTCCTCCAGTAGCCTAAGCCTATAGCAGCATAACTATAGAGGTAGCTCAGGGTAACATGAGCCACTCTGACTAGAAGCTTTGTCACAAAGGAAAGTTTTAAGATTAGTCCTAAAAGTAGACGGGGTGTCTGCCTCACGGACCAAAACTGGGAGTTGGTTCCACAGGAGAGGAGCCTGATAGCTAAAGCCGGGCGTACACTGTACGAGTTTTTCAGTCGTGGTACTTATATACATCTCAAACTGTGCGACGGAACCGCGGGGTTTAAAAAGTTCACCGCTCACGATCTGTGCGGCGCGGCGCTTGGACACGACCGGACTGCTCACACTGTACGTCGTGTCCCCTCTGGGACCGCTCGCTGTGGTGGCAGAGGCAGGGGAGCGACGGTGGGTGAACAGGGACCCAGAGCAGGGGTTCGAGCCCAGCTCTGGCGAGGCCCGCAGGAGGCACCGGGCGTCGGGGGAACGGAGGGGAGAGAGGAGGGACGAGACGCACCGGCAGCCGCTCGGCACGGCAGGTCGCCCAGCCCGCACCCCCCCGCGAGCGGAGGAGTGCCGAAACAGGCGGCCAGCGCGTTGCCGCCCTCCCCAACGCCCCCGCGAGCGGGCCGGGCGGAGGTCGCTTCAGGGACGCCCGCTCCCCTCCCTCCGCTGGCGGGGACGGAGAGGAGGGGAGGGCGCCCCCTCGTAGCTCTGCTTGAACAGCAGGATGCGCTCACGAAAACCTCACGACAGCCGACTGAATTTCAAACATGTTTGATTTTCACCGACCGTCCGATTCCTGATCGGGAGGTAGTCGTGAGAAGCCATTCCCCCCTCCTCCCCCCCTCTACGATCAAGCTGAAATTCGGCCCGATTCAAAAAATGCCCGCACGACTGAAGAATCGGCCCGAATAGGGCAAAAACTCGTACAGTGTACGCCCGGCTTAAAGGATCTGCCTCCCATTGGCGAGTGGCGAGTGTTAATTTCGGACCCTGTATGTAAGCCTTTCATAGTCAGCACTTATGGACGAAAGAGAAGTTTGTTTTTAGAGCTTTAACTTAAAGGTAAGAGATCAGCATGCTACAGAACCACGTTGCCGCCGGTGCAGAGCTTGCTCAGCATTGGCTTCATGTAATGTTCGTCGTTTTCAGTCCGCTACCGAGAAAAGATCTAAATGTTGAAGCCACAAAACCCAACTTTCTTACCGCCAAAAACCTTTCGACCCTCACCGGACCCTAAAACATCTGTTGCCCAGTTTGTTTGTTTTTTACACTTATTTGCTGCGTTAATCCTAAATAACGAGTTGGACTGTGGATGAGTTGGGCTCCATCAACCATTCGTGTGTTTTGGGTTTGTCTCGAGCATCACAACAGCAAAATGAGGAACAGTTGTTGAATATCTGCCATTTGCAAGTTTTTTTTTTTTAAGTGAAATAAAAGGTCATGTTTTAGTTGCTGTAAAAAAGACTGAACTATTGTAAAAACATTATTGTTTAAAGAGGTTAATCTTGACATGGTTAAGCTCTCCTGACGAAGAGCCTCCCCCTGAGGGCTCTTGTTTCATCCTGTCATATTAAAATACAACCACTACATTATCCATAAGCATTTCTAATATTACCGTTCCATTTAGGAGGACAGTGGCTGTATTAATTTTGGCCCCGATGGGAATCGAATCCTCTCCCAGGCTGTGTTAGTGCCTTGCTCATCCGATTAGGGACAGCGGAGCGGTAAACGGCGTCTCCCGGGGGATCGTAAAGGAATAGGAGGCTCATATTTGAACTGATAAATCAAAGTGATACAGGATCATTATGTAAATTCTCACCTCAGAGGCCACTCTTCCTCGGTGCGTGTGTGAGCGGGAGGGAGTCTGCATGCATGGAGACAAACACTCACAAAGAAAATATTGTTCTCTGCCAGCTGAGACCCAAACAATAAGAAAAACAACAAATAAAACTTCATTATCCTGGGGGACGACCCCTTTTTTAACCCAAGCTCTTTGTTTCCTTCTCCTTTTTTTTTGCACATCTGAGACGCCTGGACAACTTGTTGGCATTTTATGTCCACGCAAAAACTCGGACATTTATCCCGTCTTTAAATGGAAGATGTGCTTCATGTCCAAGGAGGCAACGTTAAGGGTCATGGCCATGCTGTCACCTTTCCAAAGACTTTGTTTTATTACGTAAAGCTGCACTCTTATGATTAAATGAGTCAAGATGTTTGAATGGGTTCATTTAGGACACATTTAGACCCAGAGACACGCAACATTTTCTCCCAGAACTTATTTCCCTGGACCTTTCATTATTCCTGCCGCTTTTGGATAGGAGAATAGAAGCGGCATCCAGATGTGCCTTTAAAATACAATATAAGTTATTGTCATTGTGCTGTCCTCATCATACGGATCATCTATATGGTTTGACAGTCAGTTAAACGCCTCTTGAACATCAAGACTCTGAAGATTGATGACTTTTTATCCACAGGTTTATTAATGTTGCAAGAAGGTGAAACTGTAACATAAAATGCAATCAGATATATGGCTGCCCTTTTAATATTTTAAAGCAATAAACAAAGTAGAACAGATCACCCTGTTCCAACACAAACACCACTCAAAGTCCCATTATCATGTACACATCTAATGAATCAAGTATTTCTCCATTCACTCATTTAACTACATGGTTCAACATACAAATCCGCCACAAAATACACAAACAGTATTAATGCATCAGGAATAAATATACTTTCACAAAGTAAACCATGGTCAAAATATAGAACTTGAATAGCAAATACATACCTTCGATGCTACCCAAAGGCATAGGAAGTTGCAGATGCTGCTGGCTAAACATTGATACAAATCCTAGTCTCTACCACTTCTTCTTCTTCTTCTATTGTTTTATGGCGGTTGGCAAACAACTTTTGGTGCATTACCGCCACCAACTGAAATGGAGTGTGAATCGGGATGACCTACTCTAATATCCTACTACTATAAATAATAATAAAAAAAAAAAAATAAAAAAAAAATAAAAAAAAAAATAATAATAAAAATAAATAAAAAAATAAATAACTAAATCCGTTTTATCAAATTAGTCTTTTTAAGATATCTTAATAATAAAGAATAACCCTCTGATTTGGTGTTCATATCTAAAAGATATTTTATGTTTAACTTTAATTTACTGTTTTGTAATCTATTTACCAATTCATTTCTCTCAATATGATATTTACTACAAAATAATATAACGTGCTCCACTGTTTCTTCAACAAAACAAAAATCACACTTTCCTGTATCATGAATCCCCATTTTAAATAATGTGCTATTTAACCCTGTATGTCCAAAACGTAATCTTGACATTACTGTTTCTTCCCTTCTATTCCTTGATGTCATCCTCATTAATCCTACTTTTCTTTGAATATTATAAAACCATCTTCCAGTTCTTTCTTCTTCCCACTGTTTCTGCCACCTTGCTCTAATCCTTTTCTTAATTACTGATTTTATTTCACCTTTACTAAATGGAATTATTATATCAATTAAACTGTATTTACTTGCTCTTTTTGCATATTTATCTGCCATCTCATTCCCTTTTATTCCTATATGAGAAGGAATCCATATAAAAGAAACAGTTAATCCCATTGCTTGAATTCTGAATAATAGTTGCTGAATTTCTACCAATAAATCCGGTCTACTATCTGAATGATTGTTTTTAAATGAATATAATGTTGAACTAGAATCTGAACAAATTACACTTCTTAGTGGTCTAATTTCTTCAATCCATTCTAATGCTAACATGATGCCAAACATTTCTCCTGTGTAAACTGAAACTTCATTACTAATTCTTTTACCTGATTTAAAATTAAATTCTGGAACTACAAACGAAACACCATTCCTATTATTTGAATCTTTTGAAGCATCTGTATAAATTTTTACATATCCATAATATTCTTTATCTATATATTGCTCAACCATATTTGAATCTAAAATATCCTGTTTATTTTTCCGTTTATACAACAATCTTAAATCTACATCAATTTCAGGTAGGATAGATGGATGAAGTATTGATCTAATAACTGTTCTACTGCCATTTATTTGAGATAATTCAAGATATATTATATTAGAATCTGCTATCCACCCAAAAGAATTTAATTTCTTCTTCCCTTTTTCCCAACTTGGTTTTAAAATTTCTTGACATGGATGATTTTCACAATGATTTTTTAACTGAAACCAGTAAGTGGAAAGTAATTGTAATCTCCTCAACTTTAGTGGCATTTCTCCCATTTCTACTTGTAATGCTGGTGTTGGTGTTGTTCTTATGGCCCCTGTGCATAATCTCAAAGCTTGATACTGAACAATATCCAATTTTTTAAGTAATGAAAATGATGCTGAACCAAAAGCTATACATCCATAATCAAAAACAGACCTAATTAATCCTATATAAATTGATTTCAATGCCTTCCTCTCAGCTCCCCATTCATTCCCAACCAAACATCTCATAACATTTATAACTCTTTTGCATTTATCGATCATCTTCTCAATATGAACTTTCCAAGTAAGCCTTTCATCCAACCATATACCCAAAAATTTAAATTGTTTTACCCTTTCCAAATCATATTTATAAATTTGTAACTTTAATTCTTCAGAAACTTTTTTCCTTGTAAAAAACAAAATCTTTGTTTTATCCACAGAAATCTTGAATCCCCATCTAAAAGACCAATCTTCTATTTTATTAATGGCTTCTTGAATTTTTTTAATGATGAAACTTATATTTTTACCCCTCTTCCAAATTGCTCCATCATCAGCAAATAATGAAACACCCATTTTATTTTCCACATCCTCAAACATATCATTAATCATAATAGAAAAAAATAATGGACTAACTATACTTCCTTGAGGAATACCATTTTCAACATAAAGATTTTCTGATAATTGATTTCCTATTCTTACTTGTATTGATCTATTATTGAGAAAATCATTTATCCAATTAAACATTGAACCCCCAATTCCCATCTTCTTTAATTTTATCAAAAATCCTTCTTTCCACATCATATCGTAAGCTTTTTCAATGTCAAAGAATACAGCTATCACACTCTCTTTATTAACTTGTGCCTTTCTTATTTCATGTTCCAATAACAAAATAGAATCCATTGTATTTCTACCTTTCCTGAAACCACTTTGAAACTTAGATAAATACCCTATCTTTTCAACAAAATAAGTCATCCGTTCATTTATCATTCTTTCCATTACTTTACATAAATGCGATGTTAATGCAATTGGCCTATAACTCCCTGGATTTGATCTTTCTTTACCTGGTTTTAAAATAGGAACAATAATTGCCTCCTTCCAAACTTTAGGTAAATGACCCACTTCCCAAATCTTATTATAGAAATCCAATAAAATCCTTTTAGATGAATTACTTAACTGATTTATCATTATATATGAAATTTGATCTTTACCTGGAGAAGAATTTTTTGATTTCCCTAAAGCATTCTTAAGCTCTACAAAAGAAAATGGAAGATTTAATAAGTCATTACTATTTATATTTTTAATTAACAATTGCCTGTTATCATTAATTGTACCTTCTCTTGCTTTTATTTCTTTTTCAGTTAAATTATTTGAGCTATGAATTTTAGCAAACTTCTCCACTAACATATTAGCTTTCTCCTCCTCTGTCACAGCACATATATCCCCATCCTTCAGAACTGGATATCCATATTCTCTCTTAATTCCATTCATTCTTTTTATCATTCCCCAGATATTTGAAATTTTTGTTTCTCTACCAACCGACTCACAAAACGATTGCCAGTAAACCCTTTTTGCATATTTAACAGTTCTTTTGACTAGAGCTTGCAACCTTTTATATTCAATAAAATACTGAAAATTTTGATTTTTCTTTAACATTCGAAACGCTTTATTTCGAGATTTAATACCAAAGTCACACTCTTTTGTCCACCACGGTACTATTTTCTTCTTCCCGCTTCCTTTTTTCCTTTGTATAGATTGTCTAGCTGCACCTAATATAGCTTCACAAACAGAAGCATTTATATTATCTACATCAAAATTAATATCAACCTTTTGCATTTCTTCATCACTAATTCTCTTATATTTTTCCCAATCAGCATTTGCAAAAACCCATCTTTCTCTACCTTCAATATAATTTTGTCTTGTCTCACAACCCACTTTTATTAGTATTGGATAATGGTCACTACCTATGGTTGAATCTTTTAAAACTTTCCAATTACTGATTCCTGCAATATTTTTAGATACTAATGTAATATCTATTGCTGATTCTGACCCATTCCTAATATTAATTCTGGTACCACTCCCATCATTAATACAAACCAAGTTCTTCATATCCATTACTTCTTCTATCACCTCTCCATTAGAATCATTACTACTATCCCAAAGTGTACTGTGAGCATTAAAGTCCCCACAACAAATGATCTTTCCATTTATATTTTCTATCAGTTCACCCATTTCCTCTAAACAAAGCTTTTTACAAGGATTATAAAAATTTAATATTTTAATATTTCCATTTTTAATCCAAACTTCTATAGCTATCCATTCTAATTTTTTCCCTTTTCCTAGAAATCTATATTGAACTCCTTGTTTTATAAATATTATACATCCACCCCCACTTCCCTGTTCCCTGTCCCTTCGTACACTATCATATCCCTTTATCACAAAATCTAATTCTGTTTTAAGCCATGTTTCTTGCACACAAATGATATCCGGTTTATTTTCCAAATGATTTATGTAACCTTTAAACTCTTGACCATTACTTATTAAACTCCTAGCATTCCACTGAAGGAGAATCATATTCTCCCTCCCCCTGTTTTACCATCATTCTCAAGCTTTTTATTTATCAACTCCCAAGAAAGATCTTTTGCAGAAAAGAATTTTTCTGCCCCTTTCACTATAATTTTTATTTTTTCTGTTTTTTGTTTCACTTGATCAGTACAATTAATAACATAAGCCATGAATAAAATTAATTTATCCATTGTAATATCCAATCCTGACATATTTCTTTGGTTTTGCTCTGATCTTGCAATCTGCTGAATCTGTGAACCTCCTTGAATTGTTCTTTTTCCTTCCAGAACCTTCTTGGCTGCTTCTGCATAGCTAATGTTTTTAGCTGTTTTAAGTTGTTGTATTTCTGCTGCTCTTTTCCTAGCTTCACAACCTCCATATGCAACATTATGCTGACCACCACAGTTACAACATTTTATCTGATCACCTTTGCATTCCTCATATTTATGTTCTCCTCCACATTTAGCACATCTTTCCTTCCCTTTACAAACCAATGCTATATGACCATATCTCTGGCACTTAAAACAACGCAATGGAGGAGGGACATACGGCCTAACTGGAAAACTCATGAAACCTATTTTGATTTTATCTGGGAGAACATCTCCGTGAAACTCCAATAATACTGACAAACTTTGAACCTTTTTACCATCCACTGATCTTAACAGCCTTTTCAATCTTTTAACTTTACCTCCCTGGATACTTTTTTGAAGTTTTTCAAGATCCTCTTCAATCGGAATGCCATAGATAACTCCACGACATACCTTATTTTCCCCAAATATTTTCCTTTCACAAACTACTTTTTTACAAACATTATCAATTTGCATCGCTTTATTTTTCTGTTCTTCAGTTTTACACTGAATCAACATATTTCCATCTCTCAGAACTTTCACTACTTCCAACTCACCTAACTTCTTCTTCAGTTCCCTGGAAACCGCAACAGGACTCAAAATCATCTCCTCATCCTCCTTCCTGAATTTCAATAATATTTTAAATTCCTCTTTTTCCATTTTCCTTCTCACTGTTCTATTTTCCTCTTCCGAGCTGTCTTCCTCTAAACTTCTCTTAACATTCTGATTACCGATTTCCTTGCTGTCATCTTTTCTCAAGTATCCTTTTCCTCTTCCTCTTCCTCTACTTACTGGAGTCCAATTATCAAAATCCATGTCCTCATCGTCATCTACCTGAGATGCCATCCCGATCCAGTCACACTTCAGTTTATGCCAACCACCAAGCTCAAAAATACTTATATTTTCCGCCACTTCCAAAAATCGCCGACGGTCCCAGGCAGGTTCTCGGCAGCCAACCTCCTTCTTCTTCTTCTTCTTCTTCCCGCCTAGTCTCTACCACACATGGCAAACAGGCTTAAATTGGGCCTACAAACATTTACTTCCCAATTACCTTGCCCTACATCCTGTGTGACAACTTCCTGTTACTGGGCTTCAGTGTTTCTTAAAGTGACAGCACCATTTTACTCATGTTTAAAGAAATCTACATTAAACTAGCTTGTAACAGTACAGTCATCGTTTCTCATGATAAAAAA
Organism: Fundulus diaphanus; assembly: GCA_037039145.1. Classification (NCBI taxonomy): domain Eukaryota; kingdom Metazoa; phylum Chordata; class Actinopteri; order Cyprinodontiformes; family Fundulidae; genus Fundulus; species Fundulus diaphanus. Next base: position 3,150,421 of record CM073141.1, on the reverse strand, counting down.
CAGTTTTGCATATTTACTACGTTCTGTCTTCCAGTGATCTGGGTGACTGAATGGAATAAAAACAGTTTTTGAGTCTGTTTGGTTTTAAAGTCCTGACCCTGGTCCGGGGTGAGTGTCTGTTGCAGTGGTGCCGGCTTCCTTCTGGAGGCTGCAGGTGTAAATGTCCGTCAGAGGGCAGCCGGGACTCCATATCGCCTCCCGCTGACCTCAGCGCCTGCTGCAGGTTCCTCCTGTTCTCCTGGGAGCAGCCGGAGAACCACACAGTGCAGCAATTCACCAGCAGGTTCTCCTTCATTGACCTGCGGAGGTTCAGGAGGCCGATGGGAATAAAGTCGTTAATGGGGTGAGACGTTTGTTTCAGCTGAGGTCAGCAGAGATGTGGACACCCTGACCTCCTCACCATGTAGACGTGACTCTGCGTGGCGTGCTTAGATTTCCTGAAATCCATAATTACTTGTTTCATCTTTTAGACGTTGAGCTCCAGGTTAATTTTCTGGCACCACGGTGTCAGGTTCTGTGGGCCGACTCGTGATCAGAGTCTGTGTTTTCAGCAGTGAACTCGCAACCAGTCGTCCTGTCAAAGCGACGACACTCTAAGACTATAGAGAGTCACTCCAAAGTGCAGCTGGAACATGTTTTAAAGCGGTTTTACCCACATAGACCTCCTTATCCTGTTGCTTTAACCTTAGGAGGAGAAGAGAAGAGCGCGCTCTGGTGGGAACAGCGCAGTGATAGTTTCATAGCGCAGTGAAACTGCATCATAATCACTGCAAAGTTAAAGGTTTCCAACATTCACAACTAGGTAATAAATAATCCCAGAGAGATTTGTCCCAAAGGAGCACAAAGCACACAAAAGGTTTACTCTTTCTCCTCAGACGACCAAAAAAACCATCGCTTACAGTTAAAGTTAAAGAAAATAGTGCTGGAGATGAGTTTACACTGATAGAAGTGAATCATAATGCTGGCCTTATTTGGTGTAAATTTCCAACCTTAGATTTTGTTCTTGCCCTGGAAATATCTGGGTGTATTATTTGTTTTTGATGTATTTATAAATGTTTTTGGCCAGGTGTCCCTTGAAAAAGATATTATTAATCTCAATGGTGACTTTCCTGCTTAGATAAAGGTTTAAAATAATAATAATAATAATAATAATAATAATAATAATGATAATAATAAAAGCACCTGGTCTGGTGTGTCACTCCTATAAATGAGGGACGATTAATGGAAGTCGGGTTACAATGCCCCATTGGGCGACAGTGGGGCAGGAGTTAGAGAGTTTGTTCTGGAATTGACGGGTTGCTGGTTCCATCCCCTGTCCACTTCACCTGTATTGCTTACTGGCGGTGGTCAGAGGGTCCGGTGGCACCGATGTCTGGCAGCCTCTGTCAGTCTGGCCCAGGGCAGCTGTGGCTGCTAGCATAGCTCACCACCGTCAGGGTGCGAATGACTGTGGTGTAAAGCGCTTTGGGGTTGTTTGCTAATTTGTGTCTCAGTAATAAGGACGACAAGTTCTTCATCATCGGTTGAAAACATCCCTGTAGGGGAAAGGTGCCTTTCGTGTCTGCAGAACAGTTTCGTTGTTGGTTTGGATCATCGAGACTTTCAGTTTGCTGGAAGAGAACCTTCAACCTCTTCCCTAAACTCTTCATGTTCATCGTATAGTTCACGATGCCAAGGGTCTTTGGTTAAAACTGCAGACGGGTTGGTTTCTTCATATGGAAAACTTTTTTTGTTTTGTTTTTTATTTGAATAATAAACTAAACATGACTGCACTGAAATTATTGTCAATGACTCTGAATCTGTCTGTAGGATCGTACTGAGTTGAGTGTATATTTCTGTTTGTTCTTTTGTGTAAAATACCCGGAGCACACAGACACTCATCACCGCTACCCAACTGCTGTCTGTAAGTATGGCTATCTTCTTCCTCTTCCCTTCGCTCTCTCACACTCCCACACGTGTTCACTGAAGGATGCAGAAACATGGAGATCCTGTCGTTCCCTCTTTGCCATGTCAGAAGCATTTTGCCGGGTGATTAATCGCCGCAGCGAGCGTTCGAGCCCTGCGGTCGCCCCACGGGCATCGCCACGATCCTTGCACCTGCCACTCGAATCCGCTGACCCACCCTGCCCCCCCCCCCCCCCCCCCACCCCCCACACTACCCTCCTCTCTACTGCCACACACACACAGAGGAGCATTCACACATAAACACTAAACCTCTGAAAAATGTGTAATGCTGACAAGATGCACAAGTTTGGAAAAAAATAACTTACTGTGCAGTTATGAAATACACACGGACGAAATAAGCTAAAGTTATGAGGTTAGTGTAGTAATCATCAGCAGTCAGTATGTTACTGGGAACAGACGACTCTCTGAAAGGACTCTTTCTGGAAAAACAGAGCTTTATTCTTACCACACCCAACAGTGATGCAGAAAGGGGGCCGAAATATACTCCAATCTCCACATTTCAAGAGGTTCTTGGGAACACTTTTTTAAAAATAATCCTCATAATCATTTGCATAAAAAACAGGGGTTTTAAAAAGAGTATCATGTTTTCCACCAGAAAATCTTCTTGTATTTTAATGTAGATAAATATTTTTAAAACAATATTTTCCACCATAAACCTCTAAAAGTAGGACAACACTGTAGGCAACTATAGTACTTCTAAAAGAAATCTGCAACTGTTTATTGCTGCAAGCAGCTTGTTGATAAAACACCGTTCTAACAGGAAGGTATTAGATTAGATGTGTAGCCGCTTATTGGTAAAACGCAAGGAGGTAGTAGGCTTTCAGAGAAGTAGGTCCTCTTTGTGAAATTAAAAAGGTGAAGAGACAATGTTACTCCGTGACTTCTCAATCTGCCACTCCAAACAGGTCTGCTATCAGATTCCAAAACACAGAGGGAGACTGTTTAACTTTGCAACAGTGCAGTTCTGCCAGCGGCCTTCAGGGGGTGCTAAACCTGGAAGTTACAAGTCTAGCACACTTACACGGTGATGCTTTAAAGGGTAAGGGAAGAGGATACAACACAGTTTATGCCACAGGTACTACAGATAACTTGAGCAGGGAGTCAACAGTCAGACCACTGAGTTTACTGTGACACTTAACAGGTGCGTAAACTTGTTTTTTTTAATCATCTTTTAATTTGCTGTAGCAGCATTGATTTTTCTCCATATCTTAGTCAAATGAAGAAGAGAACGCCTGAGCCCAGGTGCCATTTGAGTATTTTTTACTTCCTTTGCAAAAACATCCTGTTTAGCACCAGAAAAAAGTGTATTTTCTGGGGGGAGGGGGGCAAACATATTGCTGTGAGGAGAGTAACTGTAGACTGTCTTATAGAGTTTGACTGGTGTGAGAGACGATGTCCCACTAAATTTTTTTTTTTAAATTGCACATTTCTGTGGAGCCTATGAACCCTCCCAAGTAAAACATTGATTGATGACGTATAATTCGTTTTTACCCAGAAATACATAGTGATTGTAAACGTTGCTTCAAGGCAGGAAAAAAACCCAAAGCCGAGGGAAAAGGACACCATGGGTTTTACACCTCACGAGTTTTCTGTCAATCGAAAAAATTTTGAGGAGAATCAGTTTCCTATTTTAATAACCACTCCCTCTAAATTTTTTGTGTGCACGGTGACGGCTAACAATTAGCTGGACCTGCAAGTAGTTATCTTTCTCAGTGTCCTAGCCAAATGAATAAGTGAGGTTGCTTAAGTATTTTAATATCCCTTCGGTTCTCTACATTCATAGCATTAGCATTAAAGTTAGAGTTGCCGATTTTTCCCCAAGTTTCCCCAAGTCCCTTTTTGAATAACTGCACAAGACCGTCTTACCTTGTTCTTGCGCTCCTCAGTGGCATCACGAAGAAAATCTCTCAAATCCACTCTGGTCTTACTTCTTTCTACTGAGGCCTTCCTCTTCTTCTTTTTTCTTTCTTGTGACTCTCAGCCATGTTCAAAGTAAACGGTGAGAGAAGCAGAGCTACAATGAACGGCTAACTGCTAAGCTAACTGCTAAGCTAACCGCTATGCTAACTGGATACATAAACACTAGAGGTGAGCATGTGCAACCAGCAAGCGGAAACTCAGAAGGAACGAGCATGCACACTGGCGTTATTTGAGCAAGTCAGAATGATTGGCATGTGGGACAACCAATAGATAAGATGATTCCCCAGAACTTGAGGGACAGAGGGCAGAACCAAAACTAACCAAACACTGCCATTCAGACTGTGGGGCATGGATTGGTAGTTTTTCTCCCACAGAGAAGGATTTTTTAACCTCCTTTTTGTGAATACATAACGTATTAACTACTTTCTGGATGGAAGGACGACTTTACCCAGTATAAGAAAAAGTATTATATACTATAGCTTTAAGTGGCTTTTTAGGGTCAGTCAACATGTCATTGTAAGAAAACTCCTACTGTTTTTGTTGTTCTAGGCATTTTAGATCCAGTTCTTTGATCTTTTGGGATTTCCTTTCATGTTTATGCAGATGATTTACAGTTATTTATTGAAATATTCTTTAAAAATGGGTTTGACACAGTTCAACTTGAATGTTGTATGGCAGCTGTTAGCAGGCGGTTGTCAAAAAAATTCACTGTTACTTAATGTGCCAAAACAGAAACAGTGTTTATTAGTCAAGTTAAACTAAAAATATCTATACTTTAACTGTCTCTCTGGAGGATCAACGGTGAAACCTGCCAAAACTCAACCAAAAATCTAACAACAGACAGCTGCCTGAGTTTAATTCACTGTTTTGTGTTGGTAAAACACATCGTCGTTTTTTCATTTGATCATCATAATCATAAATTTAAAACACATGATCAAACTGGCGTCGGTAAAACTGCTCGTCTTTATTCTCACCACCTGAGTGGGATCGGGGTGAGCATGTCTCAGGCCCACGCTACATCTGGTACGCTGCAGCGTGTTTCCACATGCACTAAGTGGTTGTACAGTAGGTGTGTGTGTGTGTGGAGCAGATGTCATTTGTTCAGCAGTCAGCAGCTGGATCCAGGCTTCCCGGTGGGACTGAGCCACAAACACACCCTGAAATCAGCAGCCGCACGTACCTGCGGACAGATGTCATGTGGGACACGTCCAGCAGGAGTCTGGGAAGAAACCAACAGGTCGTGTTTTGATGGTGTCTGGGAGGGTTTGAGTGTGTTTCACCCTGAGCTGAACTATTGATCCTAAAAAGGAAGCAAGCTGTATTTATTGGCCATCTAAGATTCTTTTTTTTTTTTTTTTACATGTATACGATATTTACATATACACATTTAACAAATTAAAGTTTAGAGGAGAGAACCAACTTTAAATGTAAATCATCTTCCTTTGTTCAACTAAAACGACTGGAGATTCTGGGTCTAAACAATCTGAATCGGTGATATTTTCAGCATAGAGTCTGATTTTATTGACGATGGCTTGAAAGAACCACCATCAGGGACTTTATAGTAACCGGTCCAGGTGGGTAACTCGAACTCCCCTCCTTCCAGTTACACCCATCATCTCATTCTGGGTCTGGCCCAGGTCTCCTTGCAGTTGGATGTTGCTAATAAATCTCCCAATCTGTGTCATCACAACTGTGTGCACCATTTATCCATCTTCTGCTACGTCCTACAATCACCGAAGCAGATATCAACATACTTGACCCCATCTGCATGAAGCAGAGGCTCATCTTTGACATGAAGGGAAGAGTCTGTCTACAATTGATCAGACTTGGAGCAGAACCACTTAAAGTTGGGGGAAGGAGGTTCCTGCATGGTCTGCAGCAATTGGCATTTAGTGCAGGCGATAAAACAATTCAATAAAATTTTATTTCTATGGCACCAATTCACAACACGTCATCTCAAGGCTCTTTCCAAAGTCAGACTCCATCAGATCCTCCAGGTTGGTCAGAAAGTTTCCTCTCTAAGGAAACCCAGCAGGTTGCATCAAGTCTCTCCAAGCAGCATTCACTCCTCCTGAAAGAGCGTAGAGCCACAGTGGACAGTCGTCTGCATTGTTGATGGCTTTGCAGCAATCCCTCATACTGAGCATGCATGAAGCGACAGTGGAGAGGAAAACTCCCCTTTAACAGGGAGGAGAACCTCCAGCAGAACCAGAACCAGGCCCAGTGTGAACGCTCATCTGCATTGAATATAACAAGCTAGCAACAACAGCTACATTCATTTTGGACAAACAGTGAAGTTAAGATGTGAGTCACGACACCAGGGTCACTGCAGCTTTGCTCGTTTCCCAGGTGTATTTTAGTAGAAGTGTGCGAGCGCTTTATACCCAGTTGTATTAACACATCACACTGTAGTTACGACTCTTTACGCACAAGGAAGCGGCGACACCTGATAACAGATTAAAAAAGGAGCCTCCTGTTTCCCAGAGAATCAGACAGCAAACGGAAGGAAAAAAGGGTAACAGCATTCAGCCTCGATCCTCAGGTTGTGCCTTTTCATTTTGTTTCAGGGATAAATATAGATATATGTGGTGTGCTGAAAATACCTGAGGTCCACCGCCCTGCAGCCTGGCACCATATGGCTGTCTCATAAAGGGTCCATCAGAGTCCTGACAATTAGGACCACGGGGTAAAGGCCCGCTGGGTCTGGAGCACAGCCAGATGAGAGGAGTCAGGGCACACCAGGAGATTAGAAAAAACTCTGAATGGCTTTAAATAAAGAGGATGTTTGAGACCAGGTTTGGTTTAACGCAATGTTAAGAAGCAATAATAACGGTATCTTATCAATACACAAATAAATATTACTTAATTAACTACATGAATGAGTTAAGAGAGTAAAAGCAAGAAGCTGGGAGGAGATTTTTAGGACCAGGTTTGGTGTTGCCATTAATACAAAGATATCCAAGATAACTAAAATACTGAAATTTAAGTCAAACCATAATAAGATTAAAATATGTTTAATCAATAAAAATAATTTCATAAATTAAACGAATGTAGAAAGTGACTGAAACAGGAAAGAATGTGTAAGAAAGCGTAAAATCCAGAAGTGAAAGACGTGGATCGCATTTCTGGGGCCGTAATAATAATAATATTAATGATGATAATAATAATAATAAGAATGTAGAAAATGTGTAAGTGGGCTAAACAATGTTTGGCCAATTAAGCGTAGCAGAGGAGTCCATGTGCACGATGAGCCAGCCTTCAGTGAGCGCGAGGAAGAGCTGCTTAATTACAGCCTGAAGAGAGTCTTCATCAGAGCGGAATCGGAGCGATGAAGGATCTCAGGGAAGAAGGAAGGGAAGTTTGTCATAAAAAAGTTCCTTTCTCAATCAAACCGTGTTTACAACAGACCCGGCTGCTGATGCACTTGTTAAAGTGAGAAAAAGACAAACATAAAGGAGCTTGTGGTTCTTTAAAACAGACCAAACCCTGCAGGTGAATTATGGCGACAGTATAACGGCCCGACATGCCAGGAGGCTCATAAAAACCAAAACAGAGATCCAGACAAGCTGAGAGACGTAAAAGTGAAGAGAAAAATCCCAGAACACCAGAACTTACCAGGATGATTTCCAAATAAAACAACTGGGAAGAGGAAGGGGGGGGGGGGGGGACTGGTGCTGTAAGGACTCCTTATTGAGATTACCTGTCATGGTCTGGCCTGTCCGCTGTCTTCAGCCTCACACCTCCAGGCTCTGTGGTGGAAATACCTTCACGCTCCTCGGATTTCCCTGCCTTGCCTTGCTGGACATCTACCAGGCTTCTGATTTCTGGACCACGACCTGGATCAGTACCATGACTAACAGACGTTGACCCAAGCCTGTCCCCCGGACCCCGATCAAGCCTCTGCCATCCTGCCTGATGCCGCCCAGCGCACAGGGCTAGATTAACACCTCGCCTTACCCTGGGCAACAATATTCAAGGGCCCCAAAATCACCATAATCTGGCAAAAATATAGAATAGATCACCTTAATAAACAGTAAATATACCCAATGCTTCAAATTCTGTCATCAATCAACCAATCAACCAATCAATCAGTCGTTTATTTATATAGCCCTTTACACAGCCAATAAAGGTGACCGAAGTGCTTTACAGATATAAACAATAAAAAACAAACAGAGATTAACAAAACACAGCATAGGGCCATAAGAAGAAGTGATAGAGAATACAAACCAGATGCTACTTGTTATTAAAAGCCAGCCTAAATAAATGAGTTTTAATATTTGACTTCAAAAGACTTAGGTCAGTGGTACAACAAATCACTTCCCACAGCATGATGCAACCGTCACCATGCTTTACAGCTGGTGCAGCGCTCTTAGGGCTGTAGGCCTCACCTTGACTTATCCAGACATCCTTCTCATGGTTCTGCTGAGGTGTTTAAGTTCACAGAAAAACTGTGGGGAGATTGGAACGACAGAGAAGAAATGTACAAAACTGGCCCTGACATCCAAGGCCAGTTTGTTCTGCTGGTTGGCAGACCTGAGGGAGCTGGCAGCAGCTCAGAAAGGTGTGTGTTGGGGGGGGGTGCATTAAGAGATTTAAAAAGCAAGTAAAAGAACTTTAAAACAGATCCTATAACGTACAGGCAACCAATGAAGAGATTTTAAGATGGGGTGATGTGCTCAGACCTTTTTGTTGCAGTTAAAAGTCGTGCTGCAGCATTTTGCACAACCTGCAGGCGCCTGGTGGAAGCATCAATAACTCCGAGATGGAGCGAGTTACAGTAATCCAGCCTGGAAGTGACAAATGCATGAATCACTGTTTCACAAAGCTGCCTTGATATAAAAGACTTTACTGTGGCTAACTGCCTTAGATGGAAAAATCTCGATTTCACAACGACCCCATTGATAACTTTAGGTAAAGTTGCTAATTTGGCTTTTGCATGGAGCCCCACACCCTCCTATTGGACCTGCTTTTTCTTGAAAATGTTTAAAATAAATCAAATATTGTTTTTCCCTTGTTCATAATTTGTGAAACTATTCAAACCCCTTAAACTTTTCACCTTACACCCAAACACGTCAATGTATTTTATTGCGTTTTTATGTATCGGAACAAGACAAACTAATTGACTTTGTTCCCTTTAAATTGGGGAAAATTTTTGTTGCCACTGTTGGTCTGGCTCTTTTAACTTTTATAAAAGTATGTCTTAGTTTAGGAACTGTGCTGAGAGCTTCTAAACAGGCTGTTGTTAGAAAAAGCCCACCTTGACCTCCCAGTTTGATGAAATTTCAGACCTATTTCTCATTTGTCTTTTCTGCCTAAAGTTTTAGGAACAATTGGCATTTATGAACAATTTCATTCAGAGACCACCCTGCTAAAGACGCACAATGAAAGCTATGTCTATTGACAGTAAGTGCCCTGTTGTTTGGACCTTACAGCAGCCTTCGACACGATGCACCATTCCTTCCTTCTGCCTCGTCTGAACCACTTTGTCGGCATCAGTGGTTTACATCTTATCTGACAGAACCTTTTATTCTTTCTCTGTCATTTATCCTCCTCCAGGGAACCCTTTTTTGTGGGGTGCCACAAGGCCCCGTATTTGGTCCCCTTCGTTTTTCTCTTAACATGATGCCGCTAGGGGAAATTATAACTGCACACAACTGTCCTTTCACTTTTATGCAGACGACTTACAAATTTACTTATATCTTAAGCTATGTTGCAGTAATGCTCTTTTCCCTCTTCTGGGTTGCATAACAGCTGTCAAACAGTGGCTAAGTAACAAACTTTTTATTCTTAAATGAACAAAAGGCAGAATGCATTTTGTTTGATGACGATGCCACCTTAAATCTCAGTGCTTTGCCTCTTAAAGTCGACCTGTTATGCAAAATTCACTTTTTCGGTCTCTATTGCTTCTAGAAACAATTTAATGCAAAAGAAACCCCATCAATGCGTATGAATATGTTGGCAAGGCTCTGTATGTTGAATGTTTTAAGGATGTTTTCCAGGGTAAACCTTGTAGTTATTCTACTTTTGGTTCTTTGTAAATCATTTTTATATGATCTACCTGTAAATGGGCATCAGGTGAAACCAAAGAATTGTGGTTAATATTGAGACCTTGGATCTGCCAGGGAGAAACGTTGGGTTAGGAGAGAAACATTTCCATGAACAAATGGTTAATGAGTGAAAAGATTCTTGAAGAGAATCACTACAAACACAGGGTAAAAAAACAAACAGGAAACATCTCTGGTGTTTTAATACACAAAGAAGGAAGTCACATGATCATTGCAATGTTTTAATTGTTCTACATTCAGTGTTTTTAATGATTAAGTCTCTTCCTGAAGCTCACTGCTACCTGGATATCTACGAGGCCTGGAAATGCCTTTGGGCAACAAACTGAACATTAAAAGAGGATGATAGGGAATAAATAGTTACTTCTACATCACTTAAGGGCGGTTACACACTTAATGTGCCATTATTTTCTCTTCATGTATCTTCTGTGTACATCCAGCGATAGTATTAATACAGTACAGTTAAGTTTATGGTTCATTCCTGTCCAGCTGATGTATGAGGCCTGTGTTAGAGTCCACCGTGGGGGAGACGGGGGGGGGGTTCATTTATTTTCTGCCGCACTGCCTGGCACACATGTTTAGCCCGGGGTGGCTGCAAGCAGGAAGTACTTGTAAAATGCCCCGCGTCTGATTGGCTGGGTCATTGCATCATTCACCCATCAACAGCATTAACGTACGGAGGGATGAACGCGCAGCTCGTGAACATTTGTGTCGGGTTTGTTTCCTGCTTTTTTTTTTTTTTTTTTACTATTCATGGAAATGGCGTCCACTCTTTAGTGCATCTCCAAAATACCCTCGATTTTCATCTGGAGGAAGAGTTCGGGGCGGGAGGGGGAAGCTGGGGCCCTTTGCACGCTCACACACAGGAAACAGGCACCATTTGGTGTTTATGTAAATGTGCAAAAATACAAAATGGCTGCCTGCCAAATCCTGTCAGTAAACAAAGCTCGTTTGAATGCCAGGCGCCGGGCTGTTAAGGTGGACTGCCGGGGATGGAGCCCAGGGTGCAGGTGGCAGCGGCGGAGCCGAAGCACCTTAACGAAGCGCTCAGGTTTCCATGTGAAACGGCCGCTAGCTGGTGATCAGACGCAGGGACGCTGGTCTGCATCTCAAAAACAGGAATGCTGTTGTCGTGGTCCCCCACCACCCAGCCTCCTGTGTGGGGCGGGGGGGGGGGGGGGGTTGTTGCCATGGCAGCTTACCATCCAATAATCATTCACACCAGAAGATCTGACCTAGATTAGCTGCAGGTCTGCACTAAAGGTCCACTTAAGGCTGATTTCTGATCACTGTGGAGTGTTGTGCATCCTCTTAAGGAAGTAAAGACGCTGATTCCCAGAAGGCTCAGAGCAATCCCGGTCTATCAAGCCAAAAAAGTGAAGGAAAAGTTGAATCAAATGTTCTCCTACAGTCAGCAACATAGTCATTCTGTTCAATAGATTATCTGACTGAAGCTGGGCTGGTTTCCAGGTATCATCACACCTTAAATGTCTCCGCACGCTGGACGGCCACAGACTAGAACCTCGCGTTTTATTGAGGTTTTATGCAACCGACACGACGCGGTGATAAAATCTGAGGAGAAGGGAAAATTATACATTGATTTCAACGCCTAGATAAGAATATAAAAAAGTTGGTGCGTCTTTATATTCGGCTCCCCTGAGTTAGAACTTTGTGGAAACACGTTTGGCTGCAGGTCTCGTCTCGCTTTTAACGACATAAAATCACTCAGTCAGACGGAGAGCATCTGTGAACATCAGATTTCAAGTCTTACCACAGAATATCAGTTGGATTTAGGTCTGAGCTTTGACTTGGCCACTCCAACCCATGAATCTGCTCTGATCTAAACCATCCCATAATACCTCTGGCTGCATGTTCAGGGTGGTTCTCCTGCTGGAGGGTGAACCTCCACCCCGGTCTCAGGTCTGCAGCCTCCAGCAGGTGGTTTTCCAGGATTTTCCTGGATTCAGCTCCATCCCTCCTCCCATCAGCTCAGATCTGCTTCCCCACAGCATGATGCTGCCACCACCATGTTTCACCATTAACATAGTGTGTTCAGGATTATGTGCAATGTTAGCTTTTTTTTTTTTTTTGTCACACACAACATTTTATATTTTGGACAAAAAAGTTGAATTTTGCCTCCTCTGACCAGAGCACCTCGTGAGATAATTACATGGATTTATGGCAGCAGGACTCTTTATGCCTTTCTGCCATGAAGGCCACATTCATGTGGAGTAATAATGAATATTTGTCCTGCCCAACATGAATAAGCCTTCCAGAGATGACGACTAGAGTCACACTTGAGTTATAAAAAGAAAAGACTTCAGACTCTTAAGGCGTGTGACTTGACTTGGACTCGAGTCTGTGACCAGTTTTTATCTCCTGTAATGAAGAGTTAAAGGAAGCCGGTCTGTGAGCTGCAGGTTGCAGCTGCTGCAGGTTTTACTGTGAAAAATGAGCTGAATATTATTATTATTATTATTATTATCAATCCAATCCACTTTATTTATATAGCACAATTTTAACAAACACAAGGTTTCCAAAGTGCTTTACAACTAAATAAAACACTCTAAATATATAAAAACACAATAAAAGATGAAGAAAATAGAAAGATAATAGCAGTAAAATAAAATACAATAAAAAAATAAAAGGCACCGCCCGCACACGATAAAAATATGCATGTATGCACATAAAAATCAACACTCTAACTTTATCAAAGTCAAAGCATCTTTATTACTCTCCCTTGGGAGAAATTTACCTTGGATAAAAGGATCAGCTGCATCGTATTACGTCTTCAATCACTAATAAGAGTCTCAGTAAAATAATAAATAAATATACAACAGCAAAGACGGCTCATAAATCACAGTTCGACTAAAACGATTATATTAAATAATAATAATTTCAAACACCACTGCCCTACAGTTTGCTGCTGTAGTTAAAAAGAGACCTTAGATGTGGCTTCCCCTAATCTGCTCATCCCAAACCGAGCGCTACTATGGCAAGTTAGTGGCTCAGTTTTTCAGTTTTTAACCTGTTCATGTTAGCCGTAGATACATAACATGAACACATGAACATCTCTGCAACTAAAGCCTGTGTTAAATGACTTTGGATCATTTAGGAAACAAAATAAACGAAAGTTACCTCCAACATTTGCTGCTAAGCTAGCTGCTACGTCACTTCCTGCTCTAAAAAAAGGCACTTCCTGTTCTGTTAATTCTGAAGTTTAACACTTTATGTTTAATTTATGTCTTGAATTTGAATATCTTTAGTATTTAAAATCAAGAAGAAAGAATTTAAATGTGGATTATAAAAATATTCCTTAAATTAACAGCTTTTAATCTTGTTCTGTTATTTTCCTCAAAGCATAACTGCCCATTTATATTTCTAACGGGGTAAAAGCTACGTTTGATCAATTTTAATCAGCAGATTTACTGATTCTAAATTAAATATTAAATGAATAAAATATAACTGCTGCTAAATATTAAAATAGTTAGAGATAAAGTAAGATTAAACGTTCACGTAATAATTTCGGCCTGGGGATGAACAGTCCAGGTTTGGGTTCCTAACCTGCAGTGATGCAGAGTCAGAGGTGACCTGGATGTTGGGGATTTCATGAGACAATGTTTATTTCAGCAGTTAGAGACTTTGACTTGGGGGAAAAATGACTTTTGAACATCTCTGAAGTTTATAAGATGCGTAAACTCAATAAACCCGGCTTTGTTCCAAGGACGCAGACCCACATCTGTCCTTGTTGCAGATGATCCATGAATCAGTCGTGGACAGTCCAACCCACAGCCGTTCCTTCAAGGTCCTGAGATGTTCTACAACATCAGCAGTGCATGTGCCGGATCTACTCGTCAGAACCTTCTCCAGGATGTTGTCGCGTCAATGATTGGCTAATAAACCCACTGACAAGTGTTCTAACATCGGATAAGTTCAAGTCTCAGCTCATATATTTAAGCACTTCAGTAAAGCTGCGAGCGTTTGGAGGTTTAAAGGCGCCTGCTGACCTTTGCATCCGCTGGGAGTTGAGAACTTGCTCGGTGCTTAAAGCAAATAAGGAAATATTCATTAACTCTGTGTGATTAATTGGTGTCATTGAGTCTGATGTATTGAGGCCATTTTTCTGGTACCTCGGAAGCAGCAAAGAGCTACATTAGGCTAACGATCAAATAACACGAGCGTAGAGTATTTCTGTCTCATTCCTGGCTTTTTTGTATTTAATCTTATAATAAGTTAAATTGTCAAACTCAATAATACAAATACTGCACCTTTAATGAATTCTTGTTCTCTGACAGGTTTTAAATTCTCTGCACATTAAATCTTGTTGCTGTTTGTGTAAAACCAGTATTTGATGTCTTGGAAGGAGATTTTAAAATCCAAAAAATGTAAAGTTTTAACCAGCTTAATTTTGACCTTTTTAAAAATGTAAACCTTCCCCAGGGACGCCTCCCTGAAACAGGCAAGCCCCTCACAGCCACCGGGAGATGTTGAATATTTGGCCATAATCTAAATGCATTGGACAAAATAACCTCGTCTCTTTTATTATAGTTGGTGAAAATCATAAATTCCATCTTTCGTCCATTTTTTTTTATCATTTGTTTTATGTTATGTTGAAATTAGCATTTTGTTTCCCACAGCTGCACAGTTGGTAGCGCTGCTGCCTTGCATCAAGAAAGTTCTGGGTTCAAATACCAGTCTTGGGTCTTTCTGCATAGTTCTCCTTGTGCATGTGTGGCTTCTGTTCAATGTTTCTGAGGGAAAAGCAGTTTGATCCAAGTCAGAATATGAAGGAAAGCAAAAAGCACCTCAGTGCAGCAACCATTAGACACCACCGGCTGATTGGGGTTCATGCCAGGAAAAGCCCTCTTTGTCACATACAGAAACATGTGCAGCTTCCTGAACTCTTGTCCGGACTTTAACTGGACCTGGGAGCCTTTGTCAGATTGAGCTTCTCAGCAACAAACACTGCAGGTTGAATATTTGGAAAATAACTGTTAAGCACGATGGAGGATCTGTGATGCCGTGGGCCCGCTTCTCTTTTAAAGCTTCATGAACTCTTTAAAATACCAGGATGCTTTAAATAAAATGGACCTATTTGCAAAAGTGGGAAAATAAAGAGCGCCTCCTCTAACCTTTGTCTCCTGGTATGTGTAACTGGATATCAGCACTGATTATAATTAACAGAGCGCCCCCTGCAGTACCGATCTGTCCGCTCAGCTCCTGGATGGACAGGGGTTGGGGGGGGGGGGGGGGGAGGGGTCACATGTTGGCCAATTATACCAGATAATGCAATTAAGATCTGCATATTTAGCATAAATTCCACAATAGGAAGTGTAGATGTCAGCAGATCCTGTGTGTGCATATCCTGCAGACAGTGTGCAGATGTCTCTGGTGGCGGGTCGCAACATTAATCTCCCCTGTTTTTGGGGCTTACTGTGTATCTGGGCATGCATGTGTGTGTGTGTGTTATAAATAACCATGTTTGGATTTTCTTCTTTTTAAAAAAACACTTATTTATCTTTGCCGTCCTCAGCTTTACTGTGTCATTTTGTGCAAACGTGCTCATGCTTTAACGTGCACCGTTTGTAGGAGACCAGGTGCATTTCTGTGTGTGTGTGTGTGTGTGTGTGTGTGTGTGTGTGTGTGTGTGTGTGTGTGTGTGTGTGTGTTGATAATTGTGGGTTCCTACCTGCTGCACTAATGATCTGCAGCTGTCAGTAGTAAAAAAAACAGGAGAGAGGCGAAGAGGTACGAAATAAGAAATATACAAAACAAATGAATAATCGGTTTAAAAACTGAAATCAGAGCAAAAATCACATTTATGTGCTGGAGGAAAATGAAGGAGCGACAAGAAAGAGGAGACAGGAAGGAGGCTGGAGCGACTAAAGGTCTGTGCAGGATGCTGCATCTGAACCCTCTGTGCTCCACGTTTAACGCCCGCACGTAAAGAAGAAACAGTAGCAAACCCAGAGGTTTGCTCATTTAAATATGCAGGGCAGCACCCGTTAAAGTATCCGGTGCTGAACTGAGGAGCCGAAGCAAAAGGATGCATGCTTTTTAGAAAATGCAACTTCACAAGTGCATTTTGTTTTCATCCCCCCAGAGTCAGAACTTTGTAGAATCACCTGTAGGTGCAGTCAGATTGGATGAAGAGCGTCTGTGAACATCACGACTTTGACTAGGCCATTCTAACTCGATCCAAACCATAACGGTACACATCTGGCCTGCCAAGCCGGATGAAGCAGGCGGACACTTTTTAAAGGAGATGTTTTCACTAAGGCCTTTCAACAAAAAAAAGATGTGCATAAATCAACTTCTTCCTAAAATGCAAAACGTTTTTCTACAACATAAAGTGCTTTTTATTTTACCATATTTTGTTCTGCTAGAACCACAAACCTCCAACAACTGTTCCTCAAAGGCAGACTTGGCCTTCATTAAACGCACCTAAAAACAGGAAGTTTAAAAGAAACAAATGTCTCAATTCCCGCTGATGTTGCGGAAAAAAAAAAAGAAAAGAAAAGAAATAAACCGCTAAAAAAGTTCCAGAACAAGAAAACTGAAAGTAATCAACCCTGGAAATTTGTACAAAAATCCGACTATTTTGTTGGTTTCATTAAAATATCGTCCAGTTTACTGTAGAGATGTTGAGACAGTAGAGACAGGATGGAGCAGACCCAGCCTGTCCTCTTCAGAGAAGCTGCTGTGTGGGAACATCTCCAGGAGGAGATCGATCCTCCCAGGTTTCCATGAATCTTCACACTGCAGAGGTCCTTCTGACACGCTTCTGATGGTTTGCCGTTGGTTCTCCCTCATCTGCCGAGTCGTCCCAGAGGACAGAGAGTTCGGCGAGAAAGGAGACCAGGGGCCTCGTTTATAATGCGTACGTCACTTTCCGCGCTAAAGTCCTATAAAAAGAAAAGTTGAGGGGAAACTACGCGGGGACCTGGTCGCGGTGCCGGGTGTGACGTCTTTGGGTGAGGCTGACCTTCCCCCCTGTCATGGCGTGTTTGAGGGACGCTGGTCTGGATCCTGGATCTACGCCTGATGAAGGACGCCATGCGGTGATGTCCCACTCTCCTCCATGCTGCCTCCCCCTGACCACATATTTCCTCCGTCCACGTCTCACTGTAGCTGAGGTTGTTGGTCCAAAGCCTCGGCTCTTTGCTCAACACTGTGTCAGCATGTCTGAGACCTGATATTACCTCCTGGTTTCCATTCGCAGCCAGCAGCCAAGGTTGGTGCATTGCTGCTCGCTGCCTCTTCTGGAGACTCGGACAGTGTCATCCACAGTCTTAGCTCACTGAAACTCCTCTGATGAGGGGCAGTCTGAGGATGCCGTCGTTGTTGAGACCATAAAAGACAATTTTTTGCATTTAAAATGTTTTAAATCTTTTGGGGCCTCGGGTACGTTTGACTTGTCGATTTTGGGCACCTTGATTTATGAAATAGGATCATTGCTGGTCTGTCACATAAAGTTCTGACAGGATCCATTCAGGTTTGTTGTTTGGGACCGGGGTCTTGTTTTTAAATCATAAAAAGCTTCAGGGGGTGAGAAGGAGGATGGTTTCAGCCTCCAGCTCTCCCTTCAGGGTCGGGCTTCCCGTCAATCAGCAGCTCGTTCAGGTCAACGCTGGTTTCAGAATCAGACATGTTGCTGCTACTTGTTGTAGAAATGTAAATTACAGGCTGATGCTGAAATGTTTCTCAGCACCGACTGACTCCATGCAGCATCAGAAAGCAGACGCCATGATTTTATTACTTCTTTCTTATAATTAATCCTAAATTCCCTATTAGTTCTCATCATGAGTCAATTCTTACATTTTTCTTGTTATTAATGTTTTATTGATGGTTGTGTGAATCATTTCTTCCTCAACTTTTACGGAATCCGTAATTTTTGAAGCAATACTTTTATCCCCAACAACGTTATGATCTTCTCAGGTACATTTTATACATTTCAAAGCCAGTTAAACAAATAAAGCCAAACATTATCCAGGAGCAGCGATGCTGTAATTTAAAGCTGCTGCTGTGATACTCATGGTAGCAGCTCTGTAAATCACTTAATCTAAATAAAAGTTTTTAATTTGTAAAACCTTTACTAAATATAAACCTGTGGACCGTTCGTGCACCAACATTGAGGAACGTTGGACGTAACCAGCCTGTGAACAAGAGTACTCGGTGTCCAGCGATGGTAAAGAGACGTTTTGGTGCTTCTCAGCAGCTCAGATTACTTACTGAATGTTCTGTTCTTGTTCATCTGTTTCCTTCGGTTCTCTTCCTGGCAGCTTCAGACACGTTTTCCATCCTGCACCAAATGTTAGACGGGAAAGTCTGCAGAAAGCTGCTGGAGAACTGGTCCGCTGCCAGTTATCCTTCCTTCTCAGGAGTCGGCCTGGACCAGACCGCTGCTGAGAGCAACAAACAGATGAGCCGCAGAAATGACCAGGACCGCTTCTCAGGCGTGCAAAAGCAAAATGCCAGTTAAAGCAAACACAGCTAATCAGAAACAACTCTTATGGTCGCGCTCAATACGTCCGTCACCAGTGCATCGCTCAGCTTTCAGCTCCTCTCCTGCATTCTGGTAATGCGTGTCGGGGCCGTTGTGATGAATGGCATCACAGAGAGACGCTGGAGCGGTGGGAAACCTGCAGGTTTCTGGGATTTTCCATTTCCTGTTCAGTCAGCTGGTGAGAAAATATGTGGAGCAACACACACACACGATGGATTCATGGATTAAAGCAGCTGTTGTCCACTGTATCGTTCTGATTGTTGGGGGAAATACTCCCACATTAACTTGTCATCGTTTTCAGTGACTTCATTCAAACGAGTCGGACTTCCTCGTTCAACGTCCTCGCCAAGTCCTGTTTCTCTGACTTCAGACCCACCTGTTGTGATATTATATGTATTATGCTACGCATCAGGGCCACTGACCTTCACATATGTGCAGTCATGGTAGAGAGGAAGTCATTAGCCATTAGTTCTTGAGGTCTGGACTTTGACTAGGCCACGGCAGCATCCTGATTCTCTTCTTTTTCAGCCACTTTGCTGTGTTTGGGTTCATTGTTGTGGTCACGACCCAGTTTGGACCAGCATCCAGCTGTCAGACAGATGGACTGACTCTGATGCTAGAGAACTTTGGTTACTGAGGCGATCGTGGAGGATTTGATGGCTGTTGCAGCAAAATGGGCCCAAACCATCATCCCTTCACCCCAATGCATTCAGCTATGAGGTGTTTTTTGCTGATATGCTTTGTCTGCTGATGTCTGTGGTGGTCCAGCATCTCTACGTTAACCTCCTCCATCTAGAGGACATTGTCCCAGAAGCCTGAATCTGCAGGGACGTCCACTCCTGAGAAGACTGGAAGCTGTCTGAGATGTTTTCCGCTTGGAAATAATCTTCTTCTCTGCAGGATGATGGACTTCAGACGGTTTGGCGCTGACCTTATGACCCTGATGTCTTCCCACCTGGCATTGCGTTACTACATATTTTTATGCTCCAGAACAGCAAACTGTCCAAACCGCATCTGTTTAATGATGGTGTGAAGACCTGACCATCCAGGAAGGGTGTGCTTACTTTCTCTCCGCGACTCTAGCCGTGTGTGTGTGTGTGTGTTACGGTGATGGCGGCTAAATGTGAAGAAGTGAACACACACCCTCCCCCAGCGCAGCGGCAGGCTGGAAAGCAGCTGCACCTGCAGTCTGACAAATGTGATGGTGTGTGTTGCGTTTATATCATCAGGTCACATTTTTCCTACCTGCTTATGCGTTAAAGATTATAGATGTGCAACGAAGGCAGGACGAAAACGGAGAGAATGGAGGAAAGACGGATGATTGAGTGGGGGGGGGGGGGGGGGGAGGTGTTCGCCATGAACATCTGGCCCCATGGCTCTGAAAGGACTCCCCGGTGCACGCCTCCGGAGAAAACCCGTCCGACTGGGTGAGGTGGCTGGAGTTTAAAGCAGAAAACAGACCAGATCACTTCTACCTGTTAAAAATTTAGGTTGAAATTCCGGTTTGAGGTTCCAGCGTTTTTGGAAATAAGCACATGATCAGAATAAAATAAGCAAACTCTATTATTCATAAGGATTTTAGTCACTGACATCGACTACTTCAGACCCCAACACGTTCAGGCTACTAAATCCACAACGCTCCTTTTCTAAAGACGGGACCTTTAGATTTGCTCTAGAGTGCCGGTTAAGTACTGGTCCGGTCCAGAGGTGGCCAATTATTTCCCCCAGAGGGCCACAGAAGCAGCTGTGACTGTTGCTGAGTGTCACACCATCGGCTGGACACCCTTTTTCCAGCCATATTTATCTGATTATATATTTTATATCTTCTTCTCATGCCAAAAGAGATTGTGGTGCTGTGAAAAAATATGTACGCCCTCTCCAGCTTCTGTTTTGGTTTTCTTGTCCCCGCAGAAATGTTTCAGATCACCGAACAAATGTTAATATCAGACAAGAAATAATCTGTGTCAAAACCATCCATCCATCCATCCATCCATCCATCCATCCATCCTCTTATCCGGGGTCGGGTCGCGGGGGCAGCAGCTTCAGTAGGGAGGCCCAGACGTCCCTCTCTCCAGCCACTTGGTCCAGCTCCTCCGGGGGAATCCCAAGGCGTTCCCAGCAGAGAGACATAGTCTCTCCAGCGTGTCCTGGGTCTCCCTCTGGGCCTCCTGCCGGTGGGACGTGCCCAGAACACCTCACCAGGGAGGCGTCCAGGAGACTTTGGATCATAGTGTCTTTAGGATTTTAGTTTTTTTTTTTCTTATCTGTCTTGTGTTTCACCTGTTGTTCAACGATGTGTTATTTTTTAAAGTGCTATACAGATATTTACTACAGCAAACAGGCTTAAATCGGAGGACTGACAAAGACTCCTGGATAGTTGTTGGAACATTTTCAGAAAGAACTGAGCGAAAGTCCGATTGCGTCCGACTTAAGCCTGTTTGATGTAGAGACGACCCGCAGAACTGCACAGGCAAATATTCATTGAACATCTATAAAATCCCTTATAATCCAAATCTGATTTCTTTTTGTGTGTGTGAGTGTCCAGTCTGGCTGTTTAGCATTAATGATTGTTGTCTTAATGCCAAAAAGAGTCCAACAGGTTTTACTTTCACCAGTGAAGCCTTACTGCTTTATCCATAGGGCTCTGCTTGATTTATATATGCAAGAAGCTTTATTAGATTTTATACTGGGACTATTTCATGTTCAGTGGACATTGAAACTAACCTGACTTCCGCCAGATGCATATCGCTCCGCCTTGCTTCACTCACATACATCTGGGACACCGCCGGTAGAGAATGATTTCTCCAACCAAATTTATGGTCTGGCCAATCAGGACGCAGGGCTGGAGTTTCATAGATGTGACGTAGTGGAGAAGCGACCATGACGTGAGACTGTTTTGATAGCAATGGCGGCTCGTCGAGGAAGCAAGCGTTAACATCGATGCTGCTATTTCTTCCGTGTTGTCCAATCTACCTAATATTGTTTCATTAAAAGAACATCAGAGAACGCCTCTGAAGGCTTTTGTTGGTGGAAACGATGTTTTCGCCCTTCTCCCGACCGGATTTGGCAAGTTTTGTTTTCCGGGGCAAGTCCGCGGCGGACGCGGAAGCGCCCCGGAGCGGTTAGCGGTTAGCGCTAACCATGTTAGGAGGCCTATAGTCCTCAACGCGGTCGGCCCGGAATCGACTCTGACCCGCGGCGCTTTGCCGCCTGTCTTCCCCCCTCTTCCTGTCAGCTCACTGTCAATAAAACGCGTGCTACTAGAGCCGCAAACAGATTATTATTATTTTTTTTATTTTTTTTCTGCGTCGATATCATCAGCGTCACGGGTTAGCTTCGGTGTGAGTGGTTGAAATAGCACGTCAATAAAGATGACAGACAAGTGGCTTATCCAATCATATGCAAGAATTTTTAATAAGGCCCAGCCTTCTGTAAAGGCAATTCCTATGGAGGTGTCCCAGATGTATGTGAGTGAAGCTAGGCGGAGCGATATGCATCTGGCGGAAGTCAGGTTACATTGAAACAGGAAGGAGAAAAAATTAGAAAAACAGACAAAATGCTAAAAGGGATAAAAGGTGAAAGAGAAAGAGGAGAGGAAAGGGAGAGAGTGATATAACATCCTCAGAGTGTGCTTCTACACCTGAAAAGAGATATAAAGAACAGCAGAACCAGCTGATAAAGTGTTACAGGTACAAACAACCAACACTTTGATACCATCACTGAAGAATATACAGGATTAATTAATACGACATGTAGAAAGTGACAGCTGGAGATAATAACAGGGGTTTATGGATAGAAGTGAGTCTGTAAGTACCTGTAAATATTTATTATTCTCACAATCACAATTGATTAAATACACTTTCATATTTTTAGCATATGGACCCTTGTACTTCTCTTTTCTGACATGAAAGATGCAACAGTCGTAATATCTTTAAAATCAAGTGTCTCATTTCCTCCTATTTTCTTTAACACAATAGAAGAAAGCAGCCAGGGCCTTTCACTGAAGCAGCGGTCAGGTGGGCCCTGAAACTTTCCTCTCCTTCTCCCGGTTCTGTCTCTCTGATGGACTAATTATTGTCGTTGTTCTGCCACCCGCGCTGCTGGCTGCCAAATGGAATTAAAAACCAATTATTGATAAATGAAGAGTGGCTTTAGCCGTGTGTGTGTGTGTGTGTACGTGTGTGTGTGTGTGTTTGTGCGCCTGGAACCGAGCCTAGACCACAGCACTACATCTGTCATCCGAATGCCATGACAACTACTCATGTGTGGCGCAGCATCCTGTGCATTCAACGCACACATCTGCACGGCGACGCCTTCGCTGCAGCAGTGTGTGTGTGTGTGTGTGTGTGTGTGTGTGTGTGTGTGTGTCGGCCTCAAACATGTCTATGCATCTGCGCTTTCAGATGTGTGTGTGTGTGATGCGATCTGCGAGGCTGCAGCACGTGCACATGTGCATGCATGCAGGTGTGGGTGCAGATGCTCGTGAACGACTGAAGGGTGATTTAAGTGCATGTTTGTTGTGTGTTTTCTGTTGGCGTGACAGATTGACGTATGCACAGATGGAGGACGGCGAACATGTGAGTTTTACTTCACACTTTGCATGTCGACAACACTGTTGGAGCGCATGTCAGGAGAGTTTTAGTTTCAACACTTTATTGATCTGCAGCGGGTTTTCTGCTCCATCAGTGTTAGCCGCCATCGCCCTCAGAGCTCACTGTACTCCTGATGCAAAGGAGATAATCCCACTGAGGGCTTACCATTGGATCTGCAGAGGTCTGCAAGTCAACAGTTTGAATCGGGAGTGTTGAAGCAGGACAAACGCCTAAAACTTGCTGAGATGCACCACATATGGGCGAAAATAATATGATTTTTATACTACTTTCTATGAATGGGTGCATGTCTGCAGATATAAATGAATGAGTGAAGTTTAGTTTTTCTTAAGAATTTAATGAAAATCTGAAAAAGACAGAATAAAAAAAATGAGCAGGAAAATTTGTAAATATTCAACAATATTGTTCTTGTAGAATCAGTTTGTGTAACTTAAAATATTGGTTTAAAAAAAAAAGCAAAACCATATTTGGAAAATGAGTCTCACTGTCACAAAACAAATACAATAAATCTGTTATTTTACATAGACTTTAATTTAACAAAAATCTGAGGAGTTTCTGTTGGAATATCTGTTTAAAGCTTAATTTGTCTGAATTAAAAAAATCCATGTTTTGAGAAGATTTCTTAAGAAATGTACACAGAATTAAACGTAAATATTATTATTCTCTAAATGAAGAATACTGAGCAACTAAGGTCAAATTGGGGCTAAATCACAACCATTTGAATTTACATTCTCTCATTTCCATATATTTGCTTTTATTTTGTATGTTTAAAAACTTTTTTGATATCTGGCTAAATTTTATCCTCATTCTTATCCTTTCCTCTAGGTAAACACAACCAATATCGATTCTACATTAATTAAATAAATTAATAATTAATAAAAATTTTATTAAAATTATATCTATTAAAATCTGGTTTTATAGATAAAAGTAAATAAGTAATGTAGGTTAGGCAAATTTGTGAATTTTCTGATGCATTTGCTAGGTCAAAGGAATTAATTTTTCTTTTTTGGCATGTAAGCCTTTTCAGGAGCTGTTTTGATGTGAAAGTACGTTGCATGGATTGTAAATGCACCATGTGTACCATGACTCAGTGGAAGTTCCACAAGGCTCCATACTGGGGTCACTTCTCATTAACATCATACCAAGTGCTTGTTTTGATGTTAAAATGCAGTTATATGCCGACGACACTGTATTATACACATTTGCCAGACCAAAGTAACAACGTTTACAACTGTTTACATTTATGGTTCTGATGTCCCAACATTCTTGTTTACATCGCCAAACAAACACAGGAACAAACGCTGTATGCTTGTTATTCACTTGCTAGAAAGCAGGAGCCGTCATAAAAACAACCATGCATACTTGTTAATGGAAAAAGATTAATTGTGGTAGGAAAATGTCAGTATCTAGATTAACTCTTCAACACAAATATCACATTTACTAAAAATGCTAATTAGATTTCTAATGTTAAGTTTACATGTATGTAAATTAAGACCTTTTTTTCCATCCAGTCTTCAAACGTTAATTTGTACACAAGGATATTGTCAGACAACAATCTCTGGGGGAAAAAAACAATTAGTGGTTCTTAAAGGTGACGTATTATGCTTCCTTTTAAACATTTAGGATAAACCTCTGGACTATACGGAGCCCTAGAGGGGTCATCGCAAAATGTTTTGCATGTTGAGAGAATGTGCGCTCGTTTTACTAAATTGAGCTCTCATTTTAAGCATAGTGAAACGAGGGCACAATTTACTAAAACGAGAGCACAATTTAGTTAACATGGTTATAGAACATTGTGTGCACGATCTACTTAAACGTGGCCACAATATGTAAAACGTGCACTCAATATTGTCTTGACACATGTAAACATGAGCACGTTATAGTATAAAAGAAAACGTGCTCACGTTTTATTAATTCGAGGGCTCAATTAAAGGAAACGTGCTCACAAATTATCACGACCTGAAAAAAATATCACTTAAAGTGAGCTCTCCCGGGCTCCGTAGGGCTATACAAAACATGTTCATTACTTTTTTTTTGTTACAGAAAATCATTATCCGATAATGAGATTTCACTCCCCAGTTTTATCTATTTTTACCTCATTTCAGAATGAGCTGTTTTTAGGATGTTTTTGCACATAAGCTGTAGATAGCCTCACAAACCCAACTTACTGTTTACACTCATACTTTATACATTTGAAAGGCTGCAAACAGACGCACAATGGTACAACAACGCATCTTTGACCTTGAGTCAGACCCAAAAACTGAAGAAGTGGAGCCAGCAAAGATACATCAAGTGGTGGTATGCTTTTAGAAAGTGTTGGTTTGTGTAAGAAGATACTTCTAGGACACACTTTGATGGTTTTAGGTCAGAAGAAGCGAAGAAAAAAATAAGACGCTAATAGTGCTAGCATCCCTATAGGATTTTTAATGTAAATTAGCATCATGCTAACCATTAGTTGCCTGTCTTTTCAGCTGTAGTTAAGTGTAAGGGAACTATATGCAGATTTTTCGTTATGTATTAATGCCAATGTTAAACTATGTGATTTATCCCAATAATAATAATAACTGTAATGTAAGATGTGATATAAAAGTAATGTGTTAAATATCAGCTCTTTGGTTGCTAGGTGAGGGGTGTCAATTGTGACGTAATGGGGGGATTTTTAAAACTGCTTGTTTTCCAGACACCGACAAAATATTTACTTATTGCCAAAACACAGCTGATTGTTTGTTTTTTTTTGTTACGTACCATTTCTGGAAGCGGTCGATACCCAAATGGAACTACAAAAACACGTAAAAAAGGTGAATTTAACCTTTAAGTAAAGACAAAAGCCACAGATTTTGTAAATACTGGTTATAATCCATTCCTTCTCACTGCACTGTGAAGCATGAATATAAAAGAAAGAGAAACTAATAAAAAGTATTGTGATATTTGTCAGGAATGTAGCAGCAAGCAAACATTTGACATGTACAGAAAAGTTATGCGTCAGTATATGTAGCTGCAGGAGGAATTCCAACAATGAACGGACCATGTGATGATGCAGATAGTGCATAAAAGACAGAAACTAATAAAAAAGTTTGAACTCATAAAATACTCGTAAAGGCCGTGTTGCCTTATGCTGAAGAGAAAATGCAGCCTGTTGGTTCCAGCACAAGCCCAAGACCTCAATCTAACCAGAATGTTTCCGTAAAAATGTTCCAACCCACTCATATATTTTACATTATAAAACTGTTTGTTGTCATGCTTGTTAGCTTCACATTTTTAAATGTATATTTAACAGTTTTATTATTTTCTTAGGATGTTTTGTGGCACTAGTGGCCCTTTTTATTGAAAGCAGGCTGGCAGGAAGTAGGCAGAGACAGAGACATGCAGCAAAGGACCGCAGGCTGGACCTGAACCCGGGTCAGCCAAGCTCTGAGGTCTCTGTACATGCGTCACCCTAATTATTACTTTGAAATGCATAAATTATCATCATGGCCAGTGCCATGACTACACATTTTAAAATCATAAACTAGTTTACATTTCTACTGTATTTTGTGCAGAAAACCTCTGGTAACCACAGCTGCCAAAGTTTTTCAGTAAAAACAAACGTAAACAAAGTAAAAACATGTGTGTTCTCTATACTGCAGACTGATTTTATTACTGCATTTATTATGTTGTTGTATTGTTTTAAAAGGAAGCACATTATGAGCTTTTTGAAATCTAGAGGCAGATTTCTCATATGTGTTCACATACCCAGCAAATAAAGCTGATTCTGAACTCTTGGAGGGATGAGTCCAGTCCAGTCTAGTCCAGTCCAGGTCCAGTCTAGTCCAGTCCAGTCCAGTCTAGTCCAGGTCCGGTCTCGGTCGTTTGCTTCAAGTCAGGATCGAGTCTCAAACCTTTAAGGAACAAATCTGAATCGAGTCCAAAGTCTTTTGATTGAGTCGAATCAGAGTCTCTGTCCCTCCTGTTCAGAGACAAAAACAAGCTGGTGAATCTAAATCAGCCATATTTAAAATATGGCACCACGGTCTCTGGTTGTTCTCCAGCTGTCTGCACCCCACAAGTTGCTCTGGTAGTTCCTCCCAAACTCCAAAAACAAGCATGTTAAACGAAGTGTTGACTCTAAATTGACCTTATAAATGAGAGCTTATTTTGATAACCTGACAAAACTCAGGAAAAACACACACTTATGGTGTATTTCAGTGCCCCCCCCCAATCCACCGCATACATAATAAACACGTATTAATCCCAGCTATAATGCTGCAAATCCATCAACTGATCCCTATCTGTGTAAACTGGCCTATTAGAGCTGTTGCAAAGAAACGTGTGTTTTTACGTGCATTTACATACATGTATGTGTGTATTTGGTGAGGCTGCAGTAGCAGAGGCGGTTTCCAGAAAACAGTTTTGTAATTATGGGGGGGGGGGGGGGGCTTGTTATCTATGTTAGCGAGCGGCCGACGGCAAACGCTTTGAAATGTGGCTCCTCTTCAACGCGGCGACGCCAAAAACTCTGGTAAGACGGGCTGATAAAGCAGCCGGCTGTAATTGCATCTATTAGCATTTCTAAATAATGCGGCTGAAAGGTGGATTTGTTTGCTGTGGAGTCTGGCTGCGAGGTGCGAGCTGCTAACGCAGTTGGAGCTTTTTTATTTTACTCCTTCACTATTTCTGGGTTTTTAAAATACGATTGGGTTTCAATAAGATGATATTTTTTTTAGCCTAATCAATATTTTAGATTGGCACCAAGGAGAGTCAGATGTCCTCCTAAAAGGATAAGAGGTGCAGACGGTCTTCATTTTTGTTTTATATTGGGATTTCTCTGGATCTAAAGCTGAAATGTTTTTCCAGAAGAAGGAAGTTAGAAGGTTAGCGCACCCAGTGAGCAGCCT
Source organism: Fundulus diaphanus (assembly GCA_037039145.1). Classification (NCBI taxonomy): domain Eukaryota; kingdom Metazoa; phylum Chordata; class Actinopteri; order Cyprinodontiformes; family Fundulidae; genus Fundulus; species Fundulus diaphanus. Next base: position 3,122,484 of record CM073141.1, on the reverse strand, counting down.
GTTGAACCACCTTTACCTTTAACCGTCTCCAGGATGTTAGCGGCCCTTCACGTCATTGTAGAGAACCCCTTTGGTCCCCTTCTCTTTCCAACGTTGCTTCAGCTCATTAGGGTTTCTGCACAGCTCAGCATTTTAGCCAAATGTTTGGTCTGAGCTTTGACTAGGCCATTGCAGTACCTTGATTCTTCTTCACACTTAGCCATTCTGTCTAAGACGATCTGCCGCATTGTGATAATTATCAAAACAGAAACAAATGCAAATTTTGCCAAAATGACTCGATAAAAGCACGGGGAGAGTGTGCATGAATGCATCAACATATTTGTACTCGGTTGCAGCTCTCCTCCAGAGGTGTAGGAAAACTGAGACAGAATCAGCGCACCAGGTTGCCCAGTTTCTGAGTCAGGAGAACAACAAAGTTTTATCTGTGAAGGATTCATTCAAATTTGGTGAATGTAATAGTAATAGTAGTAATATCGTCTTTATTGACATTACAATGAAATTTGTTCTCTGCTTTTAACCCATCCCCTTGGGGAGCAGTGGGCTGCCATGTGTGGCGCCTGGGGAGCAATCTGGGGTTAAGGGTCTTGCTCAGGGACCCAGAGTGCAGGCGCTGGGGATCGAACCGGGTACTTGCATCCTTCTCTGAGTGCAAGCTGCTCTAACCACTAGGCCACGACCCCCCGGCCACGCCTAAGCGCCCCTACCTTGAGGCTCTTCATAAACATTATAAACTGGATCCACGACTTGGAAACTTTGACCTTTTCCCTGCGTCTCCAGAAGGAGGAAGGAGAGAGACTCTGGGAAAAATGGAACAGCTACTCTATTACCCCGTTTACACTACCCTTTTTAACCGTGCCGAGAACGGTCCGAGCTCGGTAACTGAGATAACTATCGAGTGTAAATGGAACGCAAACTGAACTGGACCGTGCCAGACACAACCGGACCGCGCTAAATCTAGACCAGTTCGATAGGTGGGTTCGGCCCGGTTTATCAGTGGCTCGGTTCTCTGATAACAAAGAGCGCATGAGCAGACCGCGTCATCTCCTTACAGTCAGCTGACTAATTTTGCAGTTTCAGACATTCATAATAATACTAGCTTCCTTACCGTGACACACGATTTCCAGTGATGATTCTGCTTAGCAGTGATGAACCTCAGCGTCTGTCGTTGTTTCCTGCATCTGTAAGCCCTGATTAGACGTTCGTTTGTCTTATCCACGTCCCAAAAGCCGACTCCGTCAAGTAAATTCACCACAAGTTGACTTCTTCGCCTGACTCCTCAAAAAGCAATTATAACCAAGCATAACTTCCTGAATGTTACGGGCGCCGCCATTTTTATTTGCTTGATTTCCTCCTTCAATCCCAGAAAGCAGTAGTACCGCAGATCGTCACTAGGAGGCGAGGAACCGTGCTAGGGTGATTTGTAAACGGTCGTCAGAACCAAGCTCGGCTTGGTTAACTGATCCGAGCTCTGGATCGGTTTAACAAGGGTAGTGGAAATGGGGCTAAAGACTCATAATAACCTACTTTTGTGAATTTGAAAATATATCTGCCTCTTCTGTCTGTTTGGTGTATACCCTGCACTGTTTTCCATGCGTTATTTATTTTTATTTTTCTGATTCAGACCAGTAATGCAGTCTAAAATACACTGCTCTATATACTATATGTGTGCTCTAGCCCTCACTAAATTTGGTGAATGCCTGAACGTCGTTGGATTTTGACCCAAACGTTTCTGAACCAGTGAGTTGCTGGTGTTCCCTGGTCAGCACCGAGTGCTCCGCTCTCCACCTCCTCCATGGTGGCCAGTCTGGATGAATCCGGGGGGCCCATGGCCCTCCCACGTCTGTCTGTGCCGTTTACCATCAGAAACATTAAATTGTGCTTCATTAATACACACTGTTGATTGGACAATGGACACAAAGACGTGAGAACATATTGTACTGTAACCAAAGAAGTCGTTTTTCCAGCAAAGACTAAAATTTGGACCGGATGGTCCAAAAAAAAAGCGTTTTTGTTCCAACGCTGCCAAAACAAACCTGACATGAAGAACGCCTTCAACCGTCCGACTTGTCAGCGAGCCACACCGAGCAGTTAGAGCTGAAATGTTGTCTGAAGATAAAATCCGCTACTTTCATGGAGGCCTGCTCGTCACCCAACGACAATAGTTTTAATGATCAACAACGCTGTGCGAGCTGCGCCAATAAACTCCTGTTTTTCAGTGAGATTCCCTGGTCTGTAAACGGATAACAACGGAGGACGGGCTAGCACATGTGAAACGCTCATTTCTCCATGTCTCTCCCTCTGGTTGGGCTTAATTTCCCTCCGCCGGTTTCCATTTTCCTGTCGAAGGTCCTGTGTGGGACGAACACTCGTGGGAAGCTGTCTGAGATGTTTTCCACTCAGGAATGATCTTCCTCTCTCCAGGATGATGGACTTCAGATAGTTTGGAAATGAGCTGCAGCCACAGTTTCATCCTGACATTCACCTGTACTCTCCCCACCAGCAAACTCCCACACGCTGGATTTAGTCTCTCCTTTATTTTAGTTTAGTTTTTTTTTACCCTGCTACTGTGTGCTTCAGACCCTTTTCCCACACTCTGTTCCTCCTTCCACCTCTCTCACGTGTGACAGGGATGAGGATGTTAGCGCCGGTTTAATTAATACCGCAGAATATCCGCGCCCGGCTCCCCTCTCCGGATCCGGACATTAATCAGAGGTATTTTCGGGGGAAGCGAGGCGGCGCAGGTGCAAATCGTCGAGGGCAGAGAGGGAACGCCGGATGATGCATGGAAACACACGACCAAACCTGATCTGGCCGTCCAATCATCATCCATCAACATCCGCTCGCTGGGCGGAACGGGCTTTTCTCGCCAATGGAAGAAAAGCAAGGGGGGAAAGATTTACGTCTGGATTTATGCGAGCCAACAAGGTGGATGGTTTGAGAGTGGAGGGGGGGGGGGGGGATACGAGGGAAAGTTTCTGCAGGTTTTCTTCCTTCAGTCACGGCCTGCACTCAGAGTCCCTCAGATTGATGCGAAAAAACACTCGGCTGCATGCCTCAGCCATTTAATGAGGTTTGCATCGTTTTATCCCGTTACTAGAAGGAGTTTAAATACTTTAGGTCAACCACTGAAGACGGTGAACGCTGCATATAAGGGAGGTGAGGAAGAGGATTGACAGCAGGAAAGGTTCAGAGACCTGCTGATGACATGTGGTTGGAAGACGGTGGCAGGAGGCTGAGGTGGCAAAGATCAAGATAAGGAGATTTTTACTGGGAGGGACCAGGATGGGTTAGAAGTGAGCAGATCAGAGGAGCAGCTGAGGTTGAGATGGTTTGGAGACGTTCTGAGAGGAGGTGGAGGACGCATTGGACAGAGGAGATGGAGATGGAGCTGCTGGGATGGAGGAAAAGAGGAAGTCCTCTTCATGGACTTTGTGAAGGAGGCCATGGAGATGGAGATGGTTGGTGTAGCAGATGAAGAGGGGAAGGATGGGGTGAGATGAAGGCAGGAGATCTGCTGTGGAGACACTGATGGAAGCAGCCGAAAGAAGGACGACGCAAAGTGTTTTAAATGATTAAAACACAGGAAAATAAAAACAGAACAAAAACAAGTTGGAATCAAATGTAGAAGATTTGAAACAAAATAAAACATCGAAGCAAATATTAATGATTTTAAAAACAGTTGGACTACAAACTTAAACTAATGTTGTTTCAGTAAAACAGTTTAACTAGAACAGTTAAAATCCTAAAAAATGTGTTTTTAATCTTGATTTAAAGGAACTCAGGCTTTCAGCACTTTTCCTGTTTTCTGGGAGTTTGTTCCAGATCAGTGGAGCATAGGAACTAAATGCTGCTTCTCCATGTCTGGTTCTGGTTCTGGTTCTGCAGAGCAGGCTGGAGCCAGAAGACCTGAGTGGTCTGGAGGGTCGATGCCCTGATAACAAGTCTGTGATGTATTTAGGTGCTAATTCAGGGATTTATAGACTAACAGAAGGATTTTAAAGTCTGTTCTCTGAGATCCAGGGAGCCAGTGGAAGGACTTCAGAACCGGGTCCATGTTCTCTACGTTCTTAGTCTTAGTGAGGACTTCAGAACCGGGTCCATGTTCTCTACGTTCTTAGTCTTAGGGAGGACTTCAGAACCGGGTCCATGTTCTCTACGTTCTTAGTCTTAGGGAGGACTTCAGAACCGGGTCCATGTTCTCTACGTTCTTAGTCTTAGTGAGGACTTCAGAACCGGGTCCATGTTCTCTACGTTCTTAGTCTTAGTGAGGACTTCAGAACCGGGTCCATGTTCTCTACGTTCTTAGTCTTAGTGAGAACTTCAGAACCGGGTCCATGTTCTCTACGTTCTTAGTCTTAGTGAGAACTTCAGAACCGGGTCCATGTTCTCTACGTTCTTAGTCTTAGTGAGGACTTCAGAACCGGATCCATGTTCTCTACGTTCTTAGTCTTAGTGAGAACTTCAGAACCGGGTCCATGTTCTCTACGTTCTTAGTCTTAGTGAGAACTTCAAAACCGGGTCCATGTTCTCTACGTTCTTAGTCTTAGTGAGAACTTCAGAACCGGGTCCATGTTCTCTACGTTCTTAGTCTTAGTGAGGACTTCAGAACCGGATCCATGTTCTCTACGTTCTTAGTCTTAGTGAGAACTTCAGAACCGGGTCCATGTTCTCTACGTTCTTAGTCTTAGTGAGAACTTCAGAACCGGGTCCATGTTCTCTACGTTCTTAGTCTTAGTGAGGACTTCAGAACCGGGTCCATGTTCTCTATGTTCTTAGTCTTAGTGAGGATTTCAGAACCGGGTTCATGTTCTCTACGTTCTTAGTCTTAGTGAGAACTTCAGAACCGGGTCCATGTTCTCTACGTTCTTAGTCTTAGTGAGGACTTCAGAACCGGGTCCATGTTCTCTACGTTCTTAGTCTTAGTGAGGACTTCAGAACCGGGTCCATGTTCTCTACGTTCTTAGTCTTAGGGAGGACTTCAGAACCGGGTCCATGTTCTCTACGTTCTTAGTCTTAGGGAGGACTTCAGAACCGGGTCCATGTTCTCTACGTTCTTAGTCTTAGTGAGGACTTCAGAACCGGGTCCATGTTCTCTACGTTCTTAGTCTTAGTGAGGACTTCAGAACCGGGTCCATGTTCTCTACGTTCTTAGTCTTAGTGAGAACTTCAGAACCGGGTCCATGTTCTCTACGTTCTTAGTCTTAGTGAGAACTTCAGAACCGGGTCCATGTTCTCTACGTTCTTAGTCTTAGTGAGGACTTCAGAACCGGATCCATGTTCTCTACGTTCTTAGTCTTAGTGAGAACTTCAGAACCGGGTCCATGTTCTCTACGTTCTTAGTCTTAGTGAGAACTTCAGAACCGGGTCCATGTTCTCTACGTTCTTAGTCTTAGTGAGAACTTCAGAACCGGGTCCATGTTCTCTACGTTCTTAGTCTTAGTGAGGACTTCAGAACCGGATCCATGTTCTCTACGTTCTTAGTCTTAGTGAGAACTTCAGAACCGGGTCCATGTTCTCTACGTTCTTAGTCTTAGTGAGAACTTCAGAACCGGGTCCATGTTCTCTACGTTCTTAGTCTTAGTGAGGACTTCAGAACCGGGTCCATGTTCTCTATGTTCTTAGTCTTAGTGAGGATTTCAGAACCGGGTTCATGTTCTCTACGTTCTTAGTCTTAGTGAGAACTTCAGAACCGGGTCCATGTTCTCTACGTTCTTAGTCTTAGTGAGGACTTCAGAACCGGGTCCATGTTCTCTACGTTCTTAGTCTTAGTGAGGACTTCAGAACCGGGTCCATGTTCTCTACGTTCTTAGTCTTAGTGAGGACGCGGGCAGCAGCATTCTGGATCAGCTGCAGCTGTCTGATCCACTTTTTAGGCAGACCTGTGAAAACACCGTTGCAGTGATCAGTTCTACTAAAAATAAACATGGATTAGTTTTTCTAGATCCTGCTGAGACATCAGTCCTTTAATCCTGGAAATGTTCTCCAGGTTCTAGAAGGTCCACTTTGTAAATGTCTTTACAAAAAGACATCCTTCTTCTGAAAAGAAGAAGGATGTGAAGTTTTGTAGTTTACTCAACAAGGAAGCAGTCTGGTTTTAACTGGATGCCAGGAGACTTGGGTAATGTAGTTTGGGGAGCTGGACAGTTTACGGCCTCAACCAGCTGGGGAACCAGCTCACATGAAGATTGGGAATCAAAGAGGCGTGGATTTGATTCTGTGTGAAACCAAATGAACTGGTTTAGATGTTTAATTTGAAGGCATGGTGTTGTTTCCAACCAAAGAGCCCTCCTCCAGTCCTGCAGCAGCGTGCCGTGATGCAGCCTGGAGAGCTCCAGGAGCAGAGGTGGGCAGAGCAGCCGGAAATATTACTCCAGTAATAGCAGCACTACTTCAACATAAATTTACTCAAGTAAAAGTAAAAAGTATTCAGTAAGAAGGCTGCTTGAGCACAGAGTAACTAATCATAATGAATAATGATTTGATATTTAAAAATTATGTAACTGAACAGACAAAAATATAAGGTTCTGTGCAAATTCTGTTTTTTGAGAGAAAAAAATACAAAGAATAACATAATTACAAAACAACAAATTCAGGCAGAAGAAACAGTTTTCTAAATAGTTTTTTCAACATTAAACTTTAAAGCAATACTTACAACAGTTAATGTACATAAAGTATGTTAGAACAGTACAAAGTACCTCTAATGACAATATCTACTATTTACTGAACGTTTATCTGACCTCCAAATGGCTCAGCAGATAGAAAATAGCATTAAAATAACAGTTTATGTACAAATAAGAAGTCTCATTTTAACATAAACTCAATGCATTTTGGTTAAAACTAGTTTGTTCTTTATTCAAAGTTACTCACAGCAGGTAGAGCATCCAGACATTTTACTCCAGTAAGAGTAGCAATACTTGAGTAATTATATGACTCAAGTAAAAGTAAAAAGTACAGTGCAGTAAAACTACTCCTAAAAGTAGATCTTGTTCAAAAAGTTACTCAAGTAATTGTAACTAAATACTACCCACCTCTGCTCAGGAGTTACTCTATGAAATGGAGCTCATGCTAAAAAGAAATGATGTTTTTAATAATCAGAATTTATCTACTGCAGTTGAAGCTCAGATTGGATCTCAGGAAGTACATCTTAAATTTTAATAATCAGACCTTCAACAACTGTTTCAGTGAAAGACAATTTTATATTTGCACAACTCTATAAGTGTTTATATATATATGTTTATATATATGTTTATATATATGTTTATATACCATCTAGCCATGTTGTTTATTTCTATTGTTTTTATGCTAATTCTTTCTTCAAGTCCTTCATACGACTTTTAAATGAAGAAGAGCAGCAGAGTCTCTGGCATCTCTGTACCTTTATGTCCATCCATTCATCCATTCGTCCCTCCGACCATCCATACATCCATACATCCTTCTATCCATCTTTCCATCCTTCCTTCTATCATCCATCCATCCATCCTTTCTTCCATCCATCCATCCTTCCATCCATCCATCCATCCATCCTTCCATCCATCCATCCATCCATCAATCCATCCATCCATCCATTCGTCGATCCATCCATCCTTCCATCCATCCATCCATCCATCCATCCATCCATCCATTCGTCCATCCATCCGTCCATCCATCCATCCATCCATCTTTCCATCCATCCATCCATCTTTCCATCCATCCATTCATCCATTCATCCATCCTTCCATCCATTCAATCTTTCTTCCATCCATCTTTCCATCCATCCATCCATCCATCCATTTTTCCATCCATCCATCCATCCATACATCCTTCCTTCCATCCATCCAATCTTTCTTCCATCCATCCATCCATCCATCCATCCATCCATCCATCTATTCGTCCATCCATCCATCATTCCATCCATCCATCCATCCTTCCATCCATCCAACCTTTCTTCCGTCCATCCATCCATCCATCCATCCACCTATTCATCCATCCATCCATCCTTCCATCCATCCATCCATCCTTCCTTCCATCCATCCAACCTTTCTTCCATTCATCCATCCATCCATCCATCCATCCATCTATTCGTCCGTCCATCCATCCATCCATCCATCCATCCATCCATCCATCCATCTATTCGTCCATCCATCCTTCCATCCATCCATCCATCTATTCATCGATCCATCCATCCTTCCATCCATCCATCCATCCATCCATCCATCCATCCATCCATCCATCCCTCCATCCTTCCTTCCTTCCTTCCTTCCTTCCTTCCTTCCTTCCTTCCTTCCTTCCTTCCATCTATCCATCCATCCATCTATTCGTCCATCCATCCTTCCATCCATCCATCCATCTATTCATCGATCCATCCATCCATCCATCCATCCATCCATCCATCCATCCATCCATCCATCCATCCATCCATCTATTCGTCCATCCATCCTTCCATCCATCCATCCATCTATTCATCGATCCATCCATCCTTCCATCCATCCATCCATCCATCCATCCATCCATCCATCCCTCCATCCTTCCTTCCTTCCTTCCTTCCTTCCTTCCTTCCTTCCTTCCTTCCTTCCTTCCTTCCTTCCTTCCTTCCATCTATCCATCCATCCATCTATTCGTCCATCCATCCTTCCATCCATCCATCCATCTATTCATCGATCCATCCATCCATCCATCCATCTTTCCATCCATCCATCCACTGTTTTCCTCTGATCTGAGGTCACAGATCCAGGAGGGAAGCTCAGGTATTCCTCTCCTCTGCTCCTTCTGGTCTCCTCGTGTCACCATGACGTGTTTGGCAGTGACTTCAGGTTCTGCTCTGGGTTCTCCTTTCAGCGTGACGTAACGGCCAAACCTCCCAAAGGAGATGTGCGGGAGGCGTCCTGATCGGACCCCAGCACCACTGAGCCTGAGCCCATACGTCTAACGAAGGCCCCTTTGTGGACCAGAGTAAATCCACAGTAAATTCCAACATGCACATAATTGTTGTTAATAATTGTTGCGGTTGTACGTTGTGCATTCGCTGCACCCTGGGGGGAAAAAAACAACAACGATCTGAAATGATAGATTAAAAGCCAGGACCTTCCAGGATGTGATGAGGGGATGGAAACTTCTGGCTGCAGCTCTACGTTGAATGTTATAAAGACATATTTATCTAATGAACTCCCTCCACAGGGGGCCATTCAAAGCTGTATTTTTAGCTGTAGTGTCATCTTCCCGCCTTTGTTTCATCTAATGTACATTAACATGATGATGGCTGCCTGAGAAAATCTGTGTCCACGCTCATTATGAGCCCGATTATTTGTGGAACAGCAGAGCAGTTAAGCCGATGCTCTGGTATTAATTTGAGGGGGAGGTTATCCTCCTAAGGTTGCTCTGACATGGCCGCTAATCTCACTGGCGGCTCTCCTTTTAATTTAATTACAGTTAACTGTGTTAATATTTCATTAAAGTATTAGTTAGAGGAACGTGTGTTTTAATCAGAGCGGCGCGCCGCCGTGGCTCTGCTCACGAGGCCCCGGCGTCGCCGCATGCCTCCCTCGCCGGCGTCTGCTCTGCTGTTCGTCCTCTCGAGACTTCCTCCATGCTTTCATCCCCTCCGCTGACAGAAGCCGGCGCGCACGAACACGGCCGTGCAGCAGGAGCGGCACGAACGTGTGGCTGTCGGGGTAAATGCCCAGAAATAAATGTAAATGAGGAGTTCTCCACACGAACACGCACACTCCGAGCGCCGTCTCTCCACAGGCCACAGCAGATGTCTCTTGTCAAAGTGAGCGAGCGTCAAAACGACCAGCCTGTCATATTTTCATATTTAACTATTCATCTCATTCTAATTCATGGGGCAGGAAACATGCACACAGAGGTAGCGTCAAGTTTTCAGCGTTAACTGACTTTCACGATTAGCATTTTAGAGCTAGATGACCTTAAGTGTAGCGAATATCACCTGCGGACAGGTGAGTCCGATTTTGACTCTTTGACACTCTGAGTCATTAAAAGACTCCCTTTGTTCTGAATTATTATCTAAATATGCACTAAATATAAGCTTCATTAAGGCCTTATGCAGTTTCAGGTATATCTGTGTTGCAGTTAAAAGGTAACCACCCCCTAACCCCTAATAACTTTTTGCTCCTCCCTGGGCAGCAGCAGCCGGTTCTGACCTGGTTCTGAGTCTTTAACAACGCTACGGAGGAACTTGGACCCGCTCTGCTTTGCTGAATTGATGGTTCTCCTGAAACCATCTGAAACATAAATGTTATTGTCGACATTTCATGATTTAACAACGGTAACAGATAGTTTTCTATAGGGTTCAATTCAATTTAATTTATTTTATTTATATAGCGCCAATTCATGAAACATGTCATCTCGAGGCACTTTACAAAGTCAAATCAATCATATTATACAGATTGGGTCAGATTATACAGATTGGTCAAAAATGTCCCTATATAAGGAAACCAGTTGATTGCATCAAAGTCCCGACAAGCAGCATTCACTCCTGGAGAACCGTAGAGCCACAGGGAGAGTCGTCTGCATTGTTGATGGCTTTGCAGCAATCCCTCATACTGAGCAAGCATGAAGCGACAGCGGATCCTTTTGATCCTGGTCTCCCAGCCTGTGCTGTGGAACATCTGCAGAGGATCCAGAACCTGGTGGCACCGCTGGTCTTCAGTCAGCCAAAAAGCTCTACTGCCCACCCTAAGTGTGGAGCCCATTCTTAATGCTACACTGCCAGACAGGACACGTAATAAAAAGTACAGGTTACTGATGTAGCCTTCAAATTACGACACGCAACGACTCCCGTCTACTAAAACGCTCGTTTAGGTCACCGCTTGGTCCCTCTGGCCTACGCCACTCTCAAGATAATCCGGACTCTGGATGTGTCACCAGAAGGATGGAACAACTGACCGAGCGCTACCAGAACAGGTCCATGTCTGTCTTCAAGAAACCTTCTATGACCCAGCTCTCCTGTCCTGTACGTCCCTTCTTCCTTTGACTTAGACTTACTTAGACAAACTTTACTGTCATTTTGTGCACAAAACGACATTTCGTTGCATACGGCTTATGACAATGAAGTGAGATTGCAATAAAATAAAATAACATTACAATATAAAGTGCAGCAGTGATAAGAATGTAACAGTGCAGGAGAAAAACAGTTTTTAAAAAGTGTGCAGAGGAATGTTCAACCATGTTTGTAGTGCAAAGATAATGGTGCAAAAAAAGGCATTAATTTAAAAAGTTCAATGTTGGCAGTGCAAAATAATAATGGTGCAAAAATGCAGTAAACGTTCAGTTGTGTACCATTAATTTTAAATCGATTGTAAATTCCTGCACCTCTCTATCTCTGCTCTCTGTTTCTACACCATCACCTCTGACAGAACCGGGCCAGTGGTCCTCCGTCTAACTACCTCATTGTTAGCTGCACTCATATTCTAAATCAGACAGTCTTCGCATGAACACAAACAAATATTACCATCAGTCAAAGTTAACGTGAGTAAATCTAATAAACAGCTACATTTTTCATAGATTTGTTTGGATGACGATGCGATACTCGCCGATATCACAAAGTCTGTTACGATTTCCAATCGATGCGATCAACATCATCTGCATTCTAACACTATTATTTACACTATCATCTCACAAAATATGAGTTGACCATTTTATTTCTAATCAGGCATTTAAATCAAAAAACATTATTCTAATTTTAAACTAATAATAACAACAATAATACTACTACTAATAATAATGATAATAGATTGATAATAACGAAGATGTAGATCGATATTTTTATTTTGCAGCGATGTAATTGCATGATTAATCGTTTAATTGATTTATAGAGATGTGGATCGATGTGTTGTTACACGCCTACTTCTAAAGCCATTTCTAAAGCTTTGGGACTCCAGAGAACCTCAGTGAGAACCATTATGATGGAGAACACACAGTGATGAGAACCAACGGACAGCAGACTGCCACTGAAGCAGCTTTAAGTTCATGGCAGGCTTGAGTCTTGGTGGTTCCTGTCTGGTTCCTGTAACTTCTAACAAGGTTCTGTAGGTCTGTGGGAAACACTTTGGGTCTGCCTCTAGACCTTGGCCAAGTGCTGACATCTCAGATTAACATGGATTTATGAACATTTGTGTAAATTTATCAACTAAGATGCTGCAGTCGTTTAGAAATGGCTCCAACTTCAGTTCTTTTTGGATGGTTACGATAAAGCAGGTACCTCCATCACCCAATCTCCAGACAAACAGAGGACAGTAGAACCTTCTTCTGTCCTGATTTATTTATTTAAATGCATTTTCATCATTGGAGTGAGATAGATCACCTTTGAGACAACTGGTTTAAACAAATCAGAGCAACACCAAAGAATCCATCAGTTGCCCTGAAGGTCACCAACCATCATCGTTTGAAGACTCCAGCTATCACTATAAAAGAAATGCTGGAAATGGTCTGAAATAAAGTATCAGAACAGGACAAAGGACGGCTTGTTAAAGCAAATACACACGTTTACTGCCAGCGACGTGTCAAAGCGTATGTTATTACACACCCATGGAAACAGACACGTTCATTGCCAGGAGGAAATCGAGAGCTGCCTTAACGGGATTTTCCTCACGTGAATAAAACATGTTTCCTCGTGAAAAACACAATTCCAGTCCAAGGTGTGGAGACGTAGCGAGAGGAGCAGTGATGGGAATACTTCAGGGTTCACGTTGCTTCTCCACACCCCAGTAGGTTTAACTACGTTTTTTATATATATATATATATATATATATATATATATATATATATATATATATATATATATATATATATATATATTAGGGCTGGGCAAGTTAACACGTTAATTTCGCGTTAATTCATTAGACTATTAACGACGATATTTACTTTAACGCGCATTAACGCATGTCGCTCACATGCTTTTATTTTGTGAAGGTCTGTTGCTGCGGTGTAGGGGTTTGAATCAGAACAGTAGGTGGCGATAATGCGCCAATAACCACGCTGTCAGCCCAGCCTCGGATTCAAAGAGGAAGAAAGGTGCTGGCCGGAAAAAAACAGCCGACATGGGGAAGGCGGTGTTTCCCGCAGGAATTTGCTTAGGCGAGGCGGTGAGTTGGCGAACGGAACAAGTTTTGTGCGGAGCGGAGCGGGGTCTGCATCGACGCAGTCGGTGAAGTCGCTTCTCGCTTCAAAGTATCCATGTGTTTTTGCCTGTTTTGTCCCTGCCATTCACTATATGCACACGAGAAAGCAACAACAAAAAAACGCGTGTTAACGTCAAATAACCATGCAAGCATATCGAGTTAGCAAGCATTTCAGTTTAAAGTTCTTCCAGCACCGAATATGACAGAAACAAGTTAGTTGTAACCACTGCCAAGTTAAACTTTGGTATTGAACATAAAATGGTAATGCTGCTCCCTGCTGTTGCCTCAGAAATTGCCTGTTTTTGGTAGATTTTTTCCCCATAAAGAGAATTCCCTGTCAGTGGCAATAAGCTTTAATTTATTATTATTGCTATTTTTTGTTTTACATGTTTAAGTTGAGCTTTACACTAAATATGTGTTACTGATAAGTGCTACAAATGTTACAACACTTTTGTTCATATGGCAGCAGAACATTAAAATAAAAGTGCTCTTTATACTACTTTTGAATTCATTCTTGGAGTTAGTAAATACAATGCGATTAATCGTGATTAATCAGGCAAATGCGATTAATCGCGATTAAATATTTTAATCGTTGCCCAGCCCTAATATATATATATATTACTGCCATAATTTTTGTTAATGTATTTTCCTTTGCAATATGCATATTTTCATTGGGACATTTATTTAGAAAATCTCAGGTGGGAACTTTATCAGGTCGTGTTGGTTCTGCTGGCACACCTGTGAGGGGTGCATGCCAAATGTGAAGTGTTAGCACAAGCTATAGCCAGAAGGGCTACTATAAGTTAAAAGAAGTCAACGGACGTTAAAGATTATTTGTAAGGTCCTCATTTCTACTTCTAAGCATGGGTCACCCAGCGAGGTATGTTTACATGTTATATATAACTTTGTCTATGTTTTGATGTCTTGCTGTTACATTAAGTTTTATGCTGTATTTTAGTTTGATGGTGGCGTCATGTGGTGCTGTAATAATACCAACCAGCAATGAAGTCAGTAAAACGAACTCATTAATGACTTAATAGGTGGAAGTGATATGTATTTGAATATATCTATCTATATCTATCTATCTATACCTAGATAGATAGATAGATAGATAGATAGATAGATAGATAGATAGATAGATCGATCCGTGAGGCAGACACCCCGTCTACTTTTAAGACTAAGCTTAAAACTTTCCTTTGTCACAAAGCTTCTAGTCAGAGAGGCTCATGTTACCCTGAGCTACCTCTATAGTTATGCTGCTATATGCTTAGGCTGCTGGAGGACATCAGGGTCTATTTCTCTCACTCTGCTGAGTTCTCCTACTGTTCTCCAATCTGCATTGTTTGTTGATATTTCAGCTTTTAACTTTTTGTTCTCTGTCATTTTTCTCTTCATAGAAGGTACACCTGGTCTGGCGTTCTGTTAGCTGTGACATCATCAGGGGAGGCAGATCATCCTCTATTACCATCTAACATAGAAAGTACTCCTGGATCAATGTGAGCTTCTGAGCTTTCTGTGTCTCTGCTCTGTCTTCTCTAAGCCCCAGTGGGTCGAGGCAGATGAGCGTTCACACTGAGCCTGGTTCTGGTTCTGCTGGAGGTTCTCCTCCCTGTTAAAGGGGAGTTTTCCTCTCCACTGTCGCTTCATGCATGCTCAGTATGAGGGATTGCTGCAAAGCCATCAACAATGCAGACGACTGTCCACTGTGGCTCTACGCTCTTTCAGGAGGAGTGAATGCTGCTTGGAGAGACTTGATGCAACCTGCTGGGTTTCCTTAGAGAGGAAACTTTCTGACCAACCTGGAGGATCTGATGGAGTCTGACTTTAAAGTGCCTTGAGATGACGTGTATCATGAATTGGCGCTATATAAATAAAATTGAATTGAATTGAGTTGAATTGAATTTCCATCACTGGGGATGGCTACATCGATCACAACGGCTGTCCTCTGCTGCTTATCATTGATCCCAACGGCGATGTTGTCGTTGTGCTTCTCTACCAGCACTCAGGTTTTAGTGGGAGATATTTAATGTCTTGTTCCAGTGTCTTGGAGCTGCTGAATGCAATCACAGCGTGAGTGAGTAGCTTGTGATTACTGCAAACTGCTTACCGCTGCAGCCGTGATTAACCTTTGACCTGTGGGCCCGGCTCAAACGTGCAGGCGGGGCGCTAATGCAGCCCGCTCGGGTTAAACAGGGCGCTGGTTAATGGGCTTTCTGGCAGCACAGTGTGATGAGCAGGTAGCTGATGCTCCGAGTGTGCATAACGAGGAAGAGGCGCTAAACCTCGCGTCAAAGAGCTTCACTGTGGGAAGTTTGTTTTCTAGACGGAGTGAGAGATAGAGATGCTGCCAAATGTACTGGAAAAAATACAGAACATTAACATTCCTGAACACAAACGCCACCAACATTTCTATGACTGACCTCCACCTGTTGACGGGCTGAGTCTGTTTGGTGACGTATATGTTTTAGTATCTGTAGTGTTTTATGTCAGCAGCACAAACTAGAGCGAAGGAAGGAAAATCAAACATGGGTTTCAAGATTCTTCACAACCCCGTTTACTCTGGTAAGCCTAAATAAAATCCTGTCTGACTCCCTTCATGAGTCAGTCAGTAAACAAAGCGCAGCATTTGGTGTTTTATTTGGGCAAAATATCAGCAACCTGAAAACATGGAAGCCAGTAAGAGAAGCAGAGCAGAAGTAGAACAGAATAAAACATCATAGACGTGTCTTGATAAAATAAAAATTCACAGCAGCAACACACCGTTTCAAAACGACATGTTAGATTGTTGTGATTGGCAGGCTGTTGTACTGATTTCAGCCACAAGGTGTCAGTATTACGTAGAGCTCCTGTAACCTCAGTATGAAACCAGCTGTTCTGTTTCTGGCCTCAGAAGTTCTTTGGAGAACATTAGAGAACAACCAGGATCATGGAGACCCAGGAACCCAGCAGATGGGTCAGGGAGGAAGTTCTGGCCCAGTTTACAGCAGGATCAGGTTCTACAGCAACATCCAGAGCTCTGATCATCATCTGGACCTGGAGAGAGGATGGACCACCTGCAGACCTACCAGGACATGGACGTCCACCTGGACTGACAGGCTGGACCAGGAGAGCATTGATCAGAGAGGCAGGAGGACCGTGGTGGCTCTGGAGGAGCTGCAGAGATCCACGGCTCAGGTGGGAGAATAAGCATGGTCTGGTATTACCGACAGTATAATAACCTTAGGCAGAAATATGACGGTAGTGATATGAGTACAGCTCTGTGTCTGCATTTACAAAAACAATAAAAGAAAGTGATTTATTTTGAAACAATATATAAATCATGAAACATAACAAATATGTATTTAAAATAAACAGTGATAATAACTGAATTCTTTCTAAATAAAATCAATAAATTAAAATAAATGTAGTCATTAATGTATAACCAATGTGAGATCACAGGCGTCATGATGACATTTTACTCTCCTGACGCCTAAAATAAAGAAACTATAAAATAAAATAACTGCTAAAATAACAAAAACGTGTTTAAAAACCTAGAACAATGACAAAGTTAAAACTGGTAGGATAACTGCTTTTCACTAAGACAAATCAGAGAGCACTGCGCCTCACATTGGGAGTTTTTATAATGTTTTAGACTCTGAAGTGGTGTTTGTAAAAAGGATTCTATATATATATATATATATATATATATATATATATATATATATATATATATAAATCCAATGGATTTTATATATATATATATATATATATATAAAATCCAATGGATTTTACGTAATACGCGTTCAGCTGAAGCTACGGAGACACAATCCAACAGCTCCAAACCGCGACCAGCGCCTTCTCCAAGCTGTCTGCCTCAGTAACAGTGACAGGAAGTGTTTCACTAATGCCTGATGCCAAATGTAGCCTGTTTATTTCAAGACAGCAGTAACTTTACCCTGAACTTTTAGCAAATTTTAGTGATGGGTGGTGCGCCTGAAGGTCAGGGTGACCGGACATCCTCAGTTTCAGGGAACTGTCCCCCGTTTTCAAGACGTCTTCAAGTAACTGTAGATGTTCTCAGTTTTCAGTTCAGTCTGTTGCTTCCTCCGGCCGCCGCTGCTAAGACGCTCTTCTTCCTTCTTCCTTCAAGACATTCTTCGTCCGTCTTCTTACGGTAGCCGAAGTGTCTTTTTAGACGGGGGAGAGGGAAAAGGTTTGGGACGCTCACCTCCTTCAGCCAATCAGAGAACCTAATCTGTTTTACAAAGGTGCCTGGAGGGAAGGGGGTGATCCTGCGGTATCAGCCTGAGGGACCTGACCTCCACTTTCTCTCTGAGAAGACATTAAAAAAACGCTCGTAACGCAGGAGCGGTGTGACGGGGAGTTTTCATATTCAGGCCCATGCCTTGCTGCAAGACAACCATTAGTGGTACACTCCACACATTTAACCTTCATGTGGGAGGAGGAAGTCATTTTTAAGAGAAAGAAGTCCTTTTTGACACAGCAAACATGTAGGAAAGGGACTCTGCTTACAACGCCTGTATTTACGTCTCAGTTGGATCGATGTTCTAATTTTAGACGCGTGTACGCTCCTGTTTGGCAGGGAATACATGGGAAAACATTCTGTGTCAAAGTTCACTTCAGAAAGTATCCTAAAAGTCGAGTCTCAGTTCGGCCACAAGGTGATAGAAGTCGGCTGATTGATGGGATGCACTCATTTTTTCTGAGCTCTCCGCCTTTCCTCTGGCAACAGTTCGCCAACTAGAGGAAGGAAGGACAAGGTGCACCTTCTACTTGGTGCTCCTTCTATGTGGCGGTACTTCTTTTCAGAGCAGAAACACGCAGCAGAGGCACGTACTCTTACCTGCTCCGTGTATTTCCTCCTTTAAGTGGTGCAAAACATCACCCACACCATGCCATCAGGGAAGCATGGCGTGGGCAGCATCATGCTGTGGGGAAGCAGGCCAGTGCCCTGAGGCTGGGGTGGAGCTCCACCTTCCAGCCTGAACATCCAGCCAGAGATATTATGGGATGGTTTAGATCAGCGGTGTCCAAACCTTTTGCCTATTGGGCCAAAATTGTTAAATCCAAAGTACTCAAGGGCCAAAAGATGAATAAAAGTAAACAACATAACCAAGAATATTGTGATTTTCCTTTAACCTGCCCAACAAAATATGATAATTTAAAATATATATATTAAACTGTATTTAGCCTATTTTATTGAATTAATTCCAACCAGATTTTAAGGCACCAAAGTCTGTATTGGAGTAAAAGTCAAAAGTGTGCTTATTAAGGGACATAAAATTAAACATTTAATTGTAAGACTTCAACTTGTCTATGGTAACTTTACCCTGATTAGAAATAATTAGTTTCTATCTGCATCTGCCACCAGCGCAGGTTGGCCAAATCTTTCTTGAAATGCAGTTGCAGGGCTGCATAAAATCAGCACAGGGGCCACAAATGGCCCCCGGGCCACACTTTGGACACCCTTGGTTTAGATCAGAGCAGACGAGGGTGTTAAAGGCCTAGTCAAAGTCCAGACCAGAAGCCCTCTGTCCCATCTGACTGAGATTTGGCTGTTTAGCAAATATGTGTAAAACAGGTCATAGCTCAAAACACTCCTAAAATGGCCCCAGGCAGGAACTGCACTGATGGACCCCTAAGGTGCTCAGGGGCCCAATGGAAGACATGAAAGTCAGATATTTTTCCAGGGATTTGATCTTGTTGATGATGTTTCTTACCAAAGGGTTGATGAGCGTTGGAGAACGAGCCAGAATCCGCCATGACGGTTTTTGTCTGTACTTCCTACCTGATAAAATACAATAAATACAACTGAGCAAGATGCTTCCACCACAATATTAGCTGCATTTTAAAATGAAAAACATCTCAGGTGGAGCCCAGTGGTCAGAGCAGGGCACTGCATCCTGGAGAGGCTGCAAGTTCCCAGGTTCAAATCCCACAGACTGCCCCTCTGAGCAAGACCCTCAGCCCCAGAACTCTCCCCCGCGTGCCGGATGGATGTTGTAATGACAAATTATTACAATTATTCTACTTCAAAAGGATAAATCATCTGAAACTCTGAGCTGATATAGCTTCTTTACACTAAATATTAGCCAAAAACAAACAAAAAAGCAACAACGTCTTGTAGATATAGAAAATAAAGAGCAAACTCATCCATGATAATAAAAAAAAAATCAAGACGATTTGCAAGAACGAATGCAAAGGTACAAACTCGCTTTAACAATATTATGTGAGTAACTTCATATCAAATCAAATTATTTAAATATCCACGGACCGTTTTTGGGTCAGAATTAGTCACGTTGCCACAGGAGGGAACTGTGAAGATTTATAAGTTAATTTCCAAGGAACCAAGGAGCGCAGGCCGACTCCTGAGCCGTAAGATGCTTAAGACCGTGTGCTGCGGTCACCAGCCATCAACCTCTAATTTAGGGAATCAACCAATCATAAGTTTAGGGACCCAAATTATTTAGATGCAAACTTGGTTTATCTAAGCCTCTGACTTCTAAGGTCTTTAATCTAGCATCCAGAAAATCTGTGATAATTTATACGATGATAAAATGTTTAACTTTTAAGGTTATGCAGGTAAACCAGCAGCGCTGCGACGATCTGTCAGGAAGTTGTTTTCAGTTCAAATGTGTCATTAATGCGTTAAATCTAAACAGAATCTCTAGATGTAATTTGCGGAAAACTGTGTCAGAGTTTGGGGGTTAAACTGTAAACAGGGTTTGTTGATAACAGCAGCCGAGCTTTTTCACAGTAAAATGCTCTGATTTCTGTTTTTTTTTATTATTATTATTGGGTCACTGAAGGCTTTTTGTCCTGGAAATAGGAGCTCTCTCTCTCACAAACACACAGAGAGAGAAAAAGCCCCTTCTGTCGACGGAAACAACAGTACAACAAACAAGTGAAACACAAAGAGCCGCTCGTAAGGATTTAACAACCAGGAGAGGGAAAGAGGATGTGTTGGGACATCTATTCAGGAAAACTGGGTCATGCACACAGAAATATGCATCCACACACTAATCTGGGTTTCAGTACATTTATTAGGATTTGTTTGTTATGATATATAAGTGTTAATTGCTTTTTTTGTGCAGATAAGATCAGCGTTGATAGGTGTATCCCAATGCCAGGTTGGAAAGACAACAGCAATAAGTGATGAAGCAACATTAATTAAAACAATTAGAGAAAAAAAAACTGAAAAATGCATTTCTATTCATTCCCCTTGGGATTCCCCTCCATGGGATAGAATGGCCTAGTCCAGGATTTACAAACCTTTACAAACCTAAGAGCCGTTTTCGTCCTCAGTCCAGCTAAACAAGACTCGTTTTGAGATGCAAATGTGACCTTTGTGAAAATATCGAACTTATAATTTTTAATAAACGTCCACTAAAGGAAATGTATTCTTATTTTCATTAAAAATTTTCCAATTTTTAGGTTTTAAAGTTAAAAAATATCTGTGCAAAATTAAGATAGATTCGTTCTATTAGTCGTTATTTTTTTTTAGCAAATAATATTAAAAAAAGAACATAGCTTCCAACCATAATGATAGAAAACAATTATTTATTTCATTTAAAGAAAAATGAAAATCTGCTAAAACTTGCTTTGGTTCTTAGATCTATGTTTAAAAACAATAGTTGGTTCTTAAGTTTTTAATAAAAGCTATTAAGAGACACTGTGGAAAGTCCAAAGAGACACATGTGGCTCCAGAGCTGCAGGTTGGAGGCCCCTGGCCTAGTCAAAGTCCAGATCTAAATCCAACTAAGAATCTGTGGCAAAACTTGAAAGCTAACCTCCTCAGACGTTCCTCATCTAATTTCTTGTCTCCACATATCTTTTTGTGAAACGATGGAGCAAAGATGCATTTTTATTGGTCAACGCGGACGTCAGCATCTACATTTCTATCCAAACTGGAGAAGACAAACCTTGGAAGAAACTGCAGCTGGAACCTGCACAGGAAAGTGGAGCCGCCTGGTACCGACTCAGGGGAGGGCTGGAAATAAATGCACACCGCACTTTTCAGATTTTTATTTGTAAAAAAAAAAAAAAAAAAAAAAAAAAAAAAGTGGTAAACCCTTTTTCTTTCACTTTTCAGCTGTGTGACACTTCCTGTTTGTCCAAAACATAATTAAAGAAAAGTTTGTGGTTGGAATGTGATAAAGCATTGAATAAAACCCAAAGGGTGTGAATACTTTTGCGTGGCTCTGTAGATAACGGTTCAGTCTGGGATCCAGCAGCTCTGTGCATCAGAACGCTGCACAGCAACATAAAATGCAGGTGATTACTGCTGGGTTTGGAGGGCTTTCTTTGCTTTATCTCCCAGCATCTAATATAAGGTTCACAAACCATCTGTTTTTTTTTCTTTCTTTGCCCAAAGGTCCCATCCTGGGACTGGCACCATGCCCAGGCCCACCCATCCATTAATCCACCCATCCATCCACGGCCCAGTCCTCTCTGTTCCCACCTTCTTCCCAGACGCTGCCACCTCCCCTCCCTGACTCCGCTCTCCTTTCACATCTCTTCTTCTCCTCATTTCTCACGACAAAACAATCGCTTCCCCCTCATTTCCTGCCTCCTCTTCCGTC
Source organism: Fundulus diaphanus (assembly GCA_037039145.1). NCBI lineage: Eukaryota > Metazoa > Chordata > Actinopteri > Cyprinodontiformes > Fundulidae > Fundulus > Fundulus diaphanus. The sequence goes on along the minus strand of CM073141.1, from coordinate 3,100,787 downwards.
CTTTCTGTCTGTGTCGTTCCTCCTGAACATTTCCCTCTTCCTCGTCCAACATCCCCAGCCCTCCTGCTCTCCTGCTCGTTCAAACCTCTCCTGTCCATTACGGCTGTTCATAAACCTGCAGACGTTCCCGTCCCACAGCATTTAATCCCTCCCTGGATGTGAGTATGTGTCGGGGTTCTTCTTCTTTTTTTTCACCCTCCGCTCCACACACGCACCTCCTCCTCCTCCTCCTCCTTCTCCTCCTCTTCCTCCTCCTCCTCCTCCCAAACATCCAGCAGCTGGCCAACAGATGGGGCCCGCAGCCAAAAAAGCAGCCGCGCCGCAAAAATAAAAATTTACAAGACGCCAGCAGTGGAATTCATTTAAGGGCAGAGAGAAAATGGGGGTAATGGTGGTGAGGGGGGGGGGGGGGGGGGTGATGCTTCTCCTCACCGCAATTCTTCTTCACCCCCCCCCCGCCCTCTGCTATCTCCTCCTCTTTGCCTCACCGGCTTTCCTCCAGGCAGGTGCCTAACTCTGCGCATGCCGTTCTCAGTCCAGCCTGAACCACAGATTCTGGGATTCTTGCAGCCGTGAAGACGACAACATCAGCCTTGATTTGATCTCAGGTGCATTTACCTGGGAAGGTGGAGGTAAAATCAGCTTCACGCTCCCAGGCATCGCCGGACGTCACCCTGGTCACGCCCTTCTCTTTACGAAGCACGGTGGTGGCAGCGTCATGAGGTTTCTGATGGTTTCATGGTGTCTCTTGGCTTTGCAGACGTTCTCGCCTCCTTCATCGTCCTGCAGATTGTTCTCAGGAGGAAGACGAACCCCAACCTCGTCCTGCCTCCTTTGTCACAGCTCCAGTCGAATCGAGCTCTTAAATTGGCCGTCCCCCCACCTGGAAAGACAAACGCAGACCTGCCTCGCTTTCAACAGCATGTTCTCTCGTCTTTCTGAGAGGCTGAGAGAAACGGGCTTTTTGTGGCACTTTGTTCGTAACCCGGGGAAACGGGGAGTTATTTATGAAGATCAAACTGTAAAGTGTAAATCACAGAAATAATGAAGTTACATTCATTTCATACAAACTGGTAAAAGTGCAAATAATTGCAATGATTAAAGCAGAAAAACAAAACAGTGTGAGATAAATCAGATCAGCGTTTTATAAACTGAAACAAATCATAAACGAGTAAACAGACGAAGCGTCACGACGACATCCAACCAGGAGTCAAACCGGGCTAAAAGTCAAAAGGGAAGGAAGCAAAAGTGAAAAAGATGACCGTGGAAACGGCTGAAGGAGGAACAACTGGAGACCAGGAGGCGACTGGTCCCCAGAGGGCACTGTTTGTCCTCACAACACCTTCAGCACTAAAGCACAACCGGGACAGGAAAGCAGTGAAAACCCTGTTACTGTTGACTAAAAACCAAACATTTGTTACTCCCACTTCCCACTAATCTGTTCTGAACTCTGGTTCCTCTCACCATCCCTGGTATTAACCTTCTGGGACCTTATGTACGCAGAACCGGAGCGTACTCATGCTTCCCGCTCCTGTAGCTCTTTTATTTAAATCATATCTATCTGATCTACAGAGATAATTCCTACAGCAGCGCTGCAGGTCATCGAGGTTGGTTTCTAAAGCGCACTGGCTTCAGGAGGGCTGGGGTGTGGGCTTTGACTAGACCGCTGCCTGTTGACGACCCAGCTTCAGCTGTCGGTCAGATGGACTCACGTTAGACTCTGGAACAGAGCCGAGGTCCAAATCACCAGCCCTCCACCACCGTGCTGAAATAAGTTTGTCTTTATTGGCTCCGCTTGTCGACAGTTTTTCAATTAAATTCAGTTCAATTTTATTTATATGGCGCCAATTCACATCACATCATCTCAAGGCTTTTTCCAAAGTCAGACTCCATCAGATCCTCCAGGTTGGTCAGAAAGTTTCCTCTCTAAGGAAACCCAGCAGGTTGCATCAAGTCTCTCCAAGCAGCATTCACTCCTCCTGAAAGAGCGTAGAGCCACAGTGGACAGTCGTCTGCATTGTTGATGGCTTTGCAGCAATCCCTCATACTGAGCATGCATGAAGCGACAGTGGAGAGGAAAACTCCCCTTTAACAGGGAGGAGAACCTCCAGCAGAACCAGAACCAGGCTCAGTGTGAACGCTCATCTGCCTCGACCCACTGGGGCTTAGAGAAGACAGAGCAGAGACACAGAAAGCTCAGAAGCTCACATTGATCCAGCAGTACTTTCTATTTTTCTTTCTGCAGAACGATTAAGTTCAGAATTTTAGGGGAATTTGTTTCTAACTCTTCCCGGATGGATGCGGTTCACAGTTTCTTGATTGAAGCTGGTAAAAATGTGTTTTCACTCCCTGATGATGATACTTTGGTAAACAGAGGAGTTCAGAGTCGACCCGACATGACTGGACGGTGCACCACAAGCCCAAATCATCAGCCACCCGCCACCGTGCTTCACCGTTGGTCTGAGGTGTTTGTGCTGATAAGCCGGGTTAGGTTTGGTGCGGTGCGGAGTTTGGTGGTAACTTCAGCTGAAACGCCTCGATTGTGCTTCAACTCATCCAAACAACCTCTTCAGAGGTTTTCTGAAAGAACCCTTCACAGGAAAGCTTTCTTCTATAGAGGAGCTCCTTCTCAAAACACAGAAAATCATTGAAATAGCTTCATCTTTAGTTTTTAGTTTTACTTTTTAGTGGTTTTCTAGCATCAACCAGCCAGGGGAAGTAGATGGAAACCTGTCTGCATGTCTAGAATGACGCGATCGCAGACGTGATCGACCGTGCCTCCTTGTGCACAGATCTTCCCATTATTTAAATAAAATCTCTGTACACACCTGCATACAACAGGTACGCAGGAGCTCAGTCATGCAGTTACGTGCGATGCAAAGGGAGCGTGCAGCAGCTAAGACACAGCAGATGCATGAAAACGTCCTTCTGAGGAGCATATCTGACGCTGTGAGGCACCGGGACCCGCCGTCCTGTTTGCTGTCGGATGCCAGGGCAGGACACTGATGTCTGACTAAGGTTCAGGACAAGCATTAAAAATAAACCCTGAATGGGATTCACCACGCACTCTTTGCCCGGCCTTGAAATTCCTGGACTGAACAGGGTGGAAAGTTACAGGAAGGTCTGTGTTTTGTCTGCTTGCACCTTTGTCCTCACGCCTCAGAAACCTGGATAGAAAGGCTGATGGATGATGGCGCGTCGGCTGCATGGTTGGACGGATGGAGCGCCTCCCTTGGATACACAAACAGCAGAGCACGGCTGCAGCCTTTGGTTCTGCTGCGCCTGCTCCTGCGTGCCCTGTGAGATCAGGTGTGTTTATTTTGCAGCCCTTTTCATCCGTCCTGCCTGCTGCCCACCTGCGCCGCACCTGACGCCAGCCGCGCTCTGACACACACTCCCAGTCAGCATTAAAGATGCCCACAAATGCAAGCTAACAGTCATGCACATGAAACCCCAGCGCTGCCCCGCACACTGCGCCGTCATCATCTCTGCCTCCCATTTGACTTGTTTTCAAAGCAGCTCCTCCTTCAAAGAGCCTGAAACCGACTTGTGGCCCACACACACGCCCCAAACAGCCATTTCTGTCCCCATCTGGTCACCATTCAGCAGGATGTGTGCTCTCTCTGTTGCTGTTTGCCCAGGCGGACGCTCTCGCAGCCCTCAGCTGTCTTGTAAAGCTTCTCTTCGCAGCCTTCATAGGACCTCAGTTGGTGTATGTGCCGGACCCCCAGCCACATTCAAAGGACTCGTTTCCTGCACTTTTGCATGCTCAGAGTTGTGTTTTAAAACCCGTTTCATCGCTTTGTTCCTGGAGCGGACTCAGAAAGCAGGTTGCACTAAAAAAACAAAACTGGGGAAATTATTTATATCACCCTTTTTGACGGTGAAAACCTCGACGGGCTGCAGAGAGTCTAAAAAACACAGAGAGACTGTACATGTAGAGGCAAACAAGTCAAGCACATGGGACACATTTGCCCCTTTTTTGCATCAAAATGATGAAAGAGACGTAAAAGTATTGTTCTCCTTTTATTTATTCTGCTTAATTCACAGAAAACTTAAGTGACTGAATATCTGTGACATCCCATCCTGCCAACAGTGCAGCAGGTTGTTTTATTTACTCCTGCACCAGCGTGACCGACAGCTTTCAGCAGACGGTATTTTTTTATTGAATCCATAGATTACATTAACAGGTCTAATTCTTGAGAAAGCAAGGCTTCATTCTGTCATTTACAATAATATGCACACATGCAGTACCTAACATAAATGTGGGCAAACTGTTAGCACAGGCAGAAGCTATCAGCTTGGTTAGGGTTCTCCTGGATCAATGTGAGCTTCTGAGCTTTCTGTGTCTCTGCTCTGTCTTCTCTAAGCCCCAGTGGGTCGAGGCAGATGAGCGTTCACACTGAGCCTGGTTCTGGTTCTGCTGGAGGTTCTCCTCCCTGTTAAAGGGGAGTTTTCCTCTCCACTGTCGCTTCATGCATGCTCAGTATGAGGGATTGCTGCAAAGCCATCAACAATGCAGACGACTGTCCACTGTGGCTCTACGCTCTTTCAGGAGGAGTGAATGCTGCTTGGAGAGACTTGATGCAACCTGCTGGGTTTCCTTAGAGAGGAAACTTAAACCAGCCCGTCTGGAGGATTTGACTGTAAGCTCCTTGAGATGACATGTTGTGAATTGGTGCTCTATAAAATCTGAATTAAATGTAATTCACATAATAGTAAAGAAATGTTTTTTACTAAATGGAAGAAGCCTTGAAAAATGTGTTTTGGCATCATGAACTCTGTGAAACAACAGGAGACTTTCAACAGAAATCAGGTCATCATCGTTTTATCATTTATTCAATTTTATTGTTCTTCTTAAAATTATCTAAATATGACGGAGGGGGAGGGTTTTTCCCCATTTAATAAATGTACCAAGGTTAAAGGTGAGATTGTTCTTATATTGAGTTTATTTTAAAGTTTTCCACACGTCGATATTAGAGCCCATAAGTGTAGAGGGGGCTGTGAATAAGGCACCTACAGAAACTGTTTATAGGCACCAAATGTCACCAGTTTGTCCCGAAACGAACAAAAAGTGGAGCCAAACCCTTGAAAGTCTTTGTGCATTGACAACAATGATTGGTAGCAGGGTTTGTGTGATTTCTGTTTAAATGCAGAGAGCCAGGATCTAAAATAAGCGGCCACCTGTGGTCGGCGTTGTGTGTGTTTTCACTCGTCTCGGTGAGCGGGCGGCGGGCCATGCGTGGCCCCTCCCTGCTGCAGGTCTTCCAGCCTCCAGATGTTCCTGCAAACTGAGCTTTCCCACATGCCGCCTCCAAACCAAAACCAGTGGATTTCCCAGAATACATCGTGAGGCTGCAGGAAAAAAAAAGAGAGAGAACAGTGAAGCAACCAAGCAAGTTGCTGCTAAATGAAGGCATGCGCATGAAAATACAAAATTAATGTAATTAGTCTGGTTTCACAAACAATGAACATCAACGTTTTGCTTTAATTGTTCATTTTTCCCCCCATTTTCAGTCCCATTACTATTGAAAGGAAGCAAAGCGGCTGTTTCCTGGACAGCATCACCTGGTGTATCTCTGCTCTCGGCCTCCTGCTTGACGTCAGCGCCGGTGGTGAACCCGACCACAGCGGCACCAGAACTCTTTGATGGCGTCCTCCTCTCTATTAGAGCTCTGCTATGGAGCGACCATCACACACGCCGACTCCCGGCCTGTAATTTGTCTCTGGTTTATTGGCTGCTCTCTCTGACAGACAAACTCACGGATAAACTGAGCTGTCAGACGAGTGAAACCATGGAAAACGAAAAATATCTCCAAGTTATTGGGATGTCTATTGTGTAAGATGTTTAACCTATTAAATTATGTTAGTATTCATAAACCTGTCTGAAGGTCTATCATCAAACTGAAGCATGAACTCCACCTTCTTTATTACATAAAAGGAAGAAAGTAGTTAATTTTGTGTTTTTCTAAAATTGATATTTATTATATAAATTAATACCTTATAATAAGAAATAAGACTTATTATTAATCAACTAAGATCTGCTCACTAAAAGAAACTCACATTGACTCAAATAAACCAATTAATGACCGACTGAAGGTGGATTTCTGTAATGAGGTGAAAATCTACGACTTACCAGGAACTTAAAGTGTGTTTATGGCCCAGTTATAGGTTCTAATTACTCTAAGAGGTACAGAAAACAAGAAATGATCAAGGTTCAGAACCAGCCTTGGACCTAGAAGAACCAGAACCGCCACAAGAACCTGAAAGAGTGGTTTTCCTTCCCTCCTTTAGTCAGGGGCAACATCCTTTTAATCTGGTTTATTTTTATTTTAATCAGCAATAATTTAAATTTGCAGCACTTTAATGAAACAAAGTAGCAAAGGACATTTTATCATAGGTGTGAAAAAGAGTTTCGGACGTTCAGTTTCCTAACTTTTTGGATCCAGTGCTTTTATTTTGTTGGTCTAGAAGATGGTATCTGCTGTTTTTGGGGCTAATTTCTGTGATTATAAACGCAAAGACAAAATACTTTGTTTTGTACCAAACTTCTTCCATTCAAGAACATAAATTTACCCGTAAAAAAATCATCCAAGAAATTCTTTTAAAAAATCTCCATTTCCATCTGTTCCAGGTTTGTGCCATTGTTGATCTGGGGTCGGGGGCCACATAACATTGATTAATGGCTGCAAATGGCTGATGGACACCCCTGCTTCAGATGTTTATACACAAATAGGACGTCCTGTTGTGTAAAATGCAAAGAAAACCTTTATTGCAAAGAGAACTTGAGGGGTTGATCAGTCCTCTGTGTTCTGGTCGGGTAAACCTTCCTGATGGATACTCTGCAGATGCAGCTTTAACGGGGGTTTTCACAGAGTTTATTGGTTCCTTTTTGTATTTGCTTTATGAGCTCTAATTCTAATAAGCAGGTTTCTGCTCAGACGAACGGAGTGGATGATAATCCCCGGAGAACATTACAAGAACCTGGTGGAAACAAATAATTTCCCTGTAGAGATGAAACGATCAGATCACAGCGCAGCCTTCCATGTGGGATTCCTCTGGTTCCTTTGCTCATATCCCACCTCTACAGCTCCTCCTCTCTTCTTCAGTCGCTTCTTCTTTTCACACCTTCCTTCCTCATCATGGGTGAAAATATACCCGAAGGGAGCCGTTTGCTTTCTGCTCCTCTCCCTCACTCTGAGCTTCTCACCTTCCTCATCGCTCCTGACAAGTTTTCCTCAAAGGTGTGCTGCAGCTCACACTTGCAGGCAGGAAACGATAACGAGCTTCGAAGAGAATTTTATCACTTTACTTATTGTTTATTTTCAGATAAGATGCAAGGTTTCATGGAAGGTTACTTCTAACGCTCTAACAATATTTTTAGTTCAATTCAAAAATATGTTCTGAAATAGTGCAAGGATATGATAATCTGTTATTTATTAACAAACTAAAATCCTTAGGTTATACATTTTGACAATACAGGCACTGCCTGAAAATCCAACAAACAGCTTGCTGAATCAGAGGTTGCTATGGTGATTCCCGCTTTTCTGAGTGGTCCCCAGCGAGGCTGGCAACATTAAAGCAACAGAAAAGCAACATTTATGTCGCCAGAAAATCAGAAAAATCTGAAAACTTTAAGAATATTTCTCTCTCTGCTGAGTTCTCCTACTGCTCTCCAATCTACATTGTTTGTTGTTATTTCATCTTTTAACTTTTTGTTCTCTGTCATTGTTCTCTTCATAGAAGGTACACCTGGTCTGGCGTTCTGTTAGCTGTGACATCATCAGGGGAGGCAGATCATCCTCTATTACCATCTAACATAGAAAGTACTCCTGGATCAATGTGAGCTTCTGAGCTTTCTGTGTCTCTGCTCTGTCTTCTCTAAGCCCCAGTGGGTCGAGGCAGATGAGCGTTCACACTGAGCCTGGTTCTGGTTCTGCTGGAGGTTCTCCTCCCTGTTAAAGGGGAGTTTTCCTCTCCACTGTCGCTTCATGCATGCTCAGTATGAGGGATTGCTGCAAAGCCATCAACAATGCAGACGACTGTCCACTGTGGCTCTACGCTCTTTCAGGAGGAGTGAATGCTGCTTGGTATTATTAACATTAATTTGCTAAATGATTTTATGTCCACTTATTGGAAAGAGTAAAATAAAAGAACGAACTCTTTGCTAGGAAATCTGGATTAGGTCCACAGTAGTGAACACAGGTCAGAAGGACAGATTTCTCTTTGCCCTCAAGAAAATGCATTCTGAATAATTATTAATTATTAATAAGCTTGATGTCTGGGTTTCCCTTCCAGAACGGTTCCCCCCATGAAACATTCTCAGACAGGTGGACGACAATGAATGGATGAATAGGTGTGCCATAGTCATTCAATTAAGAAATCAAGGGACATTTACCATAAAAGCAAAGAGGCATCTGAGAATGCAGCCAAAGAATGATGATGATTGTATTTGGAAAACTGAAGTTAGGAATAAATACATGACAAAATGTCCACCCTGGGAAAAAAGCTACGCTAACAAAGTCTGGAGCTTGATTTTGTGTGCATAAAGTGAAGATTTCAATGGTAGCTTTATCCAGCGAGGAGGAAAAAGTAAGATCAGATGTCTGAGTAGCTTGGAGACTAAACATACTGGTACCACACATAGGAACTAAAAAGCTCTCTGTTGTGAACCCAGTCAAAACTCCAACAAAAGGAAGCGTTTAGGTAGGTGTCAGAGTAACAATGCCAGGGCAGAAATTAATGCTCTCATTCTGACTAGCATTGTTATGCTGATATGGTCAGGCATGGATTAGCACGTTCTAATCCAGAATATTTTATGTTAGCAAGTCACGGAAGTCTCAGACCTTGCCCGTAAGAAGAATTCCCGCGGTATATTATATTCACAAACGCATGAATTTCCATCTTGTGCTGCTCCTGCACCAACCGTTTGTGACCGAACCAAAAAACGAGCGGCTCGGGGGTCAGTCACGTTGCAGTATTGAGGTTTAAGGCGGGACACACCAGCTGAACCAACACAAACATGGCGGCGCAGGAGGACGTAGCTGCTGCTGTCGCCTTGGTTTGGTCAGAAGACAGAAGAACCTTCCTGTGGTTTCTCATGATGCGTGCTGCTTACGTTTTAATTTGATACCGTGATTGGTTAAAACCAACCTTTGGTAGGCGGGCACTAGATGTCGCTTCGTCCAATCAGCTCAGAGAATTCTGCAGAATGTCCCTCCTTTCCCTAAACAGAGACAATGGGAGCAGAAGCAGATTGATAACGTGCAGAACGTAGAGCGTTGTCCTCCCAGAAGCTCACGTCCGTTTCCTGTGTGGACCGTCTTCCTCTCTCCATCCCTTTCCATTAAGCATCTCTTAGAAATATTCTGATTAAAGGACTTTTTGATAAAAACATGACATTTCCTATTCACAATAACGGTCCATCAGAGACGGCAAACGTGGACGACAAATCGCCTTCCTTATATGGTATTCACTTCCTCTTCTGAAAAGAGGCGTGGCTTCAAATGCTTTTCCGTTGTGAAACGAGGCTTTTAAAATACACATCTGCTTTTAAAAAACTACTGGTAAAGATGATTCTGATTTATTTATTAGTCGTTGTGTCACTGTTCATGGCTCTTTAATTTATTTATTTATTATATTCTTTGGCAAAATTGGGAAAATAGGCCGTTGATAAAAAAGTCACTTAACATCCGACCATTACCACCGAAAAAGCAGAAATGTGTTTCCCCTCAGGCTGAAGCAGGTTGAGGAAATCTGTGTTCCATTAACTGGTTTAGCTGGGATCCAGCCCTCCTCTCACCCCATCTTTGGTGCGCTGATGCTCACAACCTGCCGCAAAGCCACATCTGGTTGTTCAAAGGCTCCAATGTGTGTGTGTGTGTGTGTGTGTGTGTGTGTGTGTGTGTGTGTGTGTGTGTGTGTGTGTGTGTGTGTGTGTGTGTGTGTGTGTGTGTGTGTGTGTGTGTGTGTGTGTGCGCGTAGGTATTTTCCCAGCAGCTGCCAGCAATCTCTGCAAAGTGCTTTGGTGTGCCTCTCTCGCACACATCACCTCGCACAAACACACATTATTAAAACCATTAGCTGGTGTGAAACAATGTTTTTCCTGTGCCTCAGAGCGGTGTGTTCCTGTACAGTATGTGTGTGTGTTGTCGTGTGGGTCCGCCATGGCCAGCCGAGCAGGAATGCGCACGAGAACCTGTAAAAGGAAAAAGGTTAATGGAAAGCAGGAGCTCTGGTCACGGTACACATGTTGGATAAAGAAGCTTGTCACTTGAAGTGAGCTTTGAAAAGTAACAATTAGCCGTTTGATTTTTGGCGCTGTGGAGACGGCGGTGTTGAGCTTTCTGTCACCACGTTGTTGCGTATTTAAATAATCCCTCATCCTTGGCACAAGCGCTTGTGGTTTTCTGAAGACGGAGAGGCCAAGGCAGAGCCGTTTGGACACAACGAGGAGTTTTGAAGCTGTAAAGCAGCGCAGCAGCTGTCAAGCACAGCGGGGGCAGCATCATGCTGTGGGGCTGTTTTCTCCATCATTACAACTGGTGCTTTGCACAAAGATTGCACCTCCAAATGATTCAAGATCAGCAGCTGGATGGTTGGAACTGGGACAGGACGATGAGCCAAACTTAATACGAAGCATTAAGGTTCGGTTATGGCCTTCCCAGAAATGTATATTCCTTAGAGAGGAAACTTTCTGACCAATCTGTCTGTATGATTTGATAGAATTTGACTTTGTAAAGTGCCTTGAGATGACATGTTGTGAATTGGCGCTATATAAATAAAATGACATTGAACTGAATTGAATATAATTTACGGATTTTGCTTGAAAACCATCTGCTTTCCAGGAAATCAATCAGTTTAAATGAAATCGACCATTTCTGATGAGAACAGTGTTTGGAGGCCAGGAGGTCGATGATGACAGCAAACAATGTCTGGTCAAGGTGCAGGAAGCCAAGACACCGAACATCAGCGGTGAACGGATGTTTTAAAGCATATTTTGGAGGTAATTAGAGAAAATTCACTATAAACCCAATCTTTGTTCAATCAGATCTTGTTTTAGAAATTGTTCCACTTTGATAAAATAGAAAGAAACTAAATGAAACCTTGGACAATATCTGCACATTGAAGTATATCAGATGAGCTGGAGGTGGCAGAGACAAAGATGGTGAGATTCTCATTGGGAGAAGCAAGACGTAGATGATGAGAAGTGAGCAGATCAGTGGAGCAGCTGATGTTGAGATGGTTTGGAGACGTTCTGACAGGAGATAGAGGACGTTGGAGATGGAGCTGCTGGGATGGAGGAAAAGAGGAAGTCCCCAGAGATTCATGGACGTAGTGAAGGAGGCCATGGAGAAGGAGGTAACCGATGAAGAGCAGGAGATCTGCTGTGGAGACCCTGAAGGAAGCAGCCGATGCTATAACCACCTTAGAGGAGTTTCCATTTCCTGGCTCAATCCTCACGACACATCGTGACATTAAGGATCCCAAGCGATTTAAGTTTCAGGGGTTATTTCGTCTCACTCCTCCTGCAGGGTCAACCTTTATGACGGGCGCCTCCACGGATCTCCGAGCTCGGTCATTTCTGCTCAACTTCCCTTTTGCTCGGAGCGCGGAGACACTCTGACACAGGATACAGGATAAGGTGAGAGAAACAGCAGATAAAATAGAAAAGCTCGTGTCCTTCGGTTTCCTGGATGAGAATGAAAATGTTTTGCTGTTGCGTTTTCAGGTGTAGCCTTGGATGAAAATGTCGCACCGTTTTTATCTTTGGAACTTTTCCATGTGTGACATGAACTTCTGCCATAGCTGAGACAACAAATGTGAGCTGTGTTGCATAATGAATAAATGTTGTGTCTTGGTGTGTGTGTGTGTGTGTGTGTGTGTGTGTGTGTGTGTGTGTGTGTGTGTGTGTGTGTGTGTGTGTGTGTGTGTGTGTGTGTGTGTGTGTGTGTGTGTGTGTGTGTGTGTGTGTGTGTGTGTGTGTGTGTTAGTTCAGGCCGGGCCCATGCTGACTGGTGGAACGTTCTGGACCCGGGTCTCAGCTCTTGCTGCTGTCCTGGGACCGCTCGCAGCGCTGCAGCGTGATAGGGTTGAATACTTTGCCCTCTGTGGATTCTTTAAGTTCGCCCAGATCACAAAGCAGAAAGTGACGCTGGTCACGGTGCGTGGTTGTGTGCAGCAGAGGTGTGCTGTTGTACTGTCAAGGCGTCAGAGCATTAGCTCACCGCAGCGGTAACCTCTTGGTCCAGTCTGGAGACACCTAGAACTCTCTTCAGGAAGGTCACTCAGTCCTCGGGCAGTTCTGGGTCCCTGGAGCCTTCCTGGCACTCCAGCCGGCGTCCCCGGCTTCGTTCACCACCAGGCCTGTCCAGGAGACCCAACCAGCCACTTCTACTCAACGACCGACCACAGCAACCGCTACCTGCCTCTCCCCCCCCCGGTTCATCATTCGTCACCCTGCCTGTGAGTCAGCCCGGCTGTTACCGGTGCTCTCCTCTTTCTTTTCACCAGAATCTTCCCCGTCGCCTGAAATCCAGAACCACTTCCACATCCCCCCATCTTCCCTACCTTCAGCAAACCCTTCTGCATTACGCTGCTGTCTCCGTGTTTGTTGCTTCTGGGTCGACCATGGGATCTATAGACATGACAAATTCTAGTCATGGCGTTAGGTTGCAACACGTGACTTTACCAGCTTTAAAAAGACACAGCAAGCAGTGCAGATGTAAGATCTTTAAAATGAAATTAGATTTATTTATTCTCAGGTAGGGGTGGAAAGCATTTGGTTTCCAATAATTAACTCTGAGGAACAAAACAGCTTTAAATTATCCATCTACTATACATTAATTATTAAGAAATGGAGCTTTTCTCTATTTAGCTTTTATGAAAACATGGCAAACTTTAGTTCCTGACATCAGGACTTTAAATCTGAAAACTCTGAACTGTCAAGTTTGGTGGTGGCAGCATCATGCACAAAGTAAATGGGTTAAAGGGAACATATTGTGTCTTTTAGTTCTTCCTTTTCTCATGGAAATATTTTATTTGTTTTCTACATAAAGTGGAACTGCAATGATTTGGTCTGAATTAATTCATTAATTTGCCTCAACGTTCCCCTTTTTAACCCCTGCCCTGTGGTGCATCTGAGAGCATCTCGTTTTGGTGCTGTCTCTTTAAATCTAAAAGAGGCACTTACCCTGCCCCCCCCCCCCCCCCCCCCAAGAGCGTTCCTCTCCACCCCGTTCGGCCATTTTTGTAGTCTGCAGGGTGACGGGATAATGAACAACCGATTATTTTTGACTCATCCGCTTGTAGCTTCGCCATTCTTCAGCTTGGACTGCAAAATCGCTCAGAGAAATAAAAATGCCGGATTTGTGAAATTTCTAAATCCTTCTTAGCAGCTCCACAGCAAACACTGTGACATTGTTCAAAAAACATAACAGAAAACAGAGAAAATGGAATGGCTTGACAAATATGATCCAAACAGATCATAAAGGTATCTACGCACCTCCTGGTTGGCGACATTCAACATTTCTGCTCTTCTAGAGACTCCAAATTCTCAACAAAACGTATTCAAAGGCTAAAAATGTGCATTGTGCATGATTTGTCCCCTTAAATTAATGAATGAAGCCGGAGGCCGACCTCCTGCGTTTGGGGCGGCCAGGCGCCCCTGATTTCCAGGGACAGTCCTGGTTTTTGATGACTAAAGCTGTCCCTGGAAATGTTCTCGATTTCAGTGTTTCATGAATGAGAAATAAACGTTGCGTGCTAAAAACTACTTAATAAAGTAGTTAGTAATTTCATTCTGAGCACAGCCTTCATTGTTATTCCAATTTGTTCAATATTACAACTGCAAAGGACTGCTTGGATGCTCCAATATATTTAATTTCTAATCATGCAAATTCTTAACAGTACTTTAAAGAAGAGTTTTTTTTTTCTAATGTGTTAAGACTAATTACGCTGTTTCTATTCGGAGTTTATTAAGGTGTATACAAGATTTATTTAAGTTATTTTGTCTTCTTTGAGCTTTTCTATGTGTTGCGTCTCGGCTGAGCGGCTCCACCTGTTCGCTCAGGTGAAAGTGACGATTAACAACCACTGAAAACACCTGAGGAGGAACTGAGGTTCTTTTCATTTGGAGAAAGCCCGGCAGCTGTTGAATCTCACATGTTTAAACTTCAGGCTGTGAGGGTGGATGTTTCATGACGTGTGAAATCCCAGGTCTGGCTCCTGTTTGATGGGATAAGGGGGCGGGGCTCAGGTGGCAGGGGTTTACGCAGGTGTCTCCAGGATGTGTTTACGCTAAACGTGTGAGCGTGCCAGAGCGAGGATAAGGTGAAGGAGTTAGAAGCTGAGGTGAAGCTCAGGTCAGTTTCCAGGCAGTAAACGGAGCTCCACACACTGCCAAATTCCCCCAGGACCAAAAAATAATAATAAAAAGATGAAGAGATGTTTATAGTGAGGGTTGAAAAGTGCACGTTGACATTTTTATGCCTATTTTATCAATATATTAACCATCACTTACACCAGGACTGTAAAAGTTAGACGTTATGAATGACATTCATAAATATCATAAATATTTGAAATTACACATCTTGGCAGAAACGTGACGCAGGCCTGGATCCTACATGCTTCCTGTGTCATTGTCTCTCCTCCAAAACAACAGAACTCCCGAACCTTTCCAAAAATAACCACAATCAAACAAAAGCAGTTTATTTTTTTTTTTACCTGCGGTTGATTTATTAACGTCAGATGTGGGTTGCTGTGTTGTGCTGGAGCTTCTGCTGACTGGACGTGGACAGCAACGGCAGCCATGAGGGAGCACATCTGAATCCAACCATTGTGCTAATGTGTAGTGTCGGGCGGCCTCGGTGTGTGCTGGGAGGCTTAAAAGGATGGCAGACGTGTTGAGTCAGCAAACAGAAAACAGGAAAAGAGGGGAACGTCGAGAGATATGCGGGGAGAGGCGGAGGAAAGGAGGTTTACTGCAGGCAGAGCGAGGAAAAAAGAGGAAAAGATGTGGCTCAGCCTGAATCTGGGAGCTGCCTCTGTTGCTGCCTCCAAAAAAAAAAAAAAAAAAAACAGTCAAACACTCGCGGATCAAGCAGCAGTTTCGTTTTGCCACCACATGCAGCCCAGCTACGACTGCCACTGAGGGTTGCCCTTTGTGGCTTGTGAGTCTAAGTGTGTTTATTTGGAGCTGTGGTGTGCTCAGATGCTACATAAAAAGAGCAGAACCACTTCAGTGAAAAAGCTGAGCTGCATCAGGCGATAAAAGTAATGTACAAGCTGGAGCCGCAGCACGGCGCACAGAACCAGGTGCCAGAACAAAATCTTGGTTTTAATGTTTGGAAGAAGCACGGATATTAACCGTCTCAGCAGTTTTCTGTCTTTTTTGTCCTTTCTGCTTCACACGGCGACTTTTGCATTTATTTATTTTTTGCACTGGATTCCAAGGTCATCACCTCAACCAATCAATTCAATTGAGGGGGTCGTGGCCGAGTGGTTAGAGCAGCGCGCTTGCACTCAGAAGGATGAAAGTACCTGGTTCGATCCCCAGCGCCTGCACTCTGGGTCCCTGAGCAAGACCCTTAACCCCAGATTGCTCCCCGGGCGCCGCACATGGCAGCCCACTGCTCCCCAAGGGTGATGGGTTAAATGCAGAGAACAAATTTCGTTGTAATGTATGTTTCAATGACAATAAAGATGATATTACTATTAATTCAATTCAATTTTATTTATATAGCACCAATTCCCAACATGTCATCTCAAGGTTCTTTCCAAAGTCAGACTCCATCAGATCCTCCAGGTTGGTCAGAAAGTTTCCTCTCTAAGGAAACCCAGCAGGTTGCATCAAGTCTCTCCAAGCAGCATTCACTCCTCCTGAAAGAGCGTAGAGCCACAGTGGACAGTCGTCTGCATTGTTGATGGCTTTGCAGCAATCCCTCATACTGAGCATGCATGAAGCGACAGTGGAGAGGAAAACTCCCCTTTAACAGGGAGGAGAACCTCCAGCAGAACCAGAACCAGGCTCAGTGTGAACGCTCATCTGCCTCGACCCACTGGGGCTTAGAGAAGACAGAGCAGAGATGACATGTTGTGAATTGGTGCCATATAAATAAAACTGAACTGAAATATTGTGTTGATCCAGTTTTAAAGTTGTTCAAGCAATGATTCGTTCCATCCTGGAAAAATAATTGTATCAAAATTATTAAATTGATAGTTATGCCCATTTTGATTTCTCATCGTGGACTGACTTCATTTAATTAGCGGGGTGGCGGGTGGCGGCTTAGGGGGTTTTACCGCCAAATGGTCAAAGCTGTAAGCTGAACATTAGGCTTTATGATCGATGTCAAGGTGAGTCACAAACACGGCTTCATACGCCCAAAACGTCCTTCAGTGTTTTTAAGGATGTCGCCGCTGAGCAGAAATTTTTTTAGCTCTTTCCTCCCTTACTAAAGGACCAGATTCAGAGTTTTTGGCTGGCGTGAGGCGGAGCGCCATCTGCCTGTTGATATTTAAACAAAAGGTCACTCGTTGTTGGAAATCTTAGTAGCTTCCAACAACTTCACAAATTGTGTTTGTGCTTCTCTACGTGCGAGCTGTAAATGAGCAGATTGCAGAGTAATCTCTGGCTGGTCGTTTTTTTCTGCCGCGTCGAAGTAAACCACTGAAACACGTTTAGACTTTTCATTATTGTCAGTTTCATCTTCAATCAAAGTGATTGCAGTCATATTTTATGTTAAAGGTGACATATTTATAATTGTGCACCTTTCACATTTGTTAAGGCTGAACTCCATCCATCCATTGTCTGAACCGCCTTCATCCTGGTGCCTGTGTCCAGCGGTCACTGGGTGAGAGGCGGGGTCCTCCGTGGACATGTCTTCAGTCCACAGAGACACTCTCATACCTGAGACCAATTAACAGCCATGTTTCTGGACTCTGGGAGGAAGCCGGAGTACCCAGAGAGAATGCACACTTGCACAGGGAGAACATGTAGACCAATGAGCTTGTTTCTGTAACAGTGCTAACACTGGGCGGATTTAGGCTTAAAGATGATATTTTATCAGAGATTTAATTACAGCGTTTGAATCAAAATTTTACCTACCAGTAGTTATGTTTACATGTAAAGAATTTCACGATCGGTTTGAAATGTATTCGGATTAAATAATTGGATTGTACCGTTTATATGGGCACACAATTAATCCCATCATAATGTGTGTTTATAAGCACCTGGCTTTATTCAGAATAGAACCACTCTGACATGCGCAGTTATCAAATTCCCCTAAAAATAAACCACAGAAGAAGAAGAACCTCCATCTTTGCTAACTTGCTGAACTTGCATGATGTTCTATTATGGTTGAAACTTTACTGAGTAAAGCTAAATTTTGAGCTCTTTTTATTTTCTCGAACCGAAAGGTTCATCAGGAACCCCAACGCAGAAAAACGTCTCGTTTACGTTGGGCGCACATGCGCACTCAGGTCGGTTTGCCACATTCGGAATAAGTTGATTCTGACAAGCGTGTAAATGCACGTTATTCACACATCGGTATAAACCACCACCCTCATTCGGATTATAATTTCATTCCGTTTGAGCTTAATCTGATCATCATATTCCGGTTGGCTTGTTTACATGCCGCTTTTTATTCCGATCGGCCGTTTATTCCGATTACTTTCGTCCATATGAACGTAGCTACTGTTTACAGGTTGTGCCCATAAATAACAAATGTTATAAGAAGACACAGAAATGCAAATTTTTTTAAATAGGAAATCTACTTTAGTGAAGTAAGGGCCAGAGAAGAAAATGGAGATTGTGAATGTTTTTCTACAAATCATGCTGCCCCATCAGTATATTAATATAATTTATATTTCAATATAAACGTGTCAGCACTTACCTAACCTTATTCAGTTCAGTTCAATTCAGTTCAATTCAATTTTACTTCCATAGGTTAAATTTACATCACGTCATCTCAAGGCTCTTTCCAAAGTCAGATTCCATCAGATCCTCCAGGTTGGTCAGAAAGTTTCCTCTCTAAGGAAACCCAGCAGGTTGCATCAAGTCTCTCCAAGCAGCATTCACTCCTCCTGAAAGAGCGTAGAGCCACAGTGGACAGTCGTCTGCATTGTTGATGGCTTTGCAGCAATCCCTCATACTGAGCATGCATGAAGCGACAGTGGAGAGGAAAACTCCCCTTTAACAGGGAGGAGAACCTCCAGCAGAACCAGAACCAGGCTCAGTGTGAACGCTCATCTGCCTCGACCCACTGGGGCTTAGAGAAGACAGAGCAGAGACACAGAAAGCACAGAAGCTCACATTGATCCAGGAGTACTTTCTATGTTAGATGGTAATAGTGGATGATCTGCCTCCCCTGATGATGTCACAGCTAACAGAACGCCAGACCAGGTGTACCTTCTATCAAGAGAAACATGACGGGGGACAAATAAATATATATATATATATATATATATATATATATATATATATATATATATATATATATATATATATATATATATATATCAGGGTGTTGGCTCAGATCTTTCTTGACCACAACAGAGCAGATCAGCGCCTGCATCACTGGTGACACCAAGATACTTCATCTCCTATGGCTGAGGCAGAGGCTGAACTCCAAATCCAACAAACAGACAAAAATCAACAACAAACACAAAGATGTTCCACATTTATGATGATATAGAGCGAAGGCATTGAATGGTTTGAACTCTTAAAGCGCTGTTTGACAGAAGAACAGGGAAACCCACGTTAAGCAGAGCTTTTGTCCAATAAAGCTTTATTTTTCAGACAAACAGTCTCAGAGCGAGCCGGGAGGATTCAGTGTTAGCTGGTGTTCAGTTGTCCTTCCTCCTTTCCCACCATTCCCCACAGCTGTGCGATTACACAGGTGTTTGGCATCCCCCCCCCCCCCCCCCCCGCCCCTTGTTTGGACCACAGAGTCGGTGCATGTTTCTCCACACACGGCTTTCCTGCTAGGCTTTTGTGTTTGAAAGTGTGTGTTTTTATTAGCGCTGATTCAGACCAGGAAGAAAGCTGGTCTGAATCAGCGCTAAAAGACTTTCACCGCAGCTTTTGACTTTCCAGCTACATCTCCGTTTATTCAGGCTTGCGACGTTCTTTAAAACACACCGTGTTTGTTTTTTCTTTTCTTTTTTCCCAGCCTGGTCCAGGGTTTCTGGAAAGGTCTGGGGTCTGATTCCAGCGTTTACAAGAGCTAGATAAAAAGGGAAAACAAGGGAAAATCAGTATGGATAATATTTAGTTTTTACACACTTTATATCTGTCTACATGTTTTTGTCCTTCCTTCATTCCTCATTTATTTCCCTCTGTCCTTCCTTCCTTCCCTCCTCCCTCCCTTGCCTTCCTTCTGTCCTTTTATTCTTCCTTGTGTCCCATCTTCTTCCCTCTCTCCCTCTTGTTTTCTTCTCTTCCTTGTGTTTTCATTTCATTTTCTCTGTTGTGTCCTACCTCTGTCCCTTCCTTTGTTCCTTAGTGTTCTTCCTTTCCTTCCAACCATGCCTCTTTCTGTGTTTTCCCAATTATGTTTTTCTTTCCTCCATTTCTTTAATTCCTTCCACGTGTCCATTTGCTTCATTTTGTTCTAACTCCATTGTTTCCTTAAAGCAGCCATAAGACATTTACTGTAAAATCAACCTAAATCATTCTCATTTCTCACCCTGGATAGAAGTAACATTCCCTATAAATTATCCTCTCCATCAAACATATCTTAGTCACGTTTTTCTCCTTTGAAACGTAGAGGTCCGGTCCAGAACTACTTGGTTCCATAGACATCATATACGTAGACGCCTCATTGGGCGCAGGTTTGTACGTCAACGGCACCGCCATATTGTATGTGGCAGTATGATCCCTGTGTATATGTTTAAAGTATTCAGATAGAAAGATATAGATGGAGCTTACATATGCTTGTAAAAAAATATAGAGAGATTAATTGATAGAGATTGGCAGCCAAATTGGCTTTTGATCGATGTGCATATATAGATTTTGAAGTATTGTAAATAAATAGGTGTTATATATATATATATATATATATATATATATATATATATATATATATATATATATATATATATATATATGTATATGTGTGTGTGTGTGTGTGTGTTATGAATATAAAAATCAATTGGTTAAATCTAAACATTGTGGTCTTTATTATTTCATAAAAAAGACAAAAGTGGTAATATTATGGGAAAAACGTCATATTATGACAAATAAGGGGGAACATTTCCACAATAGTCATAGTTTGCAGAACTATCTTAGTCCTGGAGTAATAGGGCCAGGTTAGATTCTTATAATTATTGTTATTCTTTACAAGAATAAAGTCAGGAGAATGAAGCCAAAGGGATACGAAAATAAACTTGTAATATTACAAAAATAAAAATATTACAAATGAAATGTATATTCTGAGATTAAAGTCCCTCTGATGCTGTTTAAGTGACTGAGTAACTGCAGATTTGCCACATTCAACATGGCTGACAAACCAAAAAAAAACAATTTGGACCCATTGGATCCGTGCAATTATGAGCGAATTTCACAATTGCCTTATCTGGCTAAAATTCTGGAGCAGCTGACTACTTTATTGTAACAAAATAATGTTTTGGATAAGTTCCAGTCTGGTTTCAGTAAGGTGCACTCCACTGAGACAGCTCTGTTAAAGGTGTCTAATGATATAAATAAATATATTGATGGCTGCAGACTCTGGTCAGTACAATGTATTGCAGGGTTGTCCAAACTGTGGCCCGGGGGCCATTTGTGGCCCCTGTGCTGATTTTGTGCGGCCCTCCAACTGGATTTCAAGATTGTTATTGCCGATCAGTGCTGGTGGCTTTTTGCAGATGGAAACTTTTTACTTTTAATTAGGGTAAAATTATTATAAACAAGTTCAAATCTTGAATGTTTCATTGTATGTTCGGTACAACACAAAACGTTTGTCTTTTAATAAGCAAACTTTTCATATTTGCTTGAATTTCATAGTAAATAGGGCGACTTTTACTCAAATGAAGACTTTGGTGCATTAAAATCTGATTGGAATTCATTCAATAAAATATGCTAAGCAGAGTTTAGCATATTTTCTTAAAATTATCCTATTTTGTTGGGCAGGGTATTTAGTATTTTTGGTTATGTTATTTATTTTTATTAAATTTTTTTGGCCCTCCAGCGCTTTCGATTCAACAATTTTGGCCCAATGGCCGAAACGTTTGGACACCACTGATGTATTGGTTCTATTCAGCTTTTTGACACGGTCGACCATAAAATTCTGTTACATCGACCACAAAATGAGTTAGGAGTTTCCGGTACAGTTGTTAACTGGTTTTCTTCCTATGTGAACAACAGAATGTTTTCCATGTTTGTGGATAATATCATGTCTGAGGTCACACCTATATTGCATGGTGTTCCTCAGGGCTCGGTCCTGGGCCCACTTTGTTTGTTTTGTACATGGTAAGATCATTAGCTGCTTTAAAAATGTGTCTTTATATGCTGATGATATTCAATTGTACTGCTCCTTTATAACAAGTTAGATGACCTATTAAATTGTATTGCTTGTGTTAAGGACTGGCTTACCCATAACTGTCTAGTAAGACTGAAACTCTGATCATTGCCCCAGAACGGAAATTTTCTGTGATCAATCAACACCTGGGTCCCTGGGCTCCTCACCCCAGCCCAGTCTAACAAACCTTGGTGTTCTTTTTGACCAGATGTCCCTGGATTCCCATTCAAAACCTTTAGTTAAAAATTGCTTTTATCACTTGTGTAATATCTCTAAATTGAGGGCAATGATTTCCAAATCCGACCGAGAGGTAATTATTCGTGCTTTTATTCCCTCTCATTTAGATTATTGTAACTCTCTTTTTATGCAATCAGCAGTCTCTCGTCTCCAGTCGGTCCAGAACGTTGCAGCCAGGCTTTTAACAGGAACGAACAGAAGGGCTCACATCACGCCAGTTTTATCCTCTTTACAGTTTCTACCTGGCAAATTTAAAGTTCATTTTAAAATTTTAATTTTAACTTTTAGAGCTTTTAATGGACTCTTCTGGCCACACTCTCCGGTCCATCTGAAGGTCCCTAAGACCCGGTTTAAAACTCGAGGAGACTCGTCTTTCGAGCTTTGAGATGATATGTTGGGAATTGGTGCTATATAAACAAAAAATGTTATTGAACTTAAATATGAATAGGGAGTGGAAGTAAATAAGTCTGCCTCGTTTTCCCACTCCTTTTCCAGCTAATTTGACTTCTTGCTTATATTTCAATACAGTATATAATTATTAAGTATGATTTGAAAGATTTAGACAAATTTTTCTGTACAGTATGCACAGTGTTTGTATGGATTTCTATATACTTTCCTGTGTTAGTATCTTTTTACCCAGTATTGGGTACAATGTGCAAATTATGTACATGTTTTATACACCTCAAAATAAATCAAATCAATGAATTAATTGGTAATCAAAGAGCCAGCAAACTATGAATCACAATTACTCTTTCGGAACAACTTGAAGAGTACGAAGGTTCTTACATTTCTGTTGAAATGTACTTGAGGCTCTTCATTGGCTTCCGATTGGTTTTATAAGGTACATTTTTAAAGTTTAACCATTCCTTACAGAGCCTTGCATGGCCAAGCTCCATTTT
This sequence comes from Fundulus diaphanus, assembly GCA_037039145.1. NCBI lineage: Eukaryota > Metazoa > Chordata > Actinopteri > Cyprinodontiformes > Fundulidae > Fundulus > Fundulus diaphanus. The sequence goes on along the minus strand of CM073141.1, from coordinate 3,078,136 downwards.
ACATCCAGGATCTGTTGCATGCACACATTTCTGCTCGCTCTCTGAGGCCTTCGGGTCAAGACCTTTTAACTGTTCCCAGAACCCGTTTTAAAAGAAGAGGCGATCGTGCTTTCTCCCTTTATAGCCTTGAGAGCCTTGGATTCTGTGGAAACTTTTAGAAAACACCTTAAGATGAGCTTTTAACCAGGAAACCTGATGTCATGGCAGGTGACATGTTTTATTTACGAAGGTTGATTTATTCTTCGTTCTGTTGGGTTTTGACCCAGATGTGACAGACGATCTGTGTTTGGTGTCAGACTGTAACTGGGTGTTCCTGCAGCGTTTCAAGGGTAAAACTCAGACTAAACCAGCCGCTGTTGTCGTAAATGTTGCGTAACTCTTCTCTCCGTTCACAGACTGATAATAATAGTTTACTCCTGTTCTGTCACACAAAAACACCTTCCTGACACACACTGCAAAAACGGAACTGAAAATATGTAAAGCTTTTTATTTGTCCTTTATTTGAGAAGGTAAATAAGATTATCTGACAATGGAATAAGATTTTTGCACTTAAAACAGGAACAACTCATCACCATCGTGTTATTTTAAGTGAAATATATCTAATTATGTTATTTTAGGGGTCAGAATTCTCAAATCAAGGACAAACACGTTAATTTCAAGAAAATGGATTGCAGCATTGGTAGTATTTGCTGTATTTTTGTTTCTTTGGGCTTATTTAATTTGAATTTAATGGTAGACCTGTACTTTTATCTGTAACTGTCTGACAGTTAGTAATCCTGTCCATTATTTGTCTTTCAGCACTTCTTTTTTTTTTGGCTGTTTTTATTTAACTTTTTGGTTGAAATATACAAACATCATCTGCAGAATTTGTTTATATACAGGACTTTTGCAATTATTTTAAGGCAACAGCAGGAAATACCCACAAAAATGTTTTAAACTCACAATTTCTCTGTTTATAACGTTTTTTCTACTTTCTGATGTCATCTCTATACCTAAAAATACCTTTAAAATGTAATTATTTCTTAGGCTAATATCTCCACCATCAAGGACTTATTTTACTTAATCACATATATCATTGGAAAGTTGTGTAAAAGGAAAAGATTTGGTAGAGACAGGCGTGAGATTTTATTCCCCTCTCCCAAAAAACATAAGTCTGTTGTATAAATGCTCCCAATGTGGAGCGTTTCTTGTTTAAAGGAAAAATAAAGAATAATATTGTTTTAATGGGAAGTTGAGAGGAAGGAAAAATTGTTTAATAGTAACAATGGAAAGTGACAGAGTTTGGTTAAAATACAGTCTTTTAAAATGTTGTAAGCCTCTGGCAGGTATTAAAAAGCCTAAATTTATTTATCTGGAACGTTTCAAAAAACTCAAAGTTGATCTAAGTCCTGTATACTTCAGCCAGACAGAATATTAAACTACAATAAATGTAATTGCACCTAAGCATATAATACAATAACTAATAAAAATTAAATATAAAAAAACAAAAGATTTGTATTTGAATTGTTTTACTAAACAAACATTTAGTCAACGTTAAAAAAAAAATCCTTTCTACTTCCAGCCAAGAGCTGCTGACCAACTGGATGAACTGATAACCACCTCAGCAGGAGTTTTGGTTTCCTTAAAGCATAAAGTTGGTTTACCACCACACCAACATGGAAAGGCATCAGCAATAGCCTCAGAGAAACAACTGTTGCTTATCAGGCCACCTCCAACCCATCTGAAGTCCGTCATCCTGCCGGGAGGAAGATGATTCCCAGAGGAGAACATCTCAGCAGCTGCAGACCTTCTCAGGGGCGTGCCAGCAGATTCAGCCCAAGGTCAGAGCGGGAAGCGGGAAGCTTAGAGAAACGACCAGAAACCCAGGAGCTCCACCTCAGACGCCACAGGCCTCATTTAGCAGGTCAAAGGTTAAAGGTCAGGACACTAAACAAATCTGCTTCCCCATGAAGCGTTGATGGAGAAATGCTTCTCTCTCTAAAAACAAGATGGCTGCAGGACTTCGGTCAGCAAATCTGTGTCTGGATGGAGGACTTCAGGAGTTATGTCCTCCAGACAGAGGAGACCAGAGAAGAGACGTTGGACCATGATGGACAGAACCAAAGACAGGTGTGTGCTGGAGATATGATGATGTGGACTTGCTTTACAGCCACAGGACGCTGGAGAACCTCAGCTGGCAGCAGCTGAATTAAAAATGTTCTGTTTTACTTTTCTTGGGCAGTTGGCCACTATGTGTGATGGGAAGTCTCCGTTTCCTTTTTTCACCTCAGGAATATCACCAAAATTAGAAACATTCTGTCCATGAGTGACGCTGAAAAACTAGTCCATGCATTTGTTACTTCAAGGCTGGACTATTGTAATTCTTTACTATCAGGAAGTCCACAAAATGCAATTCAAAGTCTTCAGCTGATCCAAAATGCTGCGGCAAGAGTCCTGATGAAAATCAACAAGAGGGATCATATTTCTCCAACTTTAGCTTCCCTTCATTGGCTTCCTGTTAAATCAAGAATAGAATTTAAAATTCTTCTTCTAACGTATAAAGCCCTTAATAATCAAGCTCCATCATATATCAGAGCTCTGATTACCCCGTATGTTCCTAACAGAGCACTTCGCTCTCAGACTGCAGGTCTGCTGGTGGTTCCTAGAGTCTCTAAAAGTAGAATGGGAGGCAGATCCTTTAGCTATCAGGCTCCTCTCCTGTGGAACCAACTCCCAGTTTTGGTCTGTGAGGCAGACACCCCGTCTACTTTTAAGACTAATCTTAAAACCTTCCTTTTTGACAAAGCTTATAACTAGAGTGGCTCATGTTACTCTGAGCTACCTCTATAGTTATGCTGCTATAGGCTTAGGCTACTGGAGGACATCAGGATCTATTTTTCTCACTCTACTGAGTTCTCCTACTGTTCTCCAGTTTTGCATTACATTGAAATGACTGTTGTCATTTCAGCTTTTAACTTTTTGTTCTCTCTCTTTTTTCTTTTCTTCATAGTAGGTACACCTGGTCTGACGTTCTGTTAACTGTGACATCATCCAGAAAGGAGAGATCACCACTATTACCATCTAATGTAGAACAGATTACTAGATCAATGTGTGCTTCTGTGCTTGTTTGTCTCTCTTGTTGTGTCTCTGCTCTGTCTTCTGTAACCCCCAGTGGGTCGAGGCAGATGACCGTTCATACTGAGCCCGGTTCTGCCGGAGGTTTTTTTTTCCCGTTAATGGGTGGTTTTTCTTCCCACTGTCGCTTCATGCTTGCTCAGTATGAGGGATTGCAGCAAAGCCATGGACAATGCAGACGACTCTCCCTGTGGCTCTACGGTTCCCCAGGAGTGAATGCTGCTTGTCGGGACTTTGATGCAATCAACTGGTTTCCTTATATAGGACATTTTGACCAATCTGTATAATCTGACCCAATCTGTATAATATGATTGAACTTGACTTTGTAAAGTGCCTTGAGATGACATGTTTCATGATTTGGCGCTATATAAATAAAATTGAATTGAATTGAATTGAAGTCCTGGAAGTGTGGCACAGTCAGAACCTGCTTTTTGGGAGGCCAGCAGGAGAAAAAGAATATGGCAGCAGATAAAGCACAGTGGTGGGGTGTGGTGATCTGGACTTGCTTTGCAGCAACAGGACCTGAACACCTCGCGGTCATTTAGTCAACCAGGAACTCTTTACACCAAAGTATTCTGGGGTCAAATGTGGAAACATCTGTCTGGTCCCAAACGCAGCAGATCTACAGCAGAAGGGCTGAAAAAAGCAAAACAACCAAAGGTGTTCAGGGGTCTGCAACCTGTGGCTCTGTGGACTTTCCACAGTGGCTACAAATTATATTTTTATTATGGTATTTAAATGTAATAATGATAATAAATGCAGGTTTCAGCTGTTTTTTTATATAATTGCTTTTAATTTTCACAACAGAATGATGCAAAAAGTCCGTCCGTCCGTCTTCTTCCTCTTATCCGGGGTCGGGTCGCGGGGGTAGCAGCTTCAGTAGGGAGGCCCAGACGTCCCTCTCCCCGGCCACTTGGGCCAGCTCCTCCGGGGGAATCCCAAGGCGTTCCCAGCAGGGAGACATAGTCCCTCCAGCGTGTCCTGGGTCTTCCCCTGGGTCTCCTCCCGGTGGGATGTGCCCAGAACACCTCACCAGGAAGGCGTCCAGGAGGCATCCTAACCAGATGCCCGAGCCACCTCAACTGGCTCCTCTCGACGTGGAGGAGCAGCGGCTCTACTCTGAGTCCTCCCCGGATGACTGAGCTCCTCACCCTATCTCTAAGGGAGAGCCCAGACACACTACGGAGAAAACTCATTTCAGCCGCTTGTATCCGGGATCTCGTTCTTTCGGTCACGACCCAAAGCTCGTGACCATAGATGAGGGTAGGAACGTAGATCGACCGGTAAATCGAGAGCTTTGCCTACAATTATTGGATTTCGTGTTCCCTCGCCCGGACGCGGGTCACCGGGGCCCCACTCTGGAGCCATGCCTGGAGGTGGGGCACGTTGGCGAGCGTCTGGTGGCCGGGCTTTTGCCCATGGAGCCCGGCCGGGCTCAGCCCGAAGAGGCGACATGGGTCCCACTTCCGATGGGCTCACCACCTGTCGGAGGGGCCAAAGGGGTCGGGTGCATTGTGCAACGGGTAGCAGTAGAGGGCGGGGACCTTGGCGTTCCGATCCTCGGCTGCAGAAGCTGATGCAAAAAGTGCCAGTAATATTTAATTTTAAATCAATATTTTTTCATTATCTTGGAAACTATGATTTTATTTACATCATTATCCACAGATATCAACATCCTCTTTTTTTAAACTTCAAAATAGACATAAAGGGCGTTTCTTTAACGATGACAACATATCTCCTACAGTAGATCTTTATCACAAATTAGAACTTGTCTTTTTTCAAAAGGCCAGGCAACATTTGCAGCTCTGAACGAGTTTAATTCAGGTGGACTGTAGTAAAAAAGGCTCTTTAAACTGTAAAGGCTGCCGGCCCCTGGCCTAGTCAAAGTCTGATTAAATGCTGGGGTGGAACCTTAAAATCCAGACATTGTGTACTTTCTTTTTACCAAGACGGTGCTACTGCTCAGCTTCTGTTTATGTTCAACAGCACGAATTTAAAGTTCATATGTTGCTCCGACAGCTAGTTAACCTCAATAAATAAGAATAAATAGTTTTTCAACTTGCAACTGGAACATTCAGCTTCTCAGGCAGATTGAGCACAGAATGAAGCAGCGTAACTTTCAGTTTGGGTGTGTGTTGTGGGGGGGGGGGGCGTTCAGGCCAACAAACCCCCTTTATGTCGTCTGTGCACCTGTGTGAGCTGCTTTTTTATGCCGTTTTCTCAGAGAAACACACAAGCCGGCTGTAATTTGCAGAAATAGGCCACTCGTTTTGTACCTGCAGGCTGTGCAGGCGGCGCTACAAAGTTTTTCCACCGAGCAGGGGCCCAGCGACGGCGTCCGCTGAGAGGCAGAACCGGGCCAGAACCGGGCCAGAACCGGGCCAGGGTTCTTTGGCTCAGTTCAAAACCTGCATCTGTTCTCAGCCCCGTTTACTCTGATACCCTGCAGGAAAGCACACAGCAAACAACTGCTGTTAATTAGTCTCCTAATTAGCAAAGAGACTCCACAGCAGACGGGTCGGGGAGAAAGTTCTGGTCCAGTTTAAAGCAGGATCAGGTTCTACAACAACATTCCCGAGCTTTGAACATCTCCCACAGCTCTGATCAGTCCATCATCTGGACCTGGAGAGAGGATTGTCATGGTTAGATGAGTTCATAGTTAATAAGGAGAATTTATTTTGAGAGCGGTGAGTTACAGGCAGGAGGAGAACCAGAGGAGAACCAGAGGAGAACCAGAGGTAGCAAACAGGAGGAACCGGTGACCCAACGTGTTTAAATACAAGGAGGACGGGGAGAGAGAAAGCAGCGGAACCAGGTGGAAAACTAAACTAAAGGCGGACAGGGAAACAAAAGATCTGACAGAAACAAGCATAACTCATTAAATCTATAATGAGCAGAATAGTTCATAATGACAGGAAACGAGAAGGAAGGAACAGAATCAGGAGACTAGAAATTAATGACAGATCAGAACACCTGGGGATCGTGACAAGGATGGACCTCCTGCAGACCTACCAGAACATGGATGTCCACCTGGACTGACAGGCTGGACCAGGAGAGCATTGATCAGAGAAGCAGGAGGACCGTGGTGGCTCTGGAGGAGCTGCAGAGACCCACAGGTCCAGTGGGAAGACAGCTGTTAGTCCCTAGGCCTTACTGAAGAAAGCTAGGAGAAGATCTGTTAGCTGTGAGCCATGACAGAGACACAGCAGACATGTCAAAGACGATGTCCTGCTCAGAGGACACCCCGCTTCACCCTGAACAACTAATGCACTGAGACAATGTGTTTCCAGGTACTTCCAAGGTAATCCTGGAATGAATCATGAAGAACTCTCAAGGTGTGCAGAAACCTGACATCTTGCCACATGTAGTACTGATGTCGTCCACCAGAGGGCAGACGACAGGGATGGGATCTGATGAGCAGGTATCAGTTTTCCTTTAAAGGAGAAGTCCGGTCAAAATCAGAATTCAAATTGCTGAAAGTACTTTAAATATAAAACTACTACATACTGTGCAAAAAATTATAAGTTTTTTTAATTAATAATAATTCTCATTTAATCATGTTTATGTGGAGGAATCCCAAAAGTGTTTCCTTCCACTAAACTTTCCTCATATGCTTGGATGTGTGATGCTGTGAACATCCAACTTATTCAGCAATGACCTTTTTTGTGTCTTACCGTCTCTGTGGAGGGAAACTGTCTGCTGGACATCTGTCAGCAATCCGTTAATATTTTAGGAAATAGCAAAACAGCTTATTTCTGTTTTTAAAGTCCCTTTTTTACTGCTCATGTGTTTTTTCTTCTTTAAACCGGGTCCTGTCTTTTTAATTGGCACTATAATTAAAAAAAGTTGAAACATACCCCCGTGCGTACCGAATCTGTATATGAGTTTGAACCGAATTATTGAAATAAATGACATATCTGATGATGGCGTAATTGATGGAGACGCACCTGTGTTTCTTTGCTAATTACAGTAAATGAAAGCAGCCAATCACCGCATCAAACAGCCAGTCAATCAAAGCAACAAATCTAGTTTTCTTTCTCCCGTGCATGAGTTGAGCTCTCAGAGTTTCTGGCCGCTCCTGCAGCCTCAGCAGCTGGGAGCTAGGTGGCCGCACACACGCATTTATCGCGCCCCGCCGAGGCAGCGCCAGACGCACATGGGCTCCGTCCTGCGCACCGGGGGATCTCCAGCAGCCGCAGCCGAGAGGAGGGCACTGCCAGCCGGCTTTGGAGCAGAGCTCAGCCCGCCTGGACTCTCCCACTAACACACACACACACACTCACACTCACAGAGACACACTCACAGCGAGAAACACGCAGAGAGGAGGTGATTTTTTTTCCCCGAGCTGCGCTTCGCCTGGAAGAGAAGAGCGAGTGGGGGGGAAAAACACGCGAAAACACTCCCCTCTTCTTTTTATTTCCTGTCAGTTTGTTTTATTTCCTGCTGCCAGAAACCAAGAACCGGGACTGAAGTGAGCTGCAGCTCCGAGGATGAAGCAAAACTAGGTCTGCGACCGCGTCCCTGAGCTTGTTTTACTGGATTTATTCCGCTGTGGAGGAAAAAAGCGACCCGGTGCGCACCGAACCCCTCTCCTCTCCCTCTCCTCTCCTCTCCCCGCTGTCTCTCCATCTATCAGCCTGTCCAGCTCTCCTCTATCTGTCCGCCTATCCGTGTCTGCTGTGTCCATGTTTGTAGGTCCGTGTGATTTGGCTAAAATGCATCATCAGCAGCGGATGGCAGCGTTGGGGACGGACAAGGAGCTGAGCGACCTGCTGGATTTCAGCGCGGTAAGGAGACGCACCTTCTCCGCCTCGTTAACGGGCTGCTCAGCGACCACATTCCCTAATGTACTGATGCAGGATTTAGTCCAAGTGTTTTCACGTAAACTTCTGTGCTTTGTTTTAGAGTAACTTGCAGAAACAAACTCTGTGCACATATTGTTTGAATTTAATTTTTTTCTGCCTGTGTGTGTGTGTGTGTGTGTGTGTGTGTGTGTGTGTGTATGTGTGTGTGTGTGCAGACAATTGTGATGCTGCATCAGTAATTTTGTTGTCTTGTAGATGCCAAACAACGATTTGAAAATGTTCCCAACATCCATGGTAGTATATCTCATTTAAGTCCTTTTTTCTTTCTCCCTGTTTATGTGTAGCATGATGATTATTCTGATTTCTGGCCATGAATTTTAGCATTTAGTTAGTTTCTGCGCTCTGCAGCACAGAATAGAAATGCTCCAAGCTGGATTACGAACATGCATGACAAAAATATGTGAATTTGATGCACTTTCTGCAGCGAGGTGTTACATTTCCAAACTTTTTAAAAAAATAATTGTTTCTTCTTTGCAATGAACAGCTTGTTGTTTTTGAACTTGACGGACAGGAAATAGAGTCCCCCAGCTCTCTGCCATGTTTTGTTTCTTGCTCTCCCCCTCTGGGAGCAACTTTGGTCAGGAGGAGGGAAAATAGAAACTGAAACACCCTGAAATGCAATGCAGCTAGGGAGGAAAAAAAAAAAAAACAAAGCTCAGATTAAAGCTGTTATGAAACGTCCGGATGCATCATGTGTGCTGATGGGGATGCAAAATACAAACAGAAAAGGCTGGAAAGGCTCATCTGTGCATTTAAAGTGACTGCAAAGGGATTTTTAAATGCAGATATTTAACATATTAAAAGTACTTTAAAATACACATTTACTCTTTTTTTAAAAAAAACAAGGCCTGCAGAAAAACAAAGGGGGAAAAAATCGAAAATATTTTTTAAAAATTCTATTTTTAGTTTCTTAAATATTTGTATTATTTCAATCTCTTATGGATTATGGTCTTTTAAACAATTAACACTATTACACTTTTTTACAGTTGATTTAAATGTTTTTTTTCTTTTATTATTATTAACATTATAGCTACAATTATTATTAATATTATTATTATTATTATTATTACGTTTTTGACAACTACAAATTATGTTTCAATGGTTTTTTTTAATTGTATTGTTTTCTTTTTACAACTAAAAGCAGTTGGCAATTAAATAACCTTAAGCAAATATGAGAGTTCTACCTCAACATAATGTACATTGAACATAATGAACACTTTTAAAAAGTGAAAAAATAAATAAAAGTTCCTGTGGACGTCTGATCTGAGATCCCTCTGCAGCCACACAGAAATACAGCAGCTCAGGTCCCAATTAACAGGCCAATAAAAGTCTAATAAAATCATGGAAACTCTTAACGGTGTGTCCACACATCCAGCTCACTGTAGGAAACTTAATATGGTCGTTTATTTATCCTATACTCCCACCTTTTCAATTATTTTTACAGGTATTCTCATGTATTAGCCAACTGCTTAAACAGTTTAAGCAGCTGTGTAAATAAACCCTTTTAGATTAATGAGAAATTAAAAAAAAGAACTCTTAATATTTACAATGCAAACATGTTGAATTCTAGTGCATAAAGGTTAGAGTTGCATAATTGCCTGGTTTTGTTAAATTTCAATCAGCCTCTGAAGCAGCCTCCATCGTCAGCGTGTTCAAACAAAGGAGGGCAGCAGCAGCTAAAACGCGCCTCCTCTCTGTAATTTATGCGATTATCCGTCCTGATGCCGCCACAAGTCGACACCGGCGGCTCAGAGCGGTTAGGCGGGAGTATCGATGGAGATGCTGATAATCCCGATTAGGATCTTCTGATCCCTAGAAACGTTTTCGCTTTAGTTTTTGCTGCAGCTGCTCAGATGCACACTTTCCAAGGCCCAGCGTTCTGGCCGTCTGTGTTTCTTCCAACAAAAATGTTCAGAAAACCCCAGAAAGGCAGGGCTGCCCGCAGAAACACAGGCCTGATGCTATCTCTCAGGGTCAGATGCGTCTCTTTGATTGCTCCAGCTCTCCTCGCTGCACAGCTTTACAGTAGCTCCGAGGACTCAGCACTATCCTCCGCTGTAACACGGCTTTTATTGTTGCTGTGAATGTCTAGCGCAGGTGGTGGCTATAGGTGTGATGGTTATCTGCAATGTCTCAGTCAGATATGAATCGCTTCACTCCAAAATGAACCGCCACACGTTTTGTTATTTCACGGCTACTGAAGGGAATGATCAGCTTTCTTAAAGTCATTGTGGTGCTGTGGGTTTTGTGTTTGATGATGAGGACTGGGTGCATAAATCTGCTTACTTGTTTTAAAATCTGCGATTATAAAGGTCTCTATTTCTGTAAACCTTGTGACTTTTGACCTGGAGAGACAGGGAATCCTAAGCTAACAGTTTGTCAATCTCCAGTCCTGGAGGGTCGGTGTCCTGCTATCTTTTTACCGTTCTCCTTCAACACACCTGAACCAAACAAATAGTTTAGAGGTAATAGACTTTAGAGATAATTTAGCTATTTAATTCTGTCGCTCTGGACCAGGGACACAGCTAAAATCTGTAAGACCCTACCTTAGAGGTTTTATTCAAAAAAAAAAGTATATTCATCAGCGTAGACAACTATTAAGACTTAACCTTGACTTCGTTGAGATAATGACCCAAGACAAACAGCTTCAACTCTAAACCAGTTGTTCCCAAACTTTCCAGCTCCCAACCTACAGAATGAGTGTGGAAGAGACTCTGGGACTCGAACCATTGATTGAATATAAAAACATTTCTACCCAGGCAGTTAAACAATGACTGCACAAACAGCCAATAAATGCTTGTTTCTCTAAGTTCAGTTTTTCTTAATTTTCTGTAGTTCATTTCTCATGAAGACCTCAGACTTGTTGATTTGTGACCCTGAGTGGGATCCAGACACTGTTCCAGATAGAAAAAGGACTTTTTTACACTTTAAATCAGTCAGAGACTCATTGGACTCGAATGAGGTCTTGGTCTTTGGCTCTTTGGTTTCCTTACCATAACGTTAGTCTTCTTCAAACTTGGGACGTTACCCCTTCCAGTGAGGAACTTGCATCATGCAGATGCAGAACCTGGACCTGTTTTACCAAACCTCATGCCTGACTGAGATATTTACCTCTGAGTGTGAGCGCTATAGATGTAAGACTTGACCCTGAAATGGAACATGTCTTAACCTCATAGTCTTGGCTTGTTTCTTACTTAAGGATCATAACACGGAGACCTTCATAAATTAGGTTCATGCTGTGTTTGGTACATGGAGATGCAGTTTTGTCTTCCTGGATGTACATTTTCTAAATATTTGACTGCATAATTAAGTGTCAATGTTGGACTCCGGTTCCTTCCTAATCCTAAAACCTGACTAAATTTACTTTTTTTTTTACTTTGGGTTTGACTTTAAATGAGGCGGTACCGCTGTTGGACTTGTTACATGTGATTCGAGACCTGGGTCCTGGAACAGCATTTAATTTGGACTTGCAGAAATCACGTTACTTAACTTGGTCTCACTTCTGGGGACTTGACTTGCATAAATAATCTCTCCATCTGATCTTTGACTGATCTTGCCCTTTTATACATGATCTATTCTTTATCTTGGACTTGCTCACCATGCCACACGTCTTTGTGGAAAGACCTGGACATTAGACAGGATCTGGGCCCTGGACGTACCCGTCGGTCTTTATTTGGGACTTAATTGCCTTAGCAGAGATTATCTGTAGCTATGGTGGGTTTTGACCTTTGAGTCTATAATTTTCAACTTGTTGGGGTAGACAGGCGTTCTAACTCTAAAATTACCAATCTTTTATTCCAGATAAGTTCATTATATTGGTCTTGCTGCATGTAAACCATTATTTAGGGCCTTATTCTTGGTTTACAATGCTATTTTATTTTATTTTTGGGACTGCTCTGCCTTACTTTGGACTTACTTTCGCTTGTTGGGCCAGACATGGTACCTTAACTTACCTTTCTTCAGTGGGGATCACACTCTTGATATGTTGTTTTTGAAATAATGACCCTGGAACAATGTATTGGTCTTGAAATTGGGACTTGATGTTCAACTTATAAAGCATTTCCTGTTCTTTGCCATAGACTTGCCCACCATAGCTTAGGACCTGTCTAACCATTTTGACTCTGGATAAATCCCTGTTGCTGTTGCAGTCTTTGTGGCCCAGATCTACCTGTTGGTATTGAGTTAGGATTTGATCCTTAATCTCTTGGACGTTACCCGTGATTATCTTGGACTAACCTTAATTTCCGATTTATTGGACTAGAAAGGTCCAGCAAACTTGGATGTTGCTAATCTCGAAAAAGGATTTGTTTTCTTGATATTAGACTTGCTAAATGCAGTTCCGGGGCCATGGAGTTGCTTATTAATCTTGGTTTTACTGGTACTACACTTAAGGCTTATTGTGGGAATTGTGTGAGACTTGGATTTGCTGTCCTTCACGCTTCACTCGAACAGTTCCTGGACCCTGGAATGACCCATTAGTCATAAATCCGGATTTCTGATGTTTGCCTTCAAAAACGTTACTTGTTCCTGATCTCTGACATAACTATACTATCTTTGGACTTATTGAAATGGAATCAAGACCTGGTCCATGGTTGTGACCATCTTGGTTTAGGACTTGAATCTGGCTAAATCACAGTCAGCGTAGCACCTCTTACATGGAGATGCGATTTTTGGGTCCCTGGAACTGCATGTTTTGGGATTTAGGACTTGATATTTGACGACTTGGATTCAGAGTATCGTATCTTTTGAGTTGTTAGACTGGACCTGAGAGATAATATTAAAGTCTGACTTTAAATTTCAGGTTAGACTCAAACTGAGCATTCTTGACTTGGTGCTTATTTACAATTTGAAACAAGCTTGTAGCTGTAATTATTTCATTTACTTGCATTTCTAAAACTAAACACGTATTAAAGGGATGCCGCTTGATTATCAAAATGAGAAATATTGTTGGAATTAGAAAAAGCTTCATAGTACCCAGTCCAAGTCATTAAACAAAAACAAAACTGCAATTACAAAACTTTGAAAATCAAAGAAAAGGCAGTAAAGTTAGTAAAACAAAGTCCAACCATGGTTGTGTGTCAAATACCGGCATTTTGGAAGGAAGCCTTTCATGCCAAAGTGCAGTGATGTAACTGTAGAGATGTTTCTGGCTGTTTGCAGCGTCAGTGCTCTCAGAGGTAATGTGTTCTGTGTTTGTCTTGTAGATGTTTTCCCCTCCTGTTAGCAGTGGAAAGAACGGACCCACCTCCCTGGGGAGCGGACATTTCTCCGGCTCAAGTACGTCACTAACCAGCTCCCTTCTTCCCCGTCGCTGTCTTGCTCTTCTTCTACTTCCTCTTAATCCTTTCTTTTTCCTCCACCCCCTCTGAGCCTCCTCCTCCTCGACCTTCCCCTACACCTGCTCGCTGCTGGCTGTTTGAAAATTCCTGCGATGGTTGCGATGTTCTGCACATGCAGTTTTGGGTTTGCTACTGCCTTTTTTTTTTTTTTTTTTTTTTTTTTTTAGCAGGACCTTAAATATGTTTCAGATGTTCTTTTGAATAGTCTAGTTGTGTGGGCTTTATTTTCTTTAAAAGTTTAGGTGCTTGCTTTTATTGTATGACACATTTGTACACAAGCAGTCTTGAAAATACGAGAGCTAAAAGTATAGAGCTAATTTTTATAAAGTGACCTGAAGATTGGACAGTTTTTGTTCAAACTGACTTCATGCTGACTATGCAGCAGATATTTAGTCAAATTTCCAAGGCTGACTAAGATCCCAAGGTGTTTATATGGTCTTTTTTTCTGCTGTAGTGCAAAAAGTTTGTTATTGAGCTGCTCTTGTTCATTCCTGATGGAGACTTCCTGTTTTTCTGATTTGCTGCTCTTATCCTTTCCTGCCTGTGTGTGTTGCTGAGATTTGTGGCTGTACATAACACTGCCGATTACCTGCATTGTTTCGGGTCAAAAACAGTGGAACACGTTGCCTTCAATATAAAATCACAGCATATACACTCACATACACTCATTTTCATTCTTCTGCAGCCCAATCAGCGCCAGTATACTGACCAATGCAATTTCTGACATGTGCAAATGAGTAGGTTAAAAAAATGGCTTGCAAGAGTAACGGTAAGACTATTGATGTGGTTGTTGGTTGTTTGTGTTTTTATTAGAAGCCATTGTTGTGCCTCAACCAGTGCTAATAGAGGTTCCAGCTCTCGTAACGCTGAAAAGTTTGGGATCCACTGATCAGAGGAAGCCTTGTTGTTTCGCTGGATTCACTCTTAGTTAATACAGAAATAGCACTAAGAAACATTAACCTTTTACCCATTTTCCCGATTTGTTGTGAACATGAGTTTGTAATTATGTTGTTGTTGTTATTATTACCCAAGCTCTATATTAACTTATTCAGTTCATGGAGTCTAACCCTACTTAGAAAGTGGAACTGATGACAGAGCTTAGGCTAATCGTTAGCTTGAGCTAATCAGAGAGCTTGCTAATAGCTACTAGCTAGGTTGGTAGAAATGCAGGAGAATGCTGTTGCGAGCTTTAAAGTGTTATTGTTCTTCTTTCTCTAACCGTATTTGAATTTATTTAGAGTTAAACTGCTTAACTTCTGACTCACTGTAAGAACAGCTTGAGGTGTTGCACCGTGTGGCGTTAGGCTAAGCTAGGAGGTTCAGATGAGGCCTGTAGCTTGTAGAGTTAGCATCAGAAAGTAGCGTGTTGAAAATGCAGCTGTATTAGCTGTGTTCTAAAGTTTGTTTCTTTGTTTTGTTTTTGCACAGCTCTCTGAATTTCCCACCACTGCTTTCTAATCGGGTTGAAGTCTAGACCTTTGCTGGGCCTTTCTTTTTTCTTTTTAGCCATTCTGCTGTATATTTGCTGCTGTGTTTGGGATTGTTCCCTGTTGAAGGCCCGTTTTCAGCCAAGCTTCATCTGACATAAACAGTAGCATGGGCTGATATTTGGCTGTTGAGGAGTTCATGTTTGGTGACTGCAAGCCTGAATTATCCCCTCTCCACCACCGTGCTTCACAGTTGATAAAATGTTTTCTGTCCTTCTGGGTTCCCTTTGAAAATAATCGTTTACTCGCCTGATTGATGATCTTGAAACTGTGGGACAAGGGACCCTTCCCAGATGGATGGGCAGCAACATTTGGTTCTGTTATTGCTTTTATAGAGGTTCTCCCGTTTACCGATGACATACTTTAGTATACGTTCAACCCAGTGACTGCTTGGCCTCCAGCTCCTGTGTGGATCAAATCACCAACCTTCCACCACCGTGCTTTGCAGTCGGCTAATATGCTGGGTTTGGTTTATTTTTTACCTTTAACCTGAGGCCTGTAGAGTCTGAGGTGGAGCTTCTGGTCGTTTCTCTGAGCTTCTCGCTCAGACCTTGGTCTGAACCTTTTGGGATTTTCACTCCTGGGAAGGCTGGACACTGAGGATGATGATGATTTTAAAGTGGGCTTGACCTTTCCCACATCCATGGGCAACAGCTAAAGTCATTGCTGATGTCTTTCCAACTTTTGCATTGTGGCTTGGCTACATTCCCTTGTCAATTCAGTGAAATTATAATGCTTTCATTAGTTCCCATGTTAGAAATTGTTTCAGTAATATTTTGACCATGTCTTAAGTTGAATCAGTCAAATCTGGGAGGATAAGTAATAAATCTGCAACATATTCTCGATCCAAAAAGGTAAAAAACAAAGCAACTTGGCTTATTTTCCGTAGTTGAAGACGTTTCGCTTCCTCTCCAGAAAGCTTTCTCAATTCAAAAAGTCTGGAGTAATGTTTTTGAATTGAGAAAGCTTCCTGGATAGGAAGCGAAACGTCTTCAACTACGGAAAATAAGTCCAGTTGCTTTGTTTTTTACCTTTTTGGATTGACCATGACGTGGATGACTGAGAATCTACACCAGCATATTCTCGATGATTACAGAATTAATCAAACAAACACAAGCACATCCTGCTCCGGTTCTTTTATTTAATGTACTGTATTTAAATTTTTTTTTGCAATCAGGAATCATAAAATTCTTCATTATACAACATTTCCACCTCTGTCCATCAGGCCATAAGTACGCTTCCTGTTTAACAGCTCACCAGAAAAGCTTCGGGTTGTTTAATTCGCCCCGACTCACGAGATCTGCCTCTAATCGACGCTCGGAAGCCATTTTGTTACTTGGCTGGGAAACAGAGGGATGGCGAGGTATCGCCTTTGTTTACTGCTCCGTTGTGTGGTTGTTGTTGTTTGTGCTCCGCGGTTTCGGAGAGGTTGTTTGCTCCCATGCCGTGCATGCAAATCTGAGGGAGGACGACAAATTTACGGATTTGGCATCTCTCGCACACTCGGTATTGTGAAATTCAGCAGCGGCTGTTGGGCCTGAGATTTGCTGCCTCGATATGCATCCTTATTCTGGGAATGTTCTTTTTATTTTGAGTCACAAAGTTGTGCCGCACAAACACATGTGCAGTCCTCTCCTTAGACAAATCGCGGCCTGTGTTTCCCGTGCACACATGTACAATATGACCCAGCCAGCACACACACTCTGCCCACCCCCGCTGTGGCTTTCTGCAGGCCTCGGCATTTTGATGAGCCTGCTGCTGTTTGTGAATGCACCTAATTAGAGCCCTATAGGCTTACACAACCACCAGGCAGAGGTTGCCAAACACCGGGGCGAGGCCTGGGGCTGGGACGGGCCCAGAACAAACAGGGTCCTTTTCATATGTCAGCCTTGGTTTTGGTTTTTGTATCGTCTCAACTTCAGCGGTTTATCTCTGTTTATACACGTGGGGTCTCGTTTTCAGGCCGCGACGTTTGAGCAACAGCATCTGAATTAAATATCTGCCAGACCTAATATTTTTAGACACCAGAGATCTTTAGTTTGAAAATGTAACTTTCTTATTTGGAGCTGACAGTTGTTTGAGGTGGCACTGTGTAAATCTGCATTTCAGTTTACCAGCTTTGGATCAGACTCAATTAGTGGGACGACAACCAGCCAACATTTAATATATGGACCCTGTATGGGTGTAAAAATGTGGCGTCCATTTTTGAGCCTGATGGACCCCATATGAGTCAGGATTGGCCCCATTTTTAGGAAACAGGGTTAAAAAAGCGCCCAGATTTTTGCCCAGTTGGACCCCATTTGGATAGAAAGTGAGACGTCTATGGGTTGGAAATGGACTAAAAAATGGGCCCCAGATGTGTTTTAAAAAGGGGTTGCTATTAAGCAACTGTTAGTTTTCAGGATTTTGATACAATACAAAGATTCAGTTTCTCAGGTCCAGTTTGGATCAGACGGCCTTTAGAACACAGGGCTATGGCCTGAAAACAAGCCGCCATCTTAGACCCTCCAGCATCGTGGTTGGTGTAAAATGTTTGCGCCAATGTGATCTGCAGGGTTTCTTCCAGACATGCACTTTATGATCAGAAGTCTGGTCCTTCATCCAGACGCAGCTCTGCTGACCTCAGTCCTGCCGCCATCTTGGTTCTAGAGAGCAGAGGCTTTCTCCTTCAACCCTTCAAGCAGCCAGACTGGTCTAGGGTCTTGACCTTTGACCTTTAACCTGCTAACTGAGGCCTGTAGAGTCTGAGGTGGAGCTCTTGGGTTTCTGGTGATTTCTCTGAGCTTCCTGCTCTGATCTTGGTCTGAACCTGCTGGACGTCCATCCTGGGAAGGCTGGCAGCTGCTGAGATGTTCTCCTCCTGGGAATCATCTTCCTCCCTGCAGGATGATGGACCTCCTGATGGTTTGGAGGTGACCTTTGACCCTCACGGACTGATCAGCAAGGCTTCTCTGAGGTTATTGCTGAGGCCTTTCTACTTTGGCATCGGGTTAACTCACACCTGCATGGCCCAGAGATGCATGTTGGTTTTACCATTTGTTTTAAATAAAATGGGATTTCTCAGTTTGTATACCTGACGATTAATGTGATTAATTGATGTTTTGATCTGATCAGCTGAATATAATTTGTACTATATCCTGACACATAAAACACAAGAACTAAATGGGTGTAGAGGGTGTACTTTTTTTTTTTTACTCTGTATTTGGTTGGTTATGGAATGAAATAAAAATAATTCCTGACTTTTTCGGGCCAGTTCCCAACCTTATTTCCTTTTGCTTCACGTTTAATCTGACAGAAACCTCAGCTGTCAGTTACTTTACAGAAATATGCATGTTGTTGCTTAAAACATTTAAATTACCTCCCACAAAAAGCTGAATGTAAAGTATGGAAGAGGTCTTTGGGACTGCATCTGGCACAGATGAACAGAAAATGTTTTTCTTTGTTTAAAAAAAATTGAGCATTTTGAACAGAGAAGACAAAAATATCTTTAAACATTTGATTCAAGCACAAAAAGCGACTTCTTTCCTGAGCGTGTGGCTCTGCCATGTGAGCTCCTTCAACTCAAGCCAGAAATTCACCTTAATGCACAAAAAGCAGCCAAAAGAAAACGGCGTTCACGGCGGCGGCTGGCGTGCGCAGCTCACGGTCATCACCAACCAGGAAGTGGATTAGGCGTTTTAATTATTGAGAGATTTCGCCGTCGTTGTTGTTTATTTTGGGATCATCCCTGGAAAGATAAAGCGGGCTTGAAACTCTGCGTCCCTGTGTGCGCGCGCCTTTCTAATCTCCTGGATGAAGCTGTGCAGAGAGCGGCTTCTCTCTGCCCGTCACAGCCGCCGCCGCTCCTCCTCTTCGGGGGCCAGCCGCTTTCACCGTGAAACAGGAGAATCACTTAAAGAGTGGTGCTATAGATCTGCTGGCCGTGGCCCGGAGAGGAGCGAGTCTGAGGTGACACGATCCGAGGGGAAGAAATGAGGAGAAAAGTGTGAAAAGAGACGTCGGAAAATGAATTGAGGAATAAAACTGAAAAGAGAGGAAAATGATCCGTCCTGGCTGTAGTTTGTGTCCATAAGAGCTCAGCTAGAGGAAAAGAAACTGATTACGTTGATAACGCTGTAAGTATGTTGGCGTCCAACGTCCGTCCATTTAACCATCTATCCATCTGTCCGTCTGTTCATCCAATCATTTATCCATCACTCCCTCCGTTTATTCATTTATCCATCCATCCACCTACATCTGCAGGTCTTTTATGGTTTGTCCCTACAAGCTGTGAGCATCCTTCTTTCTCCTTCTTTGTATAACGGCTCCATTTCAGTCCGATTGGACAGAGAGCCTCTGTTAACGAGTGTTTTCTAGTTTTGCTACATATCTTCAGTTAGATTTAGGCTTTGACTAGGCCATTTTAATCCATGAATCTGCTCTAATCCATTCTATAATATCTCTGGCCTGCGTGTTGTGGCTGGTTCTTCTGCTGGAAGGTGACCCTCCACCTCAGGCTCAGCTCTTCTGCAGCCTCTGACAGGTTTCCCTCCATTGTTGTCCTGGATTTAGCTTCATCCATCAACCCTGACCGTCTTCCCGATCCCACAGTATGATGCTGCCACCGCCATGTTTCCCAGTGGAGATTGTTCCTGCCAGGCAAGGTGCTTTGCCCGTAGATACCTTTTGATCTCATGTGATCAGATCATGTTCTTCCACGTGTTTTGTGTCTCCTAGACTCCTACACCGCAAATTGAAAGCAGGACTTTTTATGTAAATTTAGGGAGTGCATGGCTAATATTTGTCCTGTTAATAGATTCTCCCATTTAAGCTGTGCAGCTCCTCCAGAGCCACCGTGATCATCTTATCTGCTTCTCTGATCAAAGCTCTCCTGGTCCAGCCTGTCAGTCCAGGTGGACGTCCATGTCCTGGTAGGTCTGCAGGTGGTCCATCCTTTCTCCAGGTCCACGTGAAGATCAGAGCTCTGGGAGGTTCTGTAGAACCTGGACTGGGTTGTTTGGTCTCCATAATGCTGGGCTAATGTTCTCTGAAGACCACAGCTGAGCGGACCCTGCTAATTAGATGACTTCTGAAGGTTTAGGGGTCAGATGAAGAGGGAACTGAATACATGTGCACACCTTTTTAGATTTGAATTCATAAAAATGTCTGAAAGTCATGTTTCCTTCCATTTTCCTACAATTAATCCTCCACTGTGAGTTCGTCTTTTCCATAAACTCCTTCTCCATCAGCTGTGCTCCAAAGACACCAAGTTACATAAACTTCTTCAGATGAGGCCGGGTCTAACCTCAGACGCTGTAGGAGCTTTTTCCCGCGTAGCCGGCATATTTGACCAGCCCGGCTAACGTTTTAATGACGTACCAAACCTGCGTCGGCTGCTTGAGTCTCTAATTGAGGCCAGAAACCGATGCAGCGGTGTGGCAAAGAGGATTAAATTGCTGTGTTTCCACTTTGACAGCACAAACAATGGTCTTTCTCCCGCATATTCACAGCGTTGGAGTTTTTATTATTTTCCTTGAATTTATTAATGGTTAAAAATATCCTTTTCCTTTCAGTTGATTTGAAAGTATTTCCAAACCAGAAAAGCCTTACGCTGTTTTGTTCTATTTTAGTTTTCTTTTTCCCCTCTTTCTTGTCAAAACCCAAGACAAACGGAGGAACACATCATCGCCGGAGCCTCTGCCAGCGAGCTTCACGCATTAGCAGAGAAATTTGGGCGAGGGCAGATACAGCCCCGATGGCGTGCCTGATTTTTGTTCCTCTAATTGGCATAGCTTATTAAGTCACAGTTCGCAGCGGAGCAAAAAGGGGGTTGCTTTAATAATATCCCCTCTCCCGTTTGATTTGATGCACTTGTTCTGAGACAGATAACGCGCTTCATGGCGGCGAGCGACGCCCCCACCGCCACCCTCTTGTCTTTATTCAGTCAAATGTGCCTCCGTTCCGCCCGTCACTCAAAGCCGCCCCGACTGATGGCGTTCAGAATAGAGACGGAGAGCAGCAGTCAGTAGCTTTAAAGCCTCACCCTCCCACCTCTCCTCTGCCTCTGAGCCTGCTAAATTGTCTCGTTTTCTCCGGCATGGCGATGCAGAACGACTCACAAAAACACCCAACCATGCTCTTAATTGTGCTGCGGATTAGGGATTAATAGGCGTTTTTAGCTATAATGGCAAATATTATTAGCCCCATTTGCTTTTCTAATGCTAATAATGACTTTACTAATAATGGTAGTGATTTCAAGGTTAGCGCCTGTGAGTGCTCGGCTTGGATTTGTGCTTTTTTCTTCTTTTTCTCTGCTGCCTCTCAAAGCTCAGGAGATTGACGTGCCGCTTGCTTCGACGGGCCGGCTCGCTACCGAGTCGGAGCTCCATATGTTTTCCCCAAAGATGCAGCCCGGAGGTGCTGAGCTCTTAACTTTGGCTTCTTTCACTTTGGGCTCTAAGAATCGTGTAAAATCAGGTCAAACCAGCATTATAAATCTGCTTTAGTTTATTTAATGTTTTCTTTTTCTTTTTTTTTTGTCATCCACACAAAACTGGAGTTAAAAATCTGAATCAAGGTTGTGTTTGATTTTTTTTTTTCCCTGGATAAATTGGATTATCACAATTTTACCATACAAGAATAGTTAAAATAATTTGGATATCATTTTAAAAGTTTAATATTTTATGTCCTCTATTCAGAAAGTGAAACCTTTTTTTATCACACATAGAACAACATTTTTAAGCCTTCATTTCTTGTAATTTTGTTGATTCTGGTTTACGGAGAATGAAAACCCAAAACTCAGAAAATTACTATATTACATAGAGGCCATTGGACCAAGTTTTGGTACCTTTTTGGCAGTGTGGACCGGTACCACGTCCTGCTGGGAAATGAAACCTCATGTCCATAAAGCTTGTCAGCTGAAGGAAGCATGAAGTGCCCTAAAATGTCCTGGTTGATAAAATTATTTAGCTTAGCGTACTGCGTCTTCCTTTTATCTCACCCTATGTTAGTTTATCCCAACTTGGGATTTCGAAGTTGGATCCAGTTATCATTTCAAATCTATTTTAGTTGTTTTATTAATTTATTTTGTCAATCAACTCTGACCCAATTCCTTAAACCTGCGGTTGTTTGTTTAGATAAGTTGGATTCCTAAACCTTAATCGTGAACCACTGACAGCAAACACACATTTTGATTTGCTTTGGTTGAATCTACAAACAAACCAAAAACAGCAACAGAAAACACCCAAAGACACAGTTTTGCATCGGAAAACATTTTAGCTGCTTTATTAGCTGAAATCTTGGGATACAGTAACATACATAAATGTAAATTTAAGCCGTCATTCCAGTTGTGTTGTAGCTAGATTACAAATTAACGCTGAGCCGCTGTTGCCCCGTCGTTTATGGTTTCATGATCCTTCCTGGACTTCCTTTCTGAACATTTGATGGGAGTGTAGGTGGACCATCCAGCAGCTTGCAGAACCACCTTTAGCTCAGTGGGTTTCTGTCTGACTGCACCATCGCTCATATCGTCGTGGAGGAATCTTGGTCCACTCTTCTTTCCAACGTTGCTTCACTCCATTGACATTTGAACACATTTGTTTCTGCTCAGCTTACATCTCACCACAGCGTATCAATCAGATTGATGTCTGGTCTTTGACGAGGCTGAGCTTTAGGAGTTTATGGTCCACTGATTGGTTCCCATGTCAAGTCCATTACATCGGCCCTCCAGCTCCTGACATGATGCAGAGCGTTGTGGTCAAACATCTCTACTTTGGTCTTATCTGTCCCAAGGACATTGCTCCAGAGCCCTTGTTCTTCACCCAGATGCAGTTTTACAAGCCTAATTTGTGCTGCCATGTTATTTTTAATTCAATTAAAAAAATGTATATAGCACCAATTCATGAAACATATCATCTCAAGGCTCTTTCCAAAGTCAGACTCCATCAGATCCTCCAGGTTGGTCAGAAAGTTTCCTCTCTAAGGAAACCCAGCAGGTTGCATCAAGTCTCTCCAAGCAGCATTCACTCCTCCTGAAAGAGCGTAGAGCCACAGTGGACAGTCGTCTGCATTGTTGATGGCTTTGCAGCAATCCCTCATACTGAGCATGCATGAAGCGACAGTGGAGAGGAAAACTCCCCTTTAACAGGGAGGAGAACCTCCAGCAGAACCAGAACCAGGCATAGAAATAGAAGGCTTAGAAAAGAAAGGTAAGACACATTGTCCTTCAAGCCTCTAAATCTCCTGGCATGACCTTTAACCTTTAACCTGCTAACTGAGGCCTGTAGAGTCTGAGATGGAGCTCTTGGGTTGGACCTTTTAGGTCAGTTTGCTGGAACCTCCCCTCCTGGGAAGAATGCCATTTTCTTTGCATGTCTGGATAATCTTCTCCTCTGTAGAACGATCAACTTCACAGAATTTGCAAATGGCCAAACTATTTGTTGGCAGCAACAGATTTTCTGAGGTCATTGCGGTTGTCTCGCTGCCTTGGCGCTGGGTTAACACACCTTTCTGCTCCTGGGCAGCGAACTCTATTTATATGGAGCCGCTCACACTGGTCATGGTCAGTTAATGAGAAAATTTGATCAGCTGGACCAGGCTACTAGTTTCTATCTTAAATCCTGCAGAACCAGCAAGGGTGTACTTTTTATTCCATCGACTGTACGTGAAGGTTCTTGTTATCCCGCCTGTAGATAAAGAATTTTTTTCCCGAGGCAGTTTTCCATCTGTATATTTCTCTTTACACCTCATGACAGATTTCAGGAGACAAACACAGATGATTAACTTATTTCCTGACTTCTTCTGCTCCATAATCAAATTTCCCTTCATTCATTAGGCCTGATTTATTATCTGAAATACCTGAAAAACTAATGACATCACCCCCGTAACGTGTTGTTTGGGGCTGATTGGGAAAAGGCAAACATCCCGGCTGCCGTTAGCATCCATGGAGGCGCTGCTCACAGTGAGAGTGGCTCCAGCTCTTGTTGAGTTATTAGTTACATTCACAGGTGTCTTTTCTTTTCCTGCTCCCTCACACAATCTGCTCGTTTCCTCTCCTCCACTCAGCCTCACCTCCACCCATTACGGTGATCACGGTTTCAGCTCGGATCCTTTTGGTGGAGCCTTGCGTCTCCGGCTCTCCTCGCCGCCGGCTGAGCAGCTTCTTCCCCCCCCCATCTCGCTCCGCGGTCGGTCCGTGACGTTGGCGAGTTGCCGTGCCCGTTTGCGGCTGCCGGTTCCCACACCTGTTCGCTTGTGCCGGTGCCGACGCCGTGGAGCCTAATTACCCGGTCCTTAAAAAATAAAGAGACAGGGAACGTCAAACCCGCCTGCCTGGCAATTACAGCGAGGCTCAACACCTCTCTGCAACAAACACCACTCCAATTAGAGGCAGCAGACTTATTCTGGGAGGCGGCGGCGGCGTGCGAGCGAATGCATGTGTGTGTTTATGCTTGTAAGTGCAAGAGGGTGACATGCTAAATTGTTTTGGGAGCTTAATGTCAGCATCGAAACTTGTGTGTTTTGGGTTTAGACGGCGGGTTAAAATGTGTGTTTGTGTGAGGCCTGGAGAGGTGCTTCGCTGGAAAAAAATGCAGAGCTGATTTGAGAAAGAGAAGCTTTGGAAAAACCAAAATCTGACCACCCCCTCTTCATCTTCTTCTTTGCTTCTTCATCCTCCCTGCCAACCGACCTCCTCGGCCTTTTAATCTGCCACACCTCGCTGCCTGGTTTATTTCTTTCCTTCACCAGATAATTTAAGCTGTATCTCATCTAATTAATTACAAAGAAAATTGGAAAACATCTTAAACACAGAATTCTGAGCATCCTAAAAGGTAGGTCAGTGTCCTAAACAATAAATGCATCAACGCATGGCATGGTGGTCAACAGCCAAGCCTGCTTTAATAGCAGCCGCTGACATCATTCATTATGGTGTCCGACCCATAGGTTCTCTACAGGGTTTAGGCCAAGCCGCTCTGTCTGCCACAGCTCTTCCTTCCACTAAACTTTCCAATGATAAAACATGAATAATGCGCTCAGTGAACAACCAGCATCTATAGCAATGATCTATTTTGGCTTATCCTCCTTGTGGATGGAGTCAGTGAATGTCTGCTGGACAACTGGGAGGTCGGCTGTCTTCCCTGTGTTTGAGTTATAACATGGCTGTAACATATTAATTATTTTATTAGTCTTACGTGATATTCAGAAATTTCAAGAAACAAAATTTTGAATTTATTTCTAAAGTAATAGAAATAAACAACAGGAATATATCCCTCTGTTTGGGTAATAAATTATGATTTTTAATTTTCTTTATGAAATTAACCTTTCAATGATATTCTCATTTAGTAAGATTCTAATCGAAAGCCAGTGACCCAAAACATGCAAAGTTAAAGTCCTGCAGATGACAAATCATGGACTAAAACAAGTAGTTTGGCTTTATACCAGCGGTCTCTAACCTTTCCAATCCAAAAAGCCATTTTTGCCCTCCGTCCAGCTAAATAAAACTTGTTTAGAGCCAGAAAGGCTACCTGACCTTTTACAAAAAGGACAACTAATATTTTTTTATAAATATCTTCTACAGGAAATTTGTCATTTTTTATGTAATCTCCATTTTATTTCTATTTTAACGTTTTAAGATGAGCAAAAACAAAAAACCTTTGTAAAAATAGATTGAATACATTTTTTTCTATAGGATGTCGACGTAAAAAGACGGTTTTCCGCCTTTAATTGAAAGTAATTTCATCCGAAAGCATTGAGAATGACTATAAAACTGACCGTCTCATCCCAGTCCTACTGTAACTCTGCCTATTTCCAGGCATACAAAAACGAAATTATTGTTGGATTTTAAAATCTGTTGTCACTACATAAATTATATGTACCTTTCTGTGGTGAGATTTTTTTAGCACCACATTTAAATGCTTTGTTACAGCCAAAAGTTTTGTATAAATCAGTGACAACATGAAACATCACTATTATGCCAACTGACCTATCTTTGGGATCTATTAGCATAAATAAAATGTTCTAACATAGTTTGAGTGCAGAAATGTGGCCTGTTTTGATTGTTTATGATGGCGTTCTGATTAAGTTTAATCCTCTTGCACCAATTTTAAGCAACAAAATCTTTTTAAGACCATTGAAAATATTTTTAATAATCTCAAGCTTTGGTTTAAGACTCCTGTCGTGACTCTCTGTTATTTTTACTGCAAAACATCCTGTCCTGTTGTGATGTATTTGTTGTTATTCTGTTGTACTTGAGCTTTACTCCTCACCTTCAGCATGTGATGTTTCTTCCTGCTGTTTTTCCTGTTCCGGTTCCTCCTCTGTGACCTCAGAAAAGCCAAACATAACATAAATACACTAAAATCACACTTCAGATGTGAAGCTGTCATGTCTGGGTTTAAACCTGGGAGTTAAAAGGAAGTTTAGGGGGAAGGAAGAACGCTGCTAACTAGTGCCATGCATGATTTCAGATGATTTTCTTTTTAATTCAGAACCTAGATTTTTATTTCATGTTCTAAATCTAAATAAAAATAGAATATTTTTTCCTGATCAAGCTGTTTTTCGTTGATCAGATCTCCAAGCACACCTCAACACCTGATTTCACATATATAGCATTTAGCATCTTAAATGTAGCTCGTGGCTAATTAGCCAAAAACACTTTAGCGAAGGTCTTCTTCAGTTATTGCTGCTGTATTTACTATTTCATTACCATATTTTTATGTAAATGTAGCTTGAAAGGGTTATTGGAGACTCAACTTCTCTACATCTGTATGAGAAACAACAAAGATGCTAGCAACGTTTTTTGCTGTAAGATAGCCCCAACCTTTAAGCTAGCTACGTTCAAAGATTTTACAGAACAAAATATTGCATTTAATGTCAACAAAAAACAGTGTTACAGAAGCTGCAGGGCTTTACCCCATATTTTACTCTTTTAGATGTCAGCTATGCTACTCAAAACATAGCCTATTATGGACTTTATTAATATTTTGTCGTCTTCAGCTTGCGTTTGGTTTCACTTTGGTTTGTTTCACTGCTATTATCCCCTCTTCCTGCTCCAGGTCAGTTTACCCCTTCCATCAACTCGTTGCAAACCGCGTAATCACAGGATATTGACATTATATTAGACAAAATATGCGAAGTAAGTTACTTGTATAACTTGTTTTTCTTTGAAAATCAACATTGTTTTTGCTGCCTTGAGGTTCTGATAACTGTGTGCTGGAGCAACAGTAAATAATACATGATGCAGAAATCAGTATCAATATTAGAAAACTTGGTCAACGCAGTCAGAAGTCTTCGCTGGTCTTTTTTTGGACTAGATAAGGTCTAAATAAAGCTGTTCCTTCCTGGCAGCAAAGCTCGATCCTTGACCTTTTTTGGCCATATTTCATAACATCTCTTGTTTTATCTTAAAAACCTATCCTTTGCTTATTGTGTGTAGCCTCCTCTGTCCTTCTGCTTGTTAACCTACCAAGACATGGCCGTTCACCTAAACTGAAGTTGAACATTAATCCCAGAAACAACCGAGAGTCTCAGGGTTACTCTGGGGAAGCTGCTGAGATTAACTGCTCAGGTGGGAGAATCTGTCCACAGGACAAACAGTAGTTGTACACCCCAAAAATGTTGGTGTTATGAAGGAATGGCAAAAAGGAAGCCGTTGTTAAAAGACAAAAAAGTCCTGCTGGATGTTTTCTAGAAGCCATTTGGCAAACTAGACGAGCATGTGAAAAATGAAGGTGACCAAACAGAAACTCTTTGACCTACATCCAGGGCACTTTATGATGTGGAAAATGAACTCGTCACATTCCCGTGATCATACCATTTCTAAAAAAATAAACATGGTAGTGGCAGCATCATGCTGTAGGGAGGCTGGTAAAAGTTGATGAGAACAAGGATGGAGCTAAATCCAGGTCAGTCCTGGAAGAAAACCTGTTGGGGGGCTGTGAAACAAGAGTGCTAACCGCTGTACCACCGTGATGCTCAAGAAGATGAACGGGAAAAAAAACTTTGGTCTGTATATGTTAAAAGCTGGAAGAAATGTACCAACTTGAGTTACAGCTTACCACCTGCAGAGGCTCCATGGGGGGGGGGGGCATACAAATCCACACCACACCTTTCTGATTTTCATTTGTCAAAAACACTGAAAACAATAATTTTCCTTTAACTTAGTGACAATGCACTATTTTATATTGGTCTGTCCCAATAAAATACAGGAATGCTTGTGGCTAACGTGACTGAATGTGGAAAAGGTCGAGTAATATGTAGTTTTAAAAGGCGCTGTGCGTTCTGTCTGATGTCCTTATGATTATTATGTTCGTGCATGTAAGAAAAGTTGTAATGATCGCAGCAGGAGAAGATGTGGAATATAAACCAGGCTGACTGCAGCCACAGACAGTTTAAAGCTTCAGTTCTGTACATCAGCCAATGAATAAAGTCTTTTGTTATCCTCCAGTCTAAGTCCAAAACATCCTGTTCCTCCTCCATCCTCATCCAAACACTTCCTGCCTTTCTCTCATTGCTGTTTCTGTCCCTCTGACTCAGACTCGCTGCGCAGCGACGTCGTTCGCTCCGCGGACGGTTTCATGTTCGTCGTTTGTCGTTGGAGGCGCGTTCCGCTCGTCTTTCACGTTCACATGCGGTGCCGGCAGCAGCGGACCTTTCTCTCCACAGAGAGCCGCGGGTTGAACCATCCGGCTCAGAGCGAGGGGTGGGGTGAGACAGAGGAGGAAGGTGGTTCGTCCCAGCTTTTGTTTTAGGCTCGGGTTTTTTTGGCAGCACTCTCAACTACGGTGGCACTGCCAAGACCCCGTTTCTGTGTGTGTGTGTGTGTGTGTGTGTGTGTGTGTGTGTGTGTGTGTGTGTGTGTGTGTGTGTGTGTGTGTGTGTGTGTGTGTGTGTGTGTGTGTGTGTGTGTGTGTGTGTAGTGGCTTTAATTCGCTACCAACCCCCTCTTTTCCACACACATACAGTCTGTAAATTGTCTGGAACACCCCTAATGCCATCTGGTCTTGTGACGGGCCAGACAAAGTACACGAGCGTGTGTGTATGTGTGTGTTTTACATGCATGAGTAAAAACATAAGAATGCTACAGACACTGGAAACCACCGATTTAATGCACCTTTTTCTCTCGGTTTTCTCTTCGTGCGTAAACAGCCCACCGAGTGGGACTGTAGCCGTGAATTTGTGTTAACCTGAATGTTTGACGACTCCAGATCCTGCCTTCAACCAGTTCTGATGGGTCGGGATATTTTCTCTTTCTTTTTAGGTGTTTTGAAAAGAAAATGTAGTCTCTCTGTCATTTCCTGCTTTGAGAAGTAATTTTAGAAACTCCACGCAGTGCGTTAGAAATTATTTGCTCAATTACAGAATTATTCCATCTTGCTTTTGCTCGTCACACTTAAATGTTTCAGATCAATAAACTGTAACATCGGACATAAAACACCTGAATATATACAACCAGTAGTTTTCTAATGATGACCTCATTTATTAAAGGAAATAAAGGTTATCCAAACCAACCTGTTCCTCTGGGGAAAGTAGGCACCTCCCTGTTATTACAAAACTATTTATAAGGCTTCAGGAACCACAGAGAACCATCAGCCTCACATGGAGAACCCATAGAACAGTGAAGAACCTTCCCAGGAGAGGCCGATCCAACAGAATTACTCCAGAAAAACTCTTAATGATCCTCAAGACTTGTGAGAAAATGTTCAGTTGACTGAAGAGACAAAAGTGGACCTTTGTGGAAGCTGTGTGCCCCGTTTCATCTGCTGTAAAACTAACAGCATTTCAGAACCAGAACATCAGACCTAGAGTCAAGCATGGCGGTGGTGGAGAGATGGTCTGGGCTGCTTTGCTGCTTCAGGACCTGGACGACTTTCTGGAACCACAAATTCGGCTTTCTAGGAGAAAATGTGGAAGGAGGATATCCAACCATCAGTTTGTGACATTAAGCTCATTCAGGTTCTGCAGTAGGACAATGATCCAAAGCTCGCCAGCAAGTCCAACTCAGAATGGCTAAATAAAAAAAAATAAGGCTTTTGGAGTGGCCTAGTCCAAGTCTGCACATAAACACAATCCAGATGCTGTGTCACAGTCTTAAAACTGACTTTATAGTTTGGAAACCCTCCAGTGTGTCTGAATTAAATCAATCCAGCAAAGCAGAGTGGGTCCAGATTCCTGCACTGAGATGTTAAGACTCAGAACCAGGTATCAGAAACACTAGATGGCTGCTGCCAAGGGAGGAACAAGCAGTTATTAGGTTTAGGGGGTGATTACTTATTTACAAAACACCATCGTACACAGCTGACGGACAGCTTGTTGAAACGTCCCTTCACATGAAACGATGCTGAGATACTAACCAAGGCTAAAATCTGGATTTATTAAACTGATTTGCTTAAATGTTTCTGCACAGCAACCCAAACTGAAATAAAAACATTGGCTTTAATTAACGCTGAACTGCTGATGTCAAATCAGATCAAACTAACTTAATGCCATTTTACAGGCAAACAGAAATTTGAACAGAGAATTTAAAACTCCAACAGGTGCTTTCTGCAAAATACTGTATCAAAAAGACTTGAACAGATTACAGATTCTCAGATCCATGTGTCTGCTGCGTTTTATGGCAGATTAAAGAGACATTTCACTCCAGTTTCTTTCTTTTTTTAAGAAAAATTCAGAGATATAGTGGGAGTTTGGTTGTGTGCTCTCTGCACTCTGGGCTGATTTAATGAAAATTAAATCAGAAAATTAAATAAAAGAATTTTAACGCAGACCATTGGTCTAAAATATTCTGATGTTTACTGAAAATGAGAATATTATGAAATTTGATTTTTTTGTTTTCAGCATGGAGAAATTAAAAGATGTTAAATGGTTTAAAATGCAAGACTTTAGGGAATTTGCAAAAGTGTGAAGAATAAGCTTCATATTTCGTGGTTCGTTACGATCTGATTTAATCTTTTCTTCGGTTTGCTCAGAAATACCTATAAGGAAATAATGAACAATAATCCATGATTGCGTTTAAGATCAGTTCATTAAAGCTGGCTCTCTCTTCCTAATTCCACCAAATCTGGATTGTAACGCTGTTATCTGCGGGGGCCCCAAATATAGTTTGGCCTAAGGCCCCATAAGAGTTTGGGCCGGCCCTGTCCAAACATCATCAAAATTTCATCACAAAAATAATCAAATTTGAACTCTGAGTAAAAAACAGTAAAATGTGAGTTCAGGGCTGAAACTCTGAACGGTGCTTTAAAGGACGGCTGAGCTTTAGAAGGAATCTTATTCCAGTCTGTTGGGAAATTACTTATTTGTGCAGATTTTATAGCTCCCTGTCATTGATCTACCCCCCCCCCCCCCCATTGTGAGAGAAACTCATGAAAGCAGGGAAACAGTGAGAAGGTGCTCCAGTGGTTTTATCGTTATTAGAAGTTGAGGCGGCGGACCGGATCCACATGAATGTGTTTGTCTGGGGATCGGCGGGTTGACCCGAGGAGACCAGGCCGCTCTCTCCTCATTGGCTGACGAACATCTGGCCGTGTGTGTGAGAGGGAGATACCACATTGATCTCCTCTCTCACATTCCACACTGTCAGGACTGAAAAGCAGGAGCTCCTCACTCCAAACATTTCCCTCCGTCTTTCCATTGTCCCCCTTTCCTCTCCTCCTTTCTCCCCCTTTCTTCTTCCCTGAAACACGGCGGCTGATTCCCTTCGTTTGTCTCGGTTGTTTTTAAAAGGAGAGTGAAAGTTGAAATGGATTTCCTCTTATGTAGGAGCAGCGCTTATCGAACAATCGTCTTTTTTTGAGACTTTTCTGGCTCCTTGTGTTTTGGATTGAAACCACCGGCCGAACATTCGGTCTGGTTATATCAGCGAAGCTCTCATCACCTTCTGAAAGAGTTAAACTCAAACCAACTTGCAGACGTTTCCGGGTCAGTTAACCCCTTCGCCAGGTCCTACCTGTAAACAAACCCTTCAAAACACATCTACTGTCGCATTTTACTTCTCCCTGTAGTTCAGTGCTTTTAACTAAAGAGATAAACTGTCAAAAAAAATACTCAAATATCGTATACCATCTAATAAAACTGTATATTTGTCTTTCTCCTTATTTCCAGTAGACTCTTGGAAAACTCTTCCAGATCTACCCAAGTTTACCTCCAGCTGATAGAGATTATTTATACAAAACCAGTAAACGTTTAATGTGGACCATGAGTAGAATACAGAAAAATGACTTTAAACCAGGCGCCATTTGTAAGGTAAAACGGACATTTGTTCAGTACAAACGTGATAGAGTACAAGTTATCTAAGAAGGATGAAATTACCTGCACTACTTGCAGATTGGATTTTTGGGGTTTTCAAATATAATTATACAAAATTAATCTGGCTAATTCAACTCATATTTGTCGCTTTCATCTTCTGTTTCTTTATCTGTCTCTTCTGGGTCTTGATTTAAGCAAATACTCACTGCTGGTACCTTTT
This sequence comes from Fundulus diaphanus, assembly GCA_037039145.1. Taxonomy (NCBI): domain Eukaryota; kingdom Metazoa; phylum Chordata; class Actinopteri; order Cyprinodontiformes; family Fundulidae; genus Fundulus; species Fundulus diaphanus. Next base: position 3,045,888 of record CM073141.1, on the reverse strand, counting down.
TATTTTTCCTTACCAATGCAGTTAAACACCAAAATCAACAATATGTTATATGTATTTGTTGTATTTTGCATATTTCTTTTACTGAATTTAGTAAGCAGAAGCAGAATGTGTTTAATCACAAACAAGGACTTCCACTTTGCTCTCAATACAGTGTTTGTTTATTTTGAAAGAGAAGGACATGGTTGGATTGGCGCTAATAAGCCTGTTTATGAATCTGGGTCCTCTGGCTGTTCAGTGTCCATCAGAGAGACAGCCTGGGGGGTAAAAGTCCAAACAGGGTGTGTCCAGGATGTGTGGGGTCTGCAGAGATGCTAGCTGCCCTTTTCCTGACCCTGGACCTGAACAGGTCCTGGATGGAGGGACGGTCAGCCATGATGGTCCTCTCTGCACACCTGATTGTTGCAGTTTGGACCGGGGGAGGATGATCTCGGGTCTTCCGCAGGAGGAAACGCACCAAAGCAGCATACGAGTGTCCTACGCTTAGGTTAGCTTTTCATTTTAATCAGTCAATAAATGTACACTAGAAGCACAATATGCGCGTACAACGCATGTACGTGCCTATTTGGCCGGGAATAAACAGGAAAACATCCTGTGTCAAAGTTCACTTCTGGAAGTTTCCCAAAATAAGAGTCATGGAAAATAAATCATCATGGATGATGTAGTCGTGACAAGCTAATAAGCTAACAAACTAAAATATGTGATTTCTAATCAGATATGGTCAAGACTCTGACTCTTAGGTGATCAACACAGGATATATTACTGGTAATTTATTACCTTACCCATATATTACTGATAATTGGTGTAAATTCACGTTTACATTACGCGGCCAGTGCATTTCCTCCTTAATGTCAGTTTTCTAGCCTGAACACTGCTTAGACAAATAGCTGCTCGTTTAAAGATAAATGCTATATGGGAAGACCATTTACCATTTAATCAGGGGAGTCCTGATTAAAATTGTGAGGGGGGTAAATACTTTTTGTAGCGCTGTGCATTGTTCAGTGTTCCCCCGAGGTTCTGGTGAGACGCTTCCTGCTGGACGTGCTGATTGTATTTCCTGCTTCTAACGTCTAATCCAGGAAGAGTTGTTGTCTTGCAATGGAAAAGTTGTAGGTTTGATTCAGTCTTCCTCTCCTCCCCCGCATGGATGTGCTCTTGGGCAAGGCACTTAACCCCGAGTCACCTACCGCTTTGAGTAAAGCTGAATGGATGGATGTTTGCTTGTGGCTCAGACGTAGCGTATCTTTGTTGGTCAGTAGGGCAAGAAAAGCACCGGATAAGTTCAGTCCGTTTAGTAAATTTGGGATAGGTTCAGAATCTCAGTTTTCAGTTTTCGATTTTATTTCTGTAGCGCCAATTAACAGCATGTCATCTCAAGGCTCTTTATAAAGTCAGACTCCATCAGATCCTCCAGGTTGGTCAGAAAGTTTCCTCTCTAAGGAAACCCAGCAGGTTGCATCAAGTCTCTCCAAGCAGCATTCACTCCTCCTGAAAGAGCGTAGAGCCACAGTGGACAGTCGTCTGCATTGTTGATGGCTTTGCAGCAATCCCTCATACTGAGCATGCATGAAGCGACAGTGGAGAGGAAAACTCCCCTTTTAACAGCAGGAAAGTTGCGCAGTTGGTTAAACCGTTGCCTTGCAGAGAGGAAGTCCTGGGTTAAAATCCCAGCCTGGTGTCTTTGTGAGTCTAAATGTTCTCGCTCTGCATGCATGGTGTCTCTATGTTAATCGCCCCCTCCTCCTCGCCTTTTGGAGCGTGAATGGTTGCACGTGTCCAGGGTCTAGCTCAGCTCTCACCCAATGACTGCTGGAGCTGCAGCCTACCCACGGCGCCGGTTTAACCCTGACGTCCCTGAGTTTCGCCTGGAGTTTCTTGTTTCTAGCTCTAAAATGTTGGCTTTGCCAGACTCATTTCAGCCTTAAGGAGACTTCTCTGTCCAGGCTATAATCTGACTCTGAATGACGTCCGCTTGCTGTTGTTGTATTCAGTTATCCATGCAGCAGAATGTTAATTCAAAAAGTTGAGCTCCTCTATTTTTGAATTTGTTCTTATTTGTCTTGTGTGACAGGTTTGTGTTTGCAATAACTTGAGGCTAAAACCCCGTCTCTGCAGAGTGGTTTTAGCCTTTGGTTAAGAGGATGTTAAAGAGGACATTAGATAGCTGTTTAGAGTTTCCACTTCTCTCTTATTTTCCGGCTTGCTGCCTGTTGGATTGCCGTCCTTTGACAGCTTGAAGCCATTTGAGGAACCAATTATCCAATAATGCAGCTTTATGAAGTTCCTTCCCTGCTGCTGTTCTTGGAAGGCAGAGGTTTCTATCAATAAGATTTACGACGTTGGAGCTTTATGGGGAGCAACCATCATTTGGAAGTGGGCGACATCCACGTCTGCAGGAAAACATTTGCATTAATGTCCTTCATTATCTTGGTTTAATATCTAAAGCAGCAATAAATTAAAGAAAAACTTAGAATAAACATGCAAAATGCCTGTTAATCTGTCTGCAGACATGGCCCAAAGTTTGGTAGAGGCTCTGGTGTCTTTTTAGATTTGATTTTAAGATGTTTCAAGGATTTTAAGACTTCTGGACCACATCTTGACTCCTGCAACCTCCTTCCTGTCCTCTTGGTCAGAGCAGGTCTCAGTTTTACTGCAACTTCTCTATGAGTTTCAGTTCTGGGGAGTTTACTGACTTCATATCACTCCTGGATTGGTGAAAGAAGTTCCTGTTGGAGGACATTTTAATCCCATCTTTATTCACAGCAGAGCTGAGAGCAAGCCCATTCCCCTGGATGAGAAGCGACCGCACCCATGGATTGTTTTCCAGGACACGTCTTCAGGATTTTCCACACGTCCCAAACAATCATCGGAGGGATTCAACTTTTGCACCAGGCTCTTGCTGCCTGTCATTGAAGGTCCTGCAGGATTTCTGTCTGCCCTTGATGGAGTTCTTGGCTCCTTTGCTGGCCGGCCCGTCTAAAGCTCTTTGCGTCTCTCTGCTTGCACCTGCTGCCAGTGTCGAGCAAGCTCTGCACTGGTGGTAGCCTGATTCTCTACAGCCCATCTCAGGAAGAGATTCTACTGGAGAAACTCATGGACACTCCCCAAGGTTCTTCTCTGCTGCTGAGCCTCTCAGCTTGAAGTTCTGGATTATCCAGAAAGCTGTTGAATCAGCTGCAGTGTTCTCGGCGGACGTTTCCTGCATGCGAGTCCAGCCCTGGTCGTTCTAGATGATTCCCACTTTATAGTCTATGCTGCAGGTTATGCCTTGAAGAAGCCGACAGAACTGCATCATCTGCAAAATGGCAAAGATGAGACCTTTAGGTTCCAGAACCAGATCCCACTGGATGCTTCAGGTGTGGCCCCTCAGGGTAAAACCTGCCCCTGCTCATAAAAACTCCTGAGCAAAACTCCTGGGATGTTGCTGAAGAACCTTACCCTGTTTTATGCTGAACCAGGACATGTCTGCTGGGTTCCTTGGTCGCCATGATGCTGGTTTTTCCTCTAATGTTCTCCAAAGAACCTCAGAGGCCAGAAACAGAACAGCTGCAGTTGGACTGACATTAAATTACACACAGCTGGACTCCTTCCACTAATTCTGACTTCTGGAGGCAGTTGCTCGGCTTTTATTCATGGTTATCAGAGTAAAGGAGGCTTAAAAAGGCACACCACACATTTTAAAGGAAATAAAAATATATATTTTTCATTTTTCTTCCAATTCCAATCCATGTGCTACTTTGTGTTGCTCTATTACACAAAATCTCAATAAAATACACTTTATATTTCATCAATATTTGCCTAAAATCAGTTTTTCTCAGTACATGATCCTGTTTTTTACACGGAGAACCCGGATCTGAATGCAATTCATACTAATGAACCCATGTTCGTTGCCCCAGCAGCTTTTTTTAGGGCACCGTGTCTCCGGCTGGGACTTTAAATACCTGCTACTTTCTTAAATATGCATGGTTCACGGTGTGCATGAAGGTCTCATTCGACAGCATGTCTGTGAGAATGTAACCTGAAACCTGCACACAACACACACACACAGGCATTCCCACAATGCCTCTCCCTCTCTCAGATGTAAGCCCTTTGTCTGCACTCGACCTCCCCACCTCCCCGCTCAGTCGTTGCAGGTGTTCATCGTGAAGCAATAAAACAAGTAGTGACTGTTCTCCGTCCCGTCCCACGCTCACAGGGCTGCAGACCCTGCATGCAGCGACGAGTACATTACTGCAGCCTACAGCTTTGATCAGATTTTATGTGAGACCGTTCATAAATGGGGCAAATAGACATGTAAACATTGTTTAAAGAGACATACCTTAAGGTGACTTAGACTTTATGGCAAATAAAGTATCTGCCTCTTTGCTCTTCATGATTAAATGGCATTGCAAAAATGATTTTTTTTAAATTTCAGCTTCTAAGGTTTTCATCGGTTTATTTGAACTGAGCCTCCGACAGGAGAGATCTGGGAAGGGGTTTAACTGCCTAATCACGGTTGCATATAAGGTTTTATGGTTATGTAAGCTATGTTAAGGTTTTGTAATAAAAAGTTCTGGTGCTAAACTAGAGACAACTCGTAACTAGCCCAGTTTAAATAAAGAAACAGCTGTAAACCAGCTTGGTTTCCCACAGCCAGAGCCTCTGCAGTCGTCACTAGAAACGCGTCTTCTCGCAGACGTTTGAGGCTCCCTCTGTAGAGGATTCCTGAAAATGCATCTCCTGTCTGATTTATGAGCTCTTTGAAAAACTGGGAGCGCTCTACATGGTTCAGATTGGGTTTTTCAACCTTGGACGTGTTTTTATAAACAGCATCTCTGGCAGAAAGTAGACACAACGTTTCAAATAGAGGTCTAAGGGTACACGGTGCAGAGCGTGCTTCGGTTCGCTTCAGTCAAGAGAAACAAATAAAAAGTGGCCACTAGAAAACAGGGACTGGAGAGTCGTCTTGATGTTTTAATTAATTCAGGATAAACGGGTAAAAATGAGAGGACATATGGACGGATAGATGAATAGATGATTTACACAACTTAAAAAGGATCAATATTGTTTTTAGGAATTTCTTTGACACAAATGTTCAGACATTTGAGGATAAAAACGGTTGAAATTACTTTGAAGTTGTTTAATATTTTGAAAGTCCAGTTTACCAGCTGTACTTGAATGCACCATAAAACCACAGCCGTTGCGAAATCCCTTCTGATCAGAGGGACTCCTCGTGACGGTGTCAGTTTGTGTCGCATCTCATGCTGTGCAGCGTTTTGGACCTTAGCTGATTTTTCTCCATAACCAGGGATGTTTACATACAGGGGAGCAATTCAGTTCATTGGAGAGCAATCTATGTACCTTATTGCTGTTGAAATATGTGTGCACTGAGAAAAAGTTCTGGTTTGGTCCACTTTTGACCCGTGACTTTGGGTTTGCTCATTTATACTGTTTACAAGGTAGCGCTAATAGAACTGGTTGCTTGTTTCTCTCACAAGAACTGGCAACACCAGCCAACTCACATGGTTATTTTATAAAATGCATCTGCCTGGGCACAGAGAGATAGAATATTTGTCTCACATGCCTCCACTGTCATGTAAAAGTTAAAGTTTAAAGGTAATTTATCCTGAACTAAAAGAAATTCCCTGAAAGGTGCAGTGCTGCGCACGTTCATCATGCGCCGTGTGCGTGACAGCCGTTGGTTAGCAGCTAGCGTTAGCTCCCTCACATTTCTTTACCTATCATCAGTTTAAGTAATTATTTTTGTTTGCAGAGTTTGTGAAGCTAACTTTTTTTGGCTCACTGTGCCCACCACTGGTAAAGACCAGCGCCCATATTCACAAAGACTCTCATAGAGTTCCTATCTTAGCCTAAAAATTCCTACCCAGGAGTAGAGGCCTGCAAGCCCGTCGGGACCCAACGGGCCCCGACACATACATGCAAATTCGGGCCGGGTACGGGCCTTAAATTCAGTGAATAGCATGGGCTCGGGTAGGGCTCGGGCTTGACACTGATAAAGTTGGTTTTATGTATTCATGATTTTTCAGTCAGGTCAGGTCAGAAAAACATTCACGCGCACAGCTTTTTATTTCTCTTTTTCTTTGGAAGCAGACGCTACGCAGCACGTCATAATAGGCCTAAAAACCCCCCGTCAAAATCTGTCACTGTCCGCGGGCCGGACGCTGGAAGTGAGGTGGACCTCGCTAAAGCCATCCACCGTGGACGCGATTCTTTTCCTGCACAGCGCAGCGAAATGAACAATCGATGGACTGTAAATAGGTTTGCCTTCGCTGTGTTTTTTGATGGACCTGCAACTCAACGAACGTGAGTGTTTGCTATTATTTTGTTAGGCGGTTATAGACGGTTGTGTTGGAAGCGGTCTAGCCTACTTTGCACTTGTTGCCTTTATTAGGTGAGCAATACATTTATTTGATTGTTAAATATTAAAATAATAATTTAATTTCAATTCAATTCCTTTATTTATTTACACGGTGCATTATAAGTTGGCTATGGACAAGGAGCTCATGTGTGCTGCTCATTTATCTACTCCCGTGGCGCATAGATTTACCGATGTCATATATCCTCCTGGCTGTCCGTTACATGCTGCTTTTGCGACAATGACATCCCGTTATTTCGACATTGAGGTCTAATTAAATATATAAACGCTTGTCTTTGCAAGGGTTAATCGTGTGTTAAAAGTATTATTTGTTTAATTGTTCGAGTCGGCTTTCTGAGAAACTATTACGCGACCAAAGTGTCGGGAAACAGTCATGTCTAAATAGCGGACCCTTTTAGTCGGGCTCGGGTTCGGGCTCATTAATAGCTTAATTTGTCGGGCAGGGTCGGGTTAGGGCCTGATTGCCAGGGGGCCGGGCCGGGCCGGGCCTGAAAGTTTAGGCCCGTGCAGGCCTCTACCCAGGAGTTTTAGCTTCTGAGTGATTCAGATGCTGCTGAGAGCGACTCTGAGGAAGGAGACGGCAGACATTTTTACCTTAGTGGGGAGCTGAGGTTAAACATTTAGGTGTGACGCCGTCTTTTAAGGCCTGGTTGATAGTAAAAGATAAAAACACACACCAATGAGTTCCCATTGATCAAAGGAGAGAAATTAGTGTCTGAAGATGATAAAAACTAGCAAAATGTATTGACTGTCACACAGCATCAAAATGTTTTGAATCACCTTACTGAGATCCTCATCTTGCCCGCGCTCACCTGTCAGCATTTTACTGAGATCGCCTGCTTGTATAAAACGGTCATATTTGGCTAAATGACCGACATGAAATGAAGAAAAAAAGATTAAAAAATGTAAACAAAACCAAAAAAAAAAACAGTGGCACATCTGTCCAGTCATCTCTGGGAGGAGAATAGAGGAATGTTAAAAAGTTAAATCTGTCCCTGGCGCAAATAGGGGGACTTTGAAGCGCATCGCCGCAGATCAATTCGCCTTTTCCTCTGCGCGTCTTGGTGCTTTACGCACCAGCCTGGAAGGTGAAGGCCTACAGCAATCAAAAGTGAGGAGATGCCATCACCAAACGAACTTCTATATGACCATTTAGGCTACTGACATTATCATGCAATACAGAAAATACTTTCTCACCTTTTTTATATATTCTTTGTAAATTTCTCGACTTTTATTCATGATTATCCAACATTTTTCTTTTTTATCCTCAATAAATTGACGTTTTAGGTAGGGCCGCCTTTAACAGGCAGGGTCGCTGAAACTAATTAATTTTCCTCTATGGGGATGATAAAGTTTATCTTATCTAAATATTATAATTGTATGATTGTTAAGGACGTTTATGTGATAAAAGGTGGTGGATCAGCTAATCAGCTCTCTCTGTTTCCTCCAGCTTCCTGCTTCAGACACTCTTAGCCTCACTAAAAGTCCTCCTCACTACTCCTAACATTTTGTCACTTTAGGAGTTCTCTGAAAGCCTAAGATGCTTTGTGAATAATTTTTATCTTACCGAGATAAAATTCTAAGAAATATTCCAGAAATTCTTAGATTTTTCCTAATATGATGTCACCAAAAGCTACTTTTAGTCTTAGGAGTCTTGTTAATACGGACACAGATAATTTTTTATAAAACCTGGAACTTTAAAACTTTAAATGTTTGTTGTAACTGTGGCTATTTTTTCTACATAGTGGCGTAAAACTCCCATAGCCGTGTCTAGTCAGCACAAAGCTGTAAATAAAGTATAAAGTTGGAACATTTAAGATAACAATCTGAATTCTGCTGTGTCTCTGCTACTCTGTGCGCTAATTTCTAATTAACACACCACACTGGGTTAGATAGAAAACAGGATGTTACTCTGGGCTCTAGAACCGCCATGGACATTTTTCAAATCAGTCTACAGGTCAAAGATCATGTACCTGCAGGCTCTCTGGTTCCTCCAACGCTACACGGTCGTGCTCGGCACAGTGTGTGTCTGTCAACTCACATGAATGCAGTTTTTGTTCGCCGTGGTCATTTTGTGAGCACGCTTGTGATGTGGTGTGTGGACCAGACGGCCTTTTCTCTTAATAATAATGATGCGAAATGTGAACCAGCAGGTCCTGGTCTCTGTTGGTGTAATGACTTTAGTAATGGAGTCTGACAGCCGCACACACAAGCACATACGTGTGCGCTCTGTGGTTTCACTCAACCTCACACCTTAAAGACGGAGATCAAACTTTTTGGTTTTTGCACCAGGCTAAAAGTTGGACAATTTCCTAATATTGAAAATTAAGCCAAAATAACGGGTGACATTTTTAAAGTTTTTCCTTTTTACACTAAAGGTGCCCTTTAGTGGCTCAATGAAGTGTTTTATGCCTTCTAGACAGTTGTGAACGAATTGGGACGTGCCCTAACTATGTCTGCTTATGTTTCAGTGAGCTCTAAAGCGCCACCTATTGGAGAGCTTCAAAATTGGTGCGAAGTTGGTCAGCAGGTGGAAAACTGTCTCACATTTAACTCTAATATTCTTTGGTACACGCAGGAGTTCATCGCTGACTCAATAACAGCCAGGTTCCCAGGTCATGCCTTAAACATGAGCTTAAATCATCACCCCTCCACCATGCTTCTGTTAAAATATGCCGTTAAATTTCCTTCAAGTGTCTTTTACATGGAAATGCTTCAACTCCCCCAAACAGCCATACAGGTTTAGGGTTTTTCTAATTGTCCTGTGTCAGCCTTTAACCCGCTAGCAGAGGCCTGCGGGGCCAGGGATGAACCTTTTTGGGACTTTTAGCATTTCTTTGAGCATTGCGTTCTCTGACCTTGGGCTGAATCCCCAGCATCTGATGAGCAGTGACAGTTTCTCCAACAAGGATATTGCTGATGTCGTCCTGCCTTGGCATTGTGTTAGCCTTAGTTGATCTGATCGTTATCGAGATAATCAGATCTTTAGGTGCGTTTGATCGGCAGCACCTGGTTACAAACTGTTTAACGCTGTTTAGCTGCTAGCTTAATTTAGATTAGCCGCTAGCTAAGATGCCCCTTTCCATGTTTTATACCATGGGAGTAGCAAGGGGGCACTTAGTGTTTCACACACGTTTTTCTTTGTTAAACATAAAAGAATAACATGGTTAAGCGTTGTTTTTAGTACACTTGTGGTTTGACTTGTATCATTTTGTCACGTCTTACGGATTTATGATGTTTCTGAACTGAGTTTAAAAATCTTAGACCATCAAATTGTCTCTGTAAAAAGAAAAAAAGTGGCAGCCTGTTTGTGTCCTGAATCATTTTTTTGTTTAGATGATTACTTTTGTGGCTTCGACCAGTTCAGCGTCCACACATCGAAGAGCGAGCTGCAGGGCTCTCCGTCCTGCGTGTCCAGACATGCGTTATGTGGTTTTCAAAGGGGAAGCCTTCACTTTAGTGTGTGTGCGTTTCAGCCTGTGTCAGTGGGTGTGGGTGCTTTTCTCAAAATCAATGCAGTTATGGAGCGCTGCACACACACAGAGAAACACACAAACTCCAGCGAGGCCTGTTCCCCGTCAAGTGTCACGCTTTGCCCTCCTGATATCTGCTCTCTGAAACCCCTGGTTTTGTGTGTAACTGAAGCGTGTGTCTGTGTTTGATTTCACCAGCCTTTCCCTGTCTGTGTGACAGACTCTGCCAATACACTTGAAAGTATTGTAAACCAAGCTTGTCCTTCTGCAGAGCATAGCGTGCACGCTGCTCCACGGTGACATTATTTGTTTAAAAGCACCGACCTATGTATCATCGAGCCGTTTCCTCTTTGAACCAAACATTCGTCTTACTCCAGACAGTGTTTCCAACTTTTTGTAACAATTTGAACCTCTAACAAGTTTTTCTGGGTAATTGCAAAACTTTGCATCACATCACTATGAACTAAAATTTAGACAATGCTGATGCAATGTCCCAGTTACAGCTTTCAATGGAGTTGGGCCCCATCCACACGAAGACGAACGCAGTAAATTTTCTTAAATGACTCAGGTGGGGCGGGGGGCTGTTGCGTCCACACGAGAGGACGCTGCACCACTGAAAACGCTGTAGTAAGTATGCCAGGCCCATTGATGGCGCTGTTACACAGAAACATACAAAAAACGCAGAATATGTGGAGACAACTCATGTGACGTAAACACAGCAGCATGCTGGGGGATCAGACACAAACATCTACACATGTTCAACGTGAGGGTTGGCAGGGGTCACCGTGTAGACCGGGCTCTTTAGACAAGAAGAGGACGCTGCTAACGGCCTTAACAAAGCCAATATTTGCCTTAGCATGAACGCAAAACCGGATGATGCTATCTTCGTTGTTATTTGTAAGACTGAGGCACATGTAGGTCACAGAGCGAGGCAAAGCTACAATGTTATTGTCTCAGAAAAGATGCCCGCATGTACACCTGCGGTTTGAAATATATCCACTGTGGGACCCAGTTTCAAAAAAGATTGTTTACAGTCTCCCAAAACGCCGGATCCATGTGGACGTACAGCCTAAATGACAAAGTCCCTATACGGATGCACCTGATCTCGTTCCCTGGGGACAGGGCTTTAATAGTGAATCTATATGTTATAAAGTGTTTGCTGTGACAGAGACTTCAATTGTAATTTTAAAGGTAGAGTCGATGATTTTTCCGGAAGTTTCCCCAAGTCCCCTTCTGAATAACTGCGCTTGCGCAAGACCGTCTTACCTGCTATTCCGGTTTGCTTCTTGCGACACTCTGCCATGTTCAAATTATACAGTGGGAGAAGTGGCGCTACAGTGAATGGCTAACACCGAAGCTAACCGCTATGCTAACTGCTAAGCTAACCGAATACATAAACATTAGAAGTGCGCCGCCAGCAAGCGGAAACTAACAAGGAACGAGCACGCACATTGGCGTTACGTGTGCGCGTCAGAATGATGGTATGTGGGACAACCAGTAGATGAGGTGATACCTCTGGTGGGACAGAAGGGGATGAGAGCAGGACTGAAACTCTGACCAATCACTGCCCTTTGGACTGAATGGCAGGGATTGGTTAGTTTTTACAGGCCTGCAGCTTTCACAGAGGTCCATTTGATTTTTTTTTACCTCCTTTTTGTGAATACATAATGTATTGACTACTCTCTGGATGGAAGGACGATTTTACCCAGTGTAACAAACAGGATTACCAACTATAGCTTTAATGCTGAAAACTTTGCTGTTTTCAGGGGAGAGTTACTGCGCTATCACACCTTCACCGTCAGAATAAACGCTGTCAAAGGACCCGAGGGGTTCCCCCACTTTACATTTGCACTTACAATTTCAACCTGTTAAAGTTAGAAAGAGCAGAATCAGCAGGAAATGAGGAGAAAAGGGAGGCTGAAGGAACATAGAAAGAAAGGATGAGGGCTGGAAAAGAGGAAGAGGAAAAGGTGAAAGCTGAGTTATTAGTGGGCTTTCAGCTGGGAATTAAACATGAAAACTGCCTCCTCATTAAAGTCCACAAATTAAAGTGGTATTATCTTAAAATATTTAAAGGTCAGATGAATGTTCATAATGGATCTCTGCAGCCATTAAGCTGTAATTGCTCTCTAACGCTGAAAAACGTGTGGTAGAGCTCAGAGGACGCGTTTTATTGACTGATTTTTCACCAGCGGCTTCAGATTTAAGCCAGAGCTGTTGTGTCTCTGAGTTGAGTCTTAAAAAGGCAAAAGAAGAGGACGAGCAACCGTTCAGAGGGTTGGGAGACCTTGACGAGAAATGAGGGGAGGTTGAGGTGAGTGGGTGGTTTGGAAGGACAAATGAAGAATGTGAGAAAGAGATTTTTAACACCATGCGGATGTAATTGTTCACAGGTTACTTTTAAATGTGCTACTCTGAAATAAAGCCTCGCTCACCAACAAAAATAACTTATGTTTTGTCTTGTTTATTCTCATTTCGTGGCCTATTTTAAAAGAAAGCTGCAAGATGTCGCTTTGGGAAAATAACGACCACCCGCTGAGCAGGTCGTTAAAGAAATATGATAAATTTACCACATTTGTGGAGAGAACTATACATTCAGTGCTTTTCTTTTTAGGTCAGGTGATATCCATCTGCAAACTAGCTGTTAAAAAGCCCACATTCAGTTCCAAAGCAAAAAAAAAAAATCATGGACTTGAATATATTCCAGGTAGTTTGTTTCTCAGTAATTTTCACCAAATGAAATCTAAACAAAGGCATCAGTAAAAAATTATGATTATGAATACAAAAACAGTTATTAATTTATGGCACACAAGGATGCTGTTAAACTTACGCAATCCAGGGGGACAATGGCCGGCTGTACCCTAAGCTCCTCCTGAAGAAGGAGGATGAAGGAGCTCAACACCTTATCTCACAGAAAGCCTTGGAGGATCCGGTCTTCTCAGGACCGACTGAAAAAGCTCACTTTTACATGATTTCCAGTCCCAATATAACCGCTGCGAGACCTGTGCACAAAGCGGTGTTCGTTTTTGATCTGAAAGTGGTTCGGTACTAAAGGTTTGGAAGACCTGCAGAAAGACAGATGGAGAGTTTCCAAGAAATTCTTGACGACATGAAGGAAAATATGAAGAGAGCTGGAGGAGATGTTCTGGTATGGACATAGAGTGGGTTCAAAATGCTGTTTGTTTTCTTCCTTCTGTCTGAACAGCAACAAGCAACGTCTAAATAAAAAACTGCAGTTGAACATAAATCTCCAAGAAGTGAAAAGAAGTGTTTCTCAGTAGGGATTCACTGCCAGAAGTGGCTGTGAAAACGCTCTACATCAGTGTATGAAAAATACATTTAAAGGTAGAGTCTGCGATTTTTCTGGAACTTTCCCCAAGTCCCTTCTTGAATAATTGACTATCTTACCTGCTCTTTCGCTGTTCAGGAGGATCGAGTGAAAAAAATCTCCCAAATCCACTCTGCTCTTATTTCTTTCTACTGAGATCTTCCTCTTCTTCTCATAAACTTGAACGCGGCTCGCTTCATGTGACTCTCAGCCATGTTGAAAGTCTACAGTGAGAGCAGCGGAGCTACGGCTAACACCGAAGCTAACCACTAAGCTAGCCGCTAAGCTAACCGGATACATAAACATTAGAAGTGCACATGCACAGCCAGCAAGAGGAAACTAACAAGGAAAGAGTACGCACACTGGTGTTATATGAGCGCGTCACAATGATTCACATGTGGGACAACCAGTAGATAAGGAGATACACCCAGAACCTGAGGGACAGAGGGGGGTGAGAGCAGGAACAAAACCCAGATAAATCACTGCCATTCGGACCTAACGGCAGGGAATGGTCAGAGTTTTTACAAGCCTGCAGCTCCTACAGAGATCAAATGTTTTAACCTCCTTTTTCTGAATTCATAACGTATTCACTACTGTCAGGATGGAAAAACCATTTCACCCAGTGTAACAAAAAGAGTTTCTGAACAGGATTACCAACTACAGCTTTAATGGTTTTAACCTCTAGGAAGTTCTCCACTGAGCAGCCTGTTCAGGAACAGTGTGTAACAGGAGGAGCTCCTCAGGGTGTTGGGGTTTTTTCTTGAGCATGCAGTGGCCTGTCAGGACCTGATTTCTGAAGTTTAGTGCTCTCTGCAGCTGCCTGCTTGAGTGGCGGTGTCCACAAACACACGTTTAACATGACATGCATGCTTTCATTATAGCGCAGCTCAGAAACCTGAATCAGAGGGAGGGAAAGGATCCTCTGTCTAAATGTCCATGAATGCATCGCCCTTCTAATGTAATCAAACACTCGTCTATGCTTGTCAACAAGTGCTAAGAGAGCAAGAGAATGTCTGCACACTCGATCTGTGTGTGTGGATGCGTGCGTGTGTGTGGGTTGTCCCTGCAGCTTTGCACCCATGCAGACATGCTAACTTGTTAGCGGCTTCTCACTCCTTGTTTCCAGAGAGAGAGAGAGGTGGCATCCAGGTGGCAACTCACGATTCACCTCTCCCCGGTCGCCGTTTACGGTCGCTGTTGGTAACAACCTCGTCATGAGAAAAGAAAAACAACAGGGAATCTTCAGGCTACAAATAGCACTCACAGCTCGCTGGCTTTGTTATATTTTATTTCCAAATATTGACTTAGAATTTATGGCAAAATTCTTTATTAAAATCTGCAGTTAAAAAATACATTTCCCTAAATGTATTTTTTTTTTGCCTGATGCGTTACTTTAGCCTAATTTTGAATTACAACCTTCAGCCTTTTCCCTCTCGTCGTTTTAGGTCACAAAGACTGTCCTTTTATTTATTTATTTATATATATATATATATATATATATTATATATATATATATATATATATATATATATATATATATATATATATATATATATATATATATATATATATATATATATATATATATATATATATATAAATAAAGCCTCATCCTTGCCAAACCCCAGGAGAGAGACCTGAAAAGGAAAGAATAAAGGAAGAGAGGAACTAGTAAACATGCATGAAATGATTTCCTGGCAGATTTATATATATCATTCAGTTTAACATTTACATTTAATTATGCATTGGTGCCAAATGCTGTTGAGCTGGATGTGACTTTATGATTCTGTGCTGAAAGCAAACGGGTAACCCAACGCAAGCATGAGCAGAAACACAACAGAAGGGAGGGAGAGGCGCTTTCTGTTGAGTTGAATAATGAAATGGTACGGCGGGTCTTTCCAGTGGACTAAATAATGGTGCAGCATGTGCATCTCCAAGCTGAACATTTGAAAAAAAAAACAACTCTAAGGGACATAAATAAAACAGTTGATATTAATTTAAAAGATGCTCTAAAATATAAACCAAGAAATACCAAAAAATTTAACATTTACCCCACCAAGCCAATAGGTGGCGATACGATCAACAATAACTGGTCGTCAAATTCCAAGAGAGCAGCATCTACTGGTAAATGATTGGCTCAGGGAACGTGGAGCTACTTTAGCTAGACACCGTTTATCATTTCCTCTCCATAACCTTTTCAGCCCACAAGTAAATTTTAATTGCGACAAAGTTAATGCGAAGATACGCTGGTGTAGAGAAAACCTAGAGTAAGAGTCATTTTTGGTGTGGTTTTCTACTAAACATCCAGTGGGCCTTTAGGAGGCAATAACATCGACAATAAACTGATTCACTAAAGATTTTACACCTGCAACACCTGTTCAGAAGTGTTCATCTACCTAATTCATATTAACTAAGAAAGATTTGCTCCAAATCCACAAGTTTCTGTAAATAACACCCAGACCAAAATGCATCTGATTCTCAAAGACCTGCACTGTTGGTGAGACAAAGTAAGGCTGAAATATTTAACCATTTCGTTGAAGCTGGTGTTAAATATTATGCAGAATAAGAAAAAGTCATTGAAAAATCATTTTATCCTCATATTGTTGCAGATGATGGCCGTAATCTACAGATATAATATCAAAATAAACTCTGTTGTTGCTGTTTTACATTCAGAACACAAACCTCCAAGCTTTAATCAAAATGTACCTCAGATAAGTTTTGTAAATTAAAACCTAACTACGTTAGAAACTCTGTGTTTTTTAAAACAGTTATTTCTTATAGATTCAGACACCAAGCTAGCTCAGATTTTTCCCTCATACAACAAGTCGGTACAGTTTAGCACTTTGGTTCCCCAATTTATCAAGACTTCATGATGTGCAACATAATGAAAAATAAACTGTTTGTTCATGCTGGAGTCGGTGGTTATGTGCCAACAATTATTTAGCGCTATTTGCTTTGTGAATCACATGCTACGTCAGAGCACATGGAGGTCATGACTGATGTGCGGAAATGTTTAGCTTTTTTTTTTTTTTAGAAGGCCTTAGTGCGGGCAAAATATTTGAGAGAGTTAAATAATCTGCTTTCTCACGCAAACTGCCGTTTGTAGGTAGAGAAGAGGGGCAGGAGTACCAGAAGAAGTGTTGTTACATAGTCGCGTCAGCGCAGACGAAGCCAGAAAGACTCAGACAGCTTTAGGTTAGCATGCAGAACATTCGGCCCTGAACTGCAGTTCAATTCAGGACGAGTAATTCCCTGAAAAACAGCAGCAACAGGTGCTGGGAAATGCGCAGTTTGAAAGTCAAGTTGCTGAATTGCTAACAGTGAAAACTATTTTAATATCTTTCCCCAGAAGTGGAGGAGGGATGACCAGAAGATGAGACGGTTCTTTCTGCTCATGTCTCTGTTAAATAATTACTGGAACGGAGAAACAAACACATTAGTTTCACTCTCACTTATTATCACTCAGCCTGTGTGTGTGCGGTTGTGTTTTGCTTGTAAATAAACCAGACTGAAGGCTTTCCCTTCTCATCTCAGATCTCTGATACGAGTGTATACATGCATCACTTTGATAATCAATTATTAAGGAAATGGGTTTGATTTTTTTTGTCATTGAGGATTAAATCATTCAGGCTTATTTTAGGCAGTTGGTACTGTTACTCTAGTCCAGATTCTCTGTCTGGGCTCGGTTTAAGCTGTTCAGCTCACTCTCTGTGTTAATGAGTCTCCGTCATCCCGTCGCGATTCTTTCAGGAGCTTCAGGACAACAAACACTCTCAGCGTCCAAAGAGCAGCACCCAGCGATCCTTTCTGAGCATAAACACAAGTTCCACCATACTTAATAAATCACCAGTGCAAATTCTAAGTTATCCGGGTCACCGTAACAGCAAACGGGCTTAAATCGGAGGCAACCGGACTTTCTGAAGACGTTTCGATGCCGATCCAGGAGTCTGCTGTTTTTAAGGACATAGAGGCCCATCCTCCTAGGCGCATTCTACGTCAGAATCAACGAACCACCAGTCACTGTCCTGGGTCGTTAGAAGCTACTTCTTGGTGTGAGTGGAGGACTTGGTCACCTGAAACATCATTTATTGAATATGACTCTATCATGGCCCCTAGAGCTGCTCTTCTTCTGCATCTTTGGTCCAATGTCTATGCTAATGATTAGCATGCTTTTCTGCTAAATATTAGCATGTCGTTATTAGCAATGCTAGCACCGCTATTTAGACTGAAGTTATGTTACATTTATATTGTGCTTGTTATAGGTAAGACGAAATACCGTAGTTAATTATTTTTGATTAGTTATTTTTTTTGTCTTTTTATCACATAAATATTTCTCTGAAGTTTTTTTGAGGAGACATTAACCGTTGCTTCATGTGTGCAGAATTTCAAATTGCTCCCAGTTAACGGACACAAACATTAAATCTGCACATTTATCCATTTGGAAAGGTTCAACCAACTTTTATTAATGAGTATTATATATATATATATATATATATGAACATTAAGTTCAAGTTTGTCTAGTTTACTTGAACATTTTTTTATACAACTGTTGTTAAAGGTTAGAGCGGAAATCAAATAACTTATTAAACAACCGTTTCTCTCGGTTCTGGTTTTAGGACGACCAAAGAACATCTGACCCATTTATAAAAAAACGCGCCCATGCAGGTGTAGCTCAGCTTCAGGTTCGTTGTCTCTCTGAAACGCCTCGCTGTTGCTTCAGTTGAAGGAATGGGCCTTTATGGTGGACAGAACATTATGAATCCACGTCATTTGAGGTGTGATTGGATCTCCTGGTTTGACCACAGGGGTCTCCTCATGGGCCCCCCGTCTCCCAGGGTGTACCGCTTGCAGCTCGTATTTTGTTGCTGTGTGAAATAAAAAGGTAAAGGCAGTTAAAATCAGCTGCTGTTGGAGGTTTGAGGTCGTTTCATCAGCGCTGTGAGTGTGACTGGTAAATAGTTTCAGTGGTCAGCTATTATTAGCACTTTGGACCAGCGCCGGCAGAATTCACCTGAGCCCCATTTTCACTTCCCCCCAGCACCATTACGAGCCGACTGCTACATAAGTGATGTGCGGGGCTTTTCCTGTACAGGTGCAAGTGGTTGAAGTGTGAGTGTGCAGCTTTTTATTTATATCCCGTCCCGACCACAGAGACTCATGATGCATAAATTTGGCTGCGACGGTCGCAGAAGACTCAACTTTCTGCAATGCACATTTACCGCTCCGTCACACTGTTTCCTAATTCTGAAATATGTACCGTAAAACATAACCATTTCTGTTTTAAAACGACTCTAATAAACATTAAAGACGGCAGCTATCAGATATGTCAGTAACTAGTAACAAGTTCTTCCACTTCCCACCGGCGGAAACCAACACTTCTTCATGCATTTTCCATCACCCACCTCATTCTCATATGACTTTGTGCTTAGTTAAGATGTGAGGATGTTTGTGGCAGCCTCTTAAAAGCTGTTTTGTTTTGATTGCTGCAAGTCAGGAGAAAATAAAGGCTCTAAAATTATTTAAATCGCCCCATGATCCCATAGTTTGTAGAGCTGACATCAGCAGTAATATCTCAAGGCTGGGTTATGTCGGCTTTATCAGTTTTGTGGATGAATTTTGGCCCATTTCCTGTTCCAGTGTTGCTTTCTCGCTTCATTGATGCAGATATAAAATCCCACTGCAGCGTTTCAATCAGATTGAGATCAGGACTTTGATTAGGTCATTGCAGCGCCGTGATCTTTTACTTTCTCAGCCTGCAGCTTTGTTGTTTTGTTTGGGATAATTGTCCTGATAATTGTCCTGATAATTGTCCTGACCCACATGTGCGCCGCTGTTATGCTGACATTTGGTTTTCTCCCAACATAATGCATAATGGTCAAACATCTCTACTTTAAGCCCAGATCATTACACCTCCGCCACTGTGCTTGACAGTTGGTGCATGTTTGTGCAGACCATGTTGCGTCTTTTTTAAAAAGCGTGCTGCATGTTACGACCAAATGTCTCTACTTTGGTTTTCTCTTTCCAAACTCATTGCTCTGAAGATCTGAAGGTCTCATCCTTCAGGCGAAGTTTTGTGATGTTTGGAGGAGAAGAAGCTTTCTCCTGTAAAACCGTCCAGTCTTTAATCGTCCCGTCATTTACCGTACTGCATGCCGTCTGAGGATAGTTTGGAAACTTGTCTTCACTGACCGTGCAAGAACTGCTCAAAGGAGGCTTGAATGCCACAAAAAGTGTTTAGGGCTTAGAAGACCTCCAACAGTTAGGTGAAAGAACCCTGACCTGCGTAGGACAATTGGATGAAGCCAAGTAGTCATGATGGAACTGACTAAACTTTAGACCAATGCTGATGTCTTTCCAAATGACTGCCTGGTTGTTTTTAGCAACATTTCTTACAGCTTGTTGCTGATTCTGGCCGCTAAGATCTTAAGGGTGCAAAATGTTTGCAACAGAAAGCTAAAAAGGTCTCAAATCTGGACATTAAATGGGAAACCGTTTAATCAGACAGAAATCAACTCAGAACAAAATCGGCCTTGTGGTCTCTATAAAGCGCTCTTGCCCCTCGTTTTGTATATTCATTTTTTTGTTTTCACTTTGGTTCATAAAGATGTTTGTCACATTTCCCAGCAGCCAAGTTCTGATTTCAGAGGAAAAAACCTTGTTGTTTCCTGCGAGGTGTCAGCGGGATGAGAGTGACTCGAGGACATGAGCGGAGCAAGAACTGATAGGACTCGAACCCCTCCGGCTTGGCGCTCAGCCATGTTTACACTTGACGACAGGACGCCATGAAAGAGCGAGGAGAGGCGGAAGATAAAAGGGAAGAAGAAAGGAAGTAAAGAGGGAGGGCGAGGGACAGGGAGGAGCTCAGAGAGCAGGCAGGAGAGTGAGGAGAAGAAAGGAAAGAGGAGGAATAAAGGAGGGAGAGCGTGTTTCTAGTGGTAATAAAGTCAGATAAAGGTGTAATGTTGGATGTAAACTGCAGCTGTGACCTTTAAGCTAAATGCTAAAAATTTCGAGACTTGGGAATTTATTGCAAACAAAACAGGGTAAATACAGTTCACAGCATTTGGGTTGTTGCTTTAATGATGTTTACGCTGTTAAAATTAATCCAGTTCTTCTAACCGTGTTCCACAGGACTCCACAAAGTCATCCAAACTAACTTAAACTTTCACGTATCTGCTCATGCAAAAGTAATATTCAGCTACAGGTAAGGTAGGGTAAGGGCATTTTACCTTCAGGTAGATTTTTGTTGCAGACGAGTGGGGTCAGGATCTGTAAAAAAAGAAAAAAAGAAACTTTGCCTAAAATAAAATAAAAAAATTAAAGCAAGACGTGGATCTTTAAAAACATAATAAAATAAAATACAGTGATTGAAAGAGAAAAACAGTGAGAAAACAATGTTCTAATTGAACTACGACATATTTACGGACACACACAGTAAAACATTTGGTGTTTATACCAGAGATGAGTGTTTAGAAAGCATCAGGGAACATCGCGATATAACGTATATACATGTCTGGCTGTTACATGCTTACACGGGCTCAAAGTGGGAGGTATTGCTCAGTAATCTCCACAGAGAGCGTGAATGATGTAACATGGTTGACTGCAGCCTCACTTTGCAAGGTGTGCGCCGATGCGTGTCTGTGTAGGTCTACGGTAAATCCCCCCGCCCGGAGCTGGATGTCTGCAGAGACGCTCTTCGCTTTAGCTCTGCTGAGAGGTTGTGAGATCAACACTAGGGTTACTTCGGCCCCAGACAACTCAAACCACACAAGCAGTGGGTTTTTATTTTTCCCCAAACCTCCCAGTTTGTGCAGAATTAGCCTTTAGTTTCAGCTTAAGGATTTTAACTTTTAAGAAGCTTGCCTTGCAGCATTAAGATGTAAAAGAGGCATTCAATGTGTAGCGCCCCCTGGGGAGCAAAGCAGCGAATCCATCTTGCATTTTATTGTGTGAAGAGCTCTTATACCATATGATCACTTTTTAAAACTGTTCTTAAAGTGCTGTAGACTAAAGGCCTGTACTTTTGCCACAAGAACAGAGACTTCCTGTTTTACTTGAGGCGAGAACATACTTCACAAGGACCAAAGTGCAGAACTTTGCCCCAAATATGCTTTAAGACCAACTTGAAAGGAAAACTGCAAAAACATCAGGATGTGATTTTGCTCCTGAAGCTCTGGACGATAAAACAGATTTCTTTGTTGTTGTGGGGTATGTATTGGCCTTTATACCAAGATGAAGGCGTTTGACGGCGTTTACCATAGCTAGCCTTGCCTGTTTTATTGTGCTACGGTGTTTTTCTCTTTTCTCCACATGAGCATCATGGAGCAGGAAACTGTGACTGGATTTCTGGTGTTTTTTCTAAGCTCACTAACACTCGTTTACTTTTCAAATTTCCAAAATCCGTTGTGGTCAGTTAAGCTAGGCTAATTGATCTGAGCTAGGTTTAAAATCTTCATTGGTTTAATTTGTTTTGCTTTGCTCTAGCAACAAAAACAATGATGACAAGGTGGAAATTTTGACTTTGTGCGATCCGACACTAAAAGCAACTGGAGCAATGGAGAAAAAAAAGCCGAAGAAGCCAATTAGGCTTCTCTCTTAGCGGACAGTGCAGCAAACGGATCATTCTCGCAAACCAAATGCTGTTTGTCACCTTTCTCCGTGAGAAATGGCATGTGTGAATGTGCACAACCATATATATATATATATATATATATATATATATATATATATATATATATATATATATATATATATATATTGGGTCAAGGAAATGGCTGAATCTGCTGTTGAGCTAAGGCAGGCTAGGCTAAGCTACTTCTTATCTGGTTCTGGCCTAAACACAGTTTGTTGATTATGAAAATAGTTGCAAACTGCCCTTATTTATTGACATATTTGGCATATAAATAAGTCAGAGGCTTTCAACTTAAGCTAGCAACAACCGTTCTAGCGCTAGGCTAGTTTCGAGAATGCTAAAGGAAATCAGGTAAAAAAAGAAGTAATAATCAGTGAGCGTTAGAGTAAGATATTAAAATTTGGAAATCAAAGCTAAATTTATTGTTAGGCTAAGCCAGCTAATTCACATACTGCTCTTCTTATTTTAAAGCTTTAACGTTACACATTGTTTGTGTAGCAGAGCGTATTTGATGCAACTATTACACAACATCTCAAAGTTTCAGCATTTCCCTCCACAGGCAGCTTTCCAGAACCTGCGCCAAGAAACTCTGGTTATCCACCTGCTTTTGTGGCTCTGGAAAGGCTGGCTAGTGGAGGAATTACTACTTTGCTACTGTTGATTTAAAAAGGGGAAAATAGAGAAAAAGCGAAAGCTGTTTTTTATTTTCCCTGCTAATTAAACACAGATGTCCCGGCACAATTCTCTGAGCATGTTTAACACAGCACCGCTGTTTCCTGATTTACTTTCAGCCATCTTTGCACTTGTTGAGGAGCCGCTCGGCTCCTCCTCATCCAACCTGCTGGACTTTCTCCAGTTTTCAGAAATCTGTCTGCTTCTCTCTTCCTGTGTGATTAAACTCACTCATATCTCTGATTGCATGAGCTGTAAGCTGGCAGGTGTCTATATGATAGAGTTTTACAAAGCCAAACACAAAAACCTCCGCTGAGAGGAAGGAGGCTTAATTGAATTGTCAAACACAAATCTACCCAGAGACTCGGCCTGACAAAAACTCATCCAAAACAAACCTTGTCTGGTTCAATATCACAGAGTCTTACTGCTTCATTGTCTGCCAACCTGTCTGCCTTACTGCTTGTTTGTGGTTCTATTCATTAAGTCTGGGAAATCCAGGTGAAAGTTAATGGAAATAAGATATCATGCAAGAGTGTTGAGAGTTTTGTGAGATAAAAGATGGCTGTCGCTAAAATGATTTGGTTGCTAAAATGATTTGGTTGCTAAAATCTAATCAAGGAACTGTGGTTTCTGCAACTAATGGATGGATGGATGGATGGATGGATGGATGGATGGATGGACAGACTAGTTTAACGATGGATGGACGGCTCACCCGTTACTACCATCTAATGTAGAACAGATTACTAGATCAATGTGTGCTTCTGTGCTTTTTTGTCTGTCTTGTTGTGTCTCTGCTCTGTCTTCTGTAACCCCAGTCGGTCGAGGCAGATGACCGTTCATACTGAGCCCGGTTCTGCCGGAGGTTTTTTTTCCCGTTAATGGGTGGTTTTTCTTCCCACTGTCGCTTCATGCTTGCTCAGTATGAGGGATTGCAGCAAAACCATGTACAATGCAGACGACTCTCCCTGTGGCTCTACGGTTCCCCAGGAGTGAATGCTGCTTGTCAAGACTTTGATGCAATCAACTGGTTTCCTTATATAGGACATTTTGACCAATCTGTATAATCTGACCCAATCTGTATAATATGATTGAACTTGATTTTGTAAAGTGCCTTGAGATGACATGTTTCATGATTTGGCGCTATATAAATAAAATTGAATTGAATTGAATTGAATCTGAAGTATGAAGGTTTGCTTGGACTTTGGTCCCTGGAGCTCGGGTCCAAGTCTGTTTCTGTCTGTTTTTTACGAGTTTTTCTAATTTTTTTCTCAGTATCTCGTAGAAATAGAAACATTCTACCGATGGATCAGGAAACGGCGTGAAAACGCTGTAACTCCAGCTCTGCGCGTCTGAAGCACCAACAGCTTCGTTCCTCAGCACCATGAATTCATCTCACGCGTCACCCAACCAGCTCCCAGTCGGGCCGAGCCTTCGTCTCCATTGTTCCCTCTTCATAAAAGTTTTGCTAGCTCTGCTACTTTCTAGCCTCTGACCAGTTTGAACACAGATTTTTGTTTTGTTTTTCCTCTTTTTTTCATGGGGGGAGCTTTCTTTTGTTCCCCTGGTTGTGATGGTGTGCAGAGATCTAAGCCACAGTTGGCTCGGCTTCACATGGGCCCGCGTGGGGAGGACCCGGGGGGGGGGGGGACTTGTCAAAGGAATTGCCGCTCCGCTTATTCTTCCTCCATCACAGCAATGAAGAAGAAAAAAAAACACAAAACAAAAAGGAAAGGCCTTCTTATTATCAATATTAATCTCTCTTTTTGGAAAGGCATCTGTAGGATCAGAAGCTTTATTTATCTTCTTTTTTTTTAAAGCACGCAGCTCATTCAAGAAAAGCCATGTTTGAACTTGCTAATGTTTTCCTCCCATCCACTCTCTCCCTCTCTGTCTACACAAACTATTCTCCCTCCTCATTCAGCATGCCATTAGCTCTCCAAGCTGTTGTTTGTTTTCTTGCTTTAATGTTCCTCTATGAACAAAACAGCAGCAAAAAAAAAGAGGGGACTGAAACATGAAGGGTGCGCGGCGTTGGTGTCTGTGTGCCGTGCAGAGATGTGGCGGCATGGTTTACAAGTGCTTCCCAGTCTGTATATTTGCATGCATATGGAAAACTGTGGTCGGGAGGCTGCGGATACTGCCACAGAAACCTATTAGAGTCCAGATGTTCTAATTATAGAACAGCTCCGCTGGTTAATGACAGGAAACGCCGGCCGAGGTGTGTGAGCAAAGAAACATGAATGAAATCCTCCAGCTCCACCCCAGGTCTCTCTGGAGTGGCTTTAGAGTTCAAAACACGAATAATCGGATATCTGTTGCTGGTGTGGGATCTCGAGGACACCAAAGCCGAAGGTTTGGGACCTTTTCTCGTCCAGGAAAGTATTTTGGCCTCATTGTTTTTGTTCCCCCAGCTGTTAGAGGCGTGGCTCGTCTGCAGCAGGAGTATTTAACTAAAATCAGAGTTCATCTCTGGAAGAAAAAGAAATGCAATGTCTGAATAGCATCAAGATGCCGCTGATTACATAACACCAGTGTGTCCGCCTCTGTAGAAGCTGGGGTTCTGGTAGATTGCCCCTCTGGATCAGCGCCAGGTAGGAAAGACATCAGCAAAAACCTTAGAGAAGCAACTTGTGAGTTATTCGGTTGAATTTAACCTCGAGTGCACAAAAACACACAGTAGACTCCACACGACAATAACACTAAAATAAAAACTAAGTACAGCCTAACTGCTTCCATGGGTTTTTAGAGGGAAACAGCTGCGCATTTCCACAACGCCAGGGCAGAAAGACACCAGCGATGGTCTTGGAAGCACAACTATTGCTGCTCATCAACCTGGGAAGGATTCAAAGGTCATCTCCAAACCACCTGAAGTCCGTCATCCTGCAGAGAGGAAGGGGATTCCCAGGAGGAGAACATCTCAGCAGGATGGACGTCCAGCAGGTTCAGCCCAAGGTCAGAGCGTGAAGCTCAGAGAAATGAGCAGAAACCCAAGAGCTCCACCTCAGACTCTACAGGCCTCATTTAGCAGGTTAAAGGTCAAAGGTCAGGACAGAACAACTAGAAGAACATTGAACTGTTTGGAAGGGTTAAAAGAGCTTCAAGGAGAACCTTACGTCCTGGCAGCAGGATATAGCGTTGCAAGCTGGATCTTAATGACGGCCAGACTTCTGGAACATTGTTCTTTGGACGGTTGATACCAACATGGAGATGTAGACCAGCTTCAACATTGGCTCTCTAGCTTTGGTTCTCATTGGTGTGAAGAAGCCTCGTATATCCCTGAGTGCCACCTGTCCACCTGTCCTCCTCTACAGATCTGAGGTCTGGACCATTCTCTAACAGGACGCTAACAAACTAGAGGTTTATTTTTTTCTATGTTTGTAGACATAACGTCCAACAAGTAGGGGAGCAACCAATAATTCACAAAGACGTCCAGAAAGAGGGAACTGCTACAACACTTGTGGCTCCAACCTGGACACCAGAGAGTCCGACATGATGAACACTAGATGAACATGATCTGCAGCCTTGATGTCAGTTAAACAAAGGCGAGCCTCATGGACCGCTGAGTGGGAAAAAACACAGGGGACAGAGTCCGATGTCCAGTTACTCCCTCCGGAAAGCATGAGTTGTGAGGAGGACCTTCTCATCCAGTTGCAACCGAGGGACAAAAGATGAAGTTGGGGTTTGAAAACGGAAGCATAAATCTGACAGCAGAAGTTTGACCCAAACTGGGTCAACGGCAAGAGAATGAGCCCAAACACTGCGGATCTTCCACAGAGTGGCTGAGAAGTAACAGAATCAAGCTTTAGGAACGGCCTAGTCCAAGTCCAGACTCAAACTCTGAGGTGGGACCTTCAGAGAGCTGTAGAGAAACAAAAATCTGCAAACCTCAACAAGCTGGAGCAACGTTTGAAAGAACAACAGAAAACTACGTGTCAGGCAGAGATTCTCACATTGGCTGCAGAATACTTTGGTATAAAGAGGAGTTTGTGGTCCTCCTGTTGACTGCAGGGTTCTGTTCCTATCAAACAAGCCCAGATCATCAGCCCTCCACCACCGTGCTTAACAGTTAGGAAGAGGTGAAACCGCAAAGGAGCGCCGTCACTGCTAAAGCTGGCTGTAAAAGCTGCTGGATCATGAGGCCGTGTTTTCTTCTTGCTGTGACTGACGGTCACTCCTGTCATCTCTCCGGTTGTTGCCACAGTAAGAGGATGCCAACAGATTTGGCGTCTCCATCCTCATCTCCAGCTGTCCTCTCAATCAGAACTCGGTATCCACAGAGAATGTTTTTTTATTCCTGTTATTTTCATACGGGCTTCGTGAGTCAAAGTTCAGACGGAGGAGGCCGTCTGCTGTGCTCTGCAACGGCGCCGCGACGAGAGGAGGCGTTCACGGGACGTAGAGGCGGGACGGGAGGAGGAAGGGTTAGGGCTGGGCGATATAGAAAAAAAGCTTATCGATAAAAAAAAATGCATATTGATCGATATCGATAATTATTGAAAATATTTAAAACCATATTTTATGTGCAGCTCTGCCTGGACATTTTATGATATTGCTAAATGATTTGATTTAAATAAAGAACACAAACACAGAATTCCAATTAAATCTTTATTTAACCAACTTTGGTTGGTTAAATAAAGAGTGGCAGGTTTTTCAGCTGCAGAGAACAGCAGCATATCCATCACTATGAAGCACGTTACTGCATGCGTTATGTCCTTATGCCGCTTGGACGATTTGTCATTTTATCACAAAGAAGGGAGCCCAGTTTAGCTGCTGTACCTGCTTTGTTTTGGAAGAAGTTCCAGACGACGACGACGACGCGGGGCCGCACAGCTAAAGCTCGCGGGGCCGCGCTGCTGCGGGTGTGAGCGGCTTACGTGATGAATACTGGTGGGTTGCGTTACCAGACTCTGCTTTTACCGGTTCCTTGCAAGTTTTACAAATCACTGTGGTTTATTTCTATCAGGCTGGCGAACTAGTAAAACCCCGTTTTGGGACAATTTCCTCCGCCGCTACTTGCTGCGACATATTCACGTGTTGTGTGTTGTGGTTTGAGAGGGCGGCGCTTTGTGACGGCGTGCCGACTGTAGCAAGGAAGTAAAACTGTCTATCGAAGTTTTTATCGACCCTATTTTTTCCTATCGCGCCACACGTCTATCGATCGATAGATATTGTTATTGAATTATCGCCCAGCCCTAGGAAGGGTCCAGAAAAGGCAGAGAGCGTTGAAGGACAGCAGAAAGAGTGGGGGGGGAGTTTGTAGCACAAGCACAAGCTTCAGTGTATCTTAGTGGGATTTCACCGGAAAGACCAACTCAAACCCTGACTTTGCAGAACCTCCTCTCACAGCTGGAGCCTTGAGGCTTTCAGGGACTTGATCTGGACGTTCTCCTGTGCAAAACTGCTCAAGCTCAGTCCAATTGGACGGAGAGCCTCTTTGAAGATCACTTTTCTAGTTTCTCAGCAGGATTTAGATCTGGACTTTGACTAGGCCGTTCTAACACGGACCTGCTTTGATCTAAACCATCCCATAGTGTCTCTGGCTGCATGTTCAGGGGTGTCGTTCTGCTGGAAGCTGAACCTCCACCCCAGCCTCAGGTCTCCTGCAGCCTCCAACAGGTTTTCCTCCAGGATTGTCCTGGATTTAGCTCCATCCATCTACTCTGACCATCTTCCTTGTTTCTGCTGAAGAGAAGTCTCCCCACAGCATGATGGTGCCACCACCATGTTTCAATGTGAGCACGGTGTGTTTAGGTGTTACTTTTCCACCTCATCATTTTGTCTGTTGGTTGTAAAAGTTCCCCTTTGGTCCGATCTGAGCAGAGCAGCTTCTCCCACATGTTTGTGGTAAAACAGGTTCCTTCTTTCCACTCTTCCATACGCCACTAATATTTGTCCCGTTAACAGTTTCTCCCCACCTGAGCTCTGCAGCTCCTCCAGAGCCTCCAT
Organism: Fundulus diaphanus; assembly: GCA_037039145.1. Taxonomy (NCBI): domain Eukaryota; kingdom Metazoa; phylum Chordata; class Actinopteri; order Cyprinodontiformes; family Fundulidae; genus Fundulus; species Fundulus diaphanus. Next base: position 3,017,464 of record CM073141.1, on the reverse strand, counting down.
GGTCCTCCTGCTTCTATGATCAATGCTCTGCTGGTCCAGCCTGTCAGTCCAGGTGGACGTCCATGTCCTGGTAGGTCTGCAGGTGGTCCATCCTCTCTCCAGGTCCAGATGATGATCAGAACTCTGGGATGTTGCTGTAGAACCTGATCCTGGTTTAAACCGGACCAGAACCTCTGGTTGGACTTGGTTCTATTAAGGAATATCAGAATTACCTGGACTACATGCAGGACACACCTTTCAGATTATTATTTCTGAAAGTTTGGAAAGTGATGTATCATTTTTCCTTCCTGCTGACAAATATTCTGAACATTTTGTTGGTCTGTGACTCAGATCTTAGCTAAACATTTTGAAGTTTGTGGTTGTGAAGGTAAGAAAAAACTTGAAAAGAGTGAATATTCTGTAAGTGTAGGAAGGAGGGATAAGAATAAACGAAGAAAGGAAAAGAAAAATTAAAGGGAAAAAAGCTTTGGAAGAAAAACTAGGAAGAAAAAGAAAAGGAGGAGGAAGGAAAAGAGAAAAGAAAACAGGAGGTGATGGACTTCCTGTATGGGATCCTGACATCACTTCCTGCTTGTTCACACACACACACACACACACACACACACACACACACACACACACACACACACACACACACATTGTGGTATTGCAGGTTTTAGACATTTAAGCAGCTTTAATAGAGTAGAAACAGAGATGTAATCTGATTCTTAATTCTTACAGTCTTATTGTATGTGTGTGTGTGTGTGTGTGTGTGTGTGTGTGTGTGTGTGTGTGTGTGTGTGTGTGTGTGTGCGCGTTAGATTACCCAGGATTAAAGAAACATGATTGTAGTTCAGTAAAAGTACAAGAAGCTTTTCCTTCTCCGCCTTAAATAAGACGGCTGAATTAAATCTTTGTTTCTCCGTCAGGGTTTTAACGTCCATCAGTGTCTCTTCTTGTTTCCATCATTTCTCTGCTCTAATTTCTCTGCTTTTTCCTTATTTATGTCCTTTCCTTTCCCCCCACTCACTGTTTATCCTACCCCTCCTTTATATATATATATATATATATATATATATATATATATATATATATATATATACACAATTTGATTCTTCCTAGTCCTGCTTTCACTTTATGCTTTTTTCTGTTTAATGTGACTTTGTTGATGCAAAACTCATCATCTGGGACTCCTGTTTCTGTATTGAGGCGCCGGGGAAAGCAACGTCACAAACATCATGAACTGATTTCTGTAAAACACACAAACAAATGACCAGCAGGTGGGTCTAGCAGAGAATCCATCAGGTGGTGAAGATTTCAGTCCTAAGAGGGAGACCCAGAGATCCGTCTCTCCTGCCACCTTCTCCAGCTGGTTCTGGGGGTCCAGCTGGAGAAGGTGCTTCCAGAGAGTTCTGGGTCCTACCCATGGGATGTGACTGGAAAACTGCCGAAGGGAGGCATCCAGGAAGAATCCAAACTACAACTTACTCCTTTCGATGATGAGGAGCGGGTGCTCTACCCCAAGCTTCTCCTGATGACAGATGTCCTCTCTTTATCTCTAAGCCTACTACCCTAAATGAATCTCATTTTAGCAGCTTGTGTCTTGGATCCCCTGGTCATGATTTAATGGTCGTAGGGGAGGGTTGAACGTGGCTGGCCGAGAAAATGGGGAGCCATTACAACATACATCAGGTAGTAAAGCAACCAAAGTCCAAGGAAGAACTTTAAAAGATCAGCAGGGACCTTTGGAAGATCTCAGGGGAGCTGATTTTCTTTCCAGAAAATCCCATTGTTCTCTTTACAGTCTAAAATAAACATCCATAACTTTGGGCCAAAAACTCTAGTTGTATAAATCTTAATGCTGCTTAGTCTACCATGTCCCTTCTTCTGTCTCTGCATCTAAAAGAGAGGACATATGACTCCAGGCCTTCTCTTTCCAAGCCTAACGGGTACGCTTAAATCCCACTTAACCCTTAACTTCCTTAGATATCCCAGAGACCACCACAGTTGAGCATGGGCGCAATTTGGAGGTGTGAGTCCCTACCTAGACCTCTACTCCAACAGCAAGCAGAGAACCGAGTTTTCTGTGAACAAGGACTCTATATGACCTGAGTTGCCACTGATGGGGTCCTTTTGGTGGAAACTGAAGCAGTTGCTAGAAACAGTGCTGGACTTCCGAAACATTGCAACTTATTTGGAGCCCTGCCAGTGCCAAGTCAGTGTGCTGAGAATGTACCAAAGACATGAAACAGCACAACCTAAATTTGTGACTTTCTTTACAAACCTGCAGCCTAGAAGAGCAAACCAACGCCTTCGGTCTCCCAGCACAGCTGACCCTGGGCTCAGTTGGCCAGTGTGTTCGCCCTTCCTCCCTGCTGAGAGTGTTGCCTGATTTTTAGGGATTATTTGTATCAGTCACTCATGAGAACGTCCCGTAATCCTTTTGATTGAAGCTAAAGTTGTGGTTTGATGCGATGCACATAACGACCACCAGGCAAAGACTGTTGCAGTAACCTACTTGCAGCGCTGTCTGTGCAAAGTGGGTGTGATGACCATGGTAGGAGGCCAGTGTTACCTTTAAATGAGTCACTTTAACTTTGAAACTGCATCCTGGAAACTCTGACTACTTCCTTCAGTCTCACAGCAACTAGCATTGCAAAACCTGGGCGCAATTTGGAGGTGTGTGCACCCAGGCCTCTGTCATATTCACCTTGACCAACCGGGGCCTCCTGTTACAGATATGCTCCTACCACTAAAGCTAACATGCTAAGAATGCCTGCTGTGTTGTCAAAATAGTGTACTGTGTATTGGGCAACCCACCAACATTGCTTCCAGTCAGAAGAAACATTATAATGTATAATCTGACCCAATCTGTATAATATGATTGAATTTAACTTGTTAAGTGCCTTGAGATGACATGTTTCATGAATTGGCGCTATATAAATAAAATTGAATTGAATTAAAAGATCAATTAAAACCGATCTCTGCCAGGGGAATGAATTACGAGCTAGTAAATATAAACAATTCATCATCACATGCTCCACAATATTCTCCTAGAAAGACTTGAACATACTGTAGGGATTAAGGGGAAAGGATTAGGCTGGTTTAAATCTTTTCTCTTAGACAGATTCCAGTTTGTTCATGTTAATAATAAATCTTCCTCAAACTCTAGAGTCACCTGTGGAGTACCACAGGGTTCAGTCCTTGGACCAATTCTCTTTACTATATATATGCTTCCAACTGGAAAAATTATCAGACAGCATGGGATTAATTTCCACTGTTATGCTGATGACACTCAGCTATATTTATCCATAAATCCTGATGAATCCAATCAATTACTTCATCTACAGGCATGTTTTGATGACATCAAAAGCTGGATGACTTTAAATTTCCTGCTTTTAAATTCTGACAAGACAGAAATTGTAATCTGCTGGAGGTTCTCCTCCCTGTTAAAGGGGAGTTTTCCTCTCCACTGTCGCTTCATGCATGCTCAGTATGAGGGATTGCTGCAAAGCCATCAACAATGCAGACGACTGTCCACTGTGGCTCTACGCTCTTTCAGGAGGAGTGAATGCTGCTTGGAGAGACTTGATGCAACCTGCTGGGTTTCCTTAGAGAGGAAACTTTCTGACCAACCTGGAGGATCTGATGGAGTCTGACTTTGGAAAGAGCCTCGAGATGACGTGTATCATGAATTGGCACTATATAAATAGAATTGAATTGCTGGTTTGTGCTGTCATAATTTTAAGGTGATTGTTGGAGTCTTAGATTTGTTTGGGTTGTGCGTATAAGACGTTTGAGTGGTTTATACTAGAGTGGTTATAATGAGGCTTCAGGTCTGAGGGAAGAGAAGAAGCCATACGAGTCAGGAGTGTTTGACGTGTCGGAGGGTTTTCCAGGTAATTACGGGTGAGAACAGCGTTGCTACAGAGCTCGCACAGCTGGCCGCAGGAATACACAGCGCCGGTCTCACAGCGTGACCCCTGTCCTCCTTTCTGTCAATCAGAGACCTTTTATTGCAGCCGCCGACACGCGTGTGCGAGCGCCGGCCTTCGGCTGACAACGAGGTTTCACATCACGGCTGCATACGAGCTGTGTGTCTGACGGCTGGTGCTGTATAACCGTATAATATATATGTTTAACTGTTTTATTACTCTGGGTTAGTGGGTCAGGAGGAGGCGTTACGGCTGCAGTCCAACAACAACATCAATAAATTATTATGTCAATAAATACGGCTGAAAATAAGAAGTTTAAACAATTACTGATCTGTAAGGGATCAAAAAACTGTAGCCTTATTTGATAAAAATTATTTTATTTAAAAAAAAATTGTTATGTACAGAAATATTAACAGCATGTAATAAAATGTCAGAACTTTTATGATTTATTTATTCAACATAGAGTTTGGAAGTGTAAACCTCTGTATGTTCAGCACCTACATAATCTTACATAGACATAGAAATCCAATATAACACATACAAACACGTTTAATACATAGAAGGCTCATTCATATAGTTTATTTTGGAAATATAATAATTATAATGGCAAGAAGAGCCATTATGTCCTTGAAGTTGAAATTTATGCTTCTGTATGAAATAAAAGAACAAGCAGCAGTAATAAAGATGATGATAATAATATATCCAGTAATTGCCATATATTGATAGAATGATTTGAACTGTTTTATGTTTGGACGTTGCTTTATTTAAACGTTCCACACTTTAACTCCAGAAAAAAAAAATGTCTGGTGGTTCTGAATTGACGTGTTTTAAATTGACGTTATATGACGTTATAATCGTCCAAGACGGTTTCGGAAACTTTTCCTGGTAATTGTTCATTTTTTGGGGGTTGTACATAGTTGGATATTAATCATAATTAAAGTCTCACTATGTCAGTGAAGTTTATTCATTTTGATTTAATAAGTAGCGTGTTATTATGATCCAGATATTCAATTATATGAGTTATTCTTATTGATTATTTCATATTGTTAATGAGTGCAGTGTTTTGACTTTAATGAGGTAAGACTAGTGAACAGGTGGTGGTTTGCAGGGTCTTTTTTTTTTTTTTTTTTTTTTTTTTATTTATATAGCGCCAAATCATGAAACATGTCAACTCAAGGCACTTTAACAAAATCAAGTTCAATCATATTATACAGATTGGGTCAGATTATACAGATTGGTCAAAATGTCCTATATAAGGAAACCAGTTGATTGCATCAAAGTCCCGACAAGCAGCATTCACTCCTGGGGAACCGTAGAGCCACAGGGAGAGTCGTCTGCATTGTACATGGCTTTGCTGCAATCCCTCATACTGAGCAAGCATGAAGCGACAGTGGGAAGAAAAACCACCCATTAACGGGGAAAAAAAACCTCCGGCAGAACCGGGCTCAGTATGAACGGTCATCTGCCTCGACCGACTGGGGTTACAGAAGACAGAGCAGAGACACAAGAGAGACAAAAACGCACAGAAGCACACATTGATCTAGTAATCTGTTGTACATTAGATGGTAATAGTCGGTGATCTGTCCTCCCTGGATGATTTCACAGTCAACAGAACGTCAGACCAGATGTACCTACTATGAAGAAAAAAGAGAGAGAACAAAAAGTTAAAAGCTGAAATGACAACAGTCATTTCAATGTAATGCAATGCAAATCTGGAGAACAGTAGACTGGAGAACAGTAAAAATCAGTAGAGTGAGAAAAGTAGGCCCTGATGTCCTCCAGTAGCCTAAGCCTATAGCAGCAAAACTATAAAGGTAGCTCAGAGTAACATGAGCCACTCTAGTTATAAGCTTTGTCAAAAAGGAAGGTTTTAAGATTAGTCTTAAAAGTAGACGGGGTGTCTGCTTCACGGACCAAAACTGGGAGTTGGTTCCACAGCAGAGGAGCCTGATAGCTAAAGGATCTGCCTCCCATTCTACTTTTAGAGACTCTAGGAACCACCAGCAGACCTGCAGTCTGAGAGCGAAGTGCTCTGTTAGGAACATACGGAGTAATCAGAGCTCTGATATATGATGGAGCTTGATTATTAAGGGCTTTATACGTTAGAAGAAGAATTTTAAATTCTATTCTTGATTTAACAGGAAGCCAATGAAGGGAAGCTAAAATTGGAGAAATATGATCCCTCTTGTTGATTTTCATCAGAACTCTTGCTGCAGCATTTTGGATAAGCTGAAGACTTTGAATTGCATTTTGTGGACTTCCTGATAGTAAAGAATTACAATAGTCCAGCCTTGAAGTAACAAATGCATGGACTAGTTTTTCAGCATCACTCCTGGACAGAATGTTTCTAATTTTGGCGATATTCCGGAGGTGAAAAAAGGAAACTCTGGAAACCTGTTTAATATGGGATTTAAATGACATGTCTTGGTCGAAAACAACACCAAGGTTTTTTACTTTATTACCAGAGGCCAAGTTAATGTCATCCAGATTAAGTGATTGGTTAAGAAGTTTATTTTTTGAGGACTCTGGCCCAAAGATTACAACTTCGGTCTTGTCAGAATTTAGATGCAGGAAATTTAAAGTCATCCAGCTTTTGATGTCATCAAGACATGACTGCAGTCGAAGTAATTGATTGGATTCATCAGGATTTATGGATAGATATAGCTGAGTGTCATCAGCATAACAGTGGAAATTAATCCCATGCTGTCTGATAATTTTGCCGATCGGAAGCATATATATAGTAAAGAGAATTGGTCCAAGGACTGAACCCTGTGGTACTCCACAGGTGACCCTAGAGTTTGAGGAAGATTTATTATTAATTCAATTCAATTCAATTCAATTTTATTTATATAGCGCCAAATCATGAAACATGTCATCTCAAGGCACTTTATAAAATCAAGTTCAATCATATTATACAGATTGGGTCAGATTATACAGATTGGTCAAAATGTCCTATATAAGGAAACCAGTTGATTGCATCAAAGTCCCGACAAGCAGCATTCACTCCTGGGGAACCGTAGAGCCACAGGGAGAGTCGTCTGCATTGTACATGGCTTTGCTGCAATCCCTCATACTGAGCAAGCATGAAGCGACAGTGGGAAGAAAAACCACCCATTAACGGGAAAAAAAAACCTCCGGCAGAACCGGGCTCAGTATGAACGGTCATCTGCCTCGACCTAACATGAACAAACTGGAATCTGTCCGACAGATAAGATTTAAACCAGCCTAATGCTTTCCCCTTAATCCCTACAGTATGTTCAAGTCTTTGTAGGAGAATATTGTGATCAACTGTATCAAATGCAGCACTAAGATCTAACAGGACAAGTACAGACACAAGTCCATTATCTGAGGCCATGAGAATACCATTGGTGACCTTAACCAGAGCCGTTTCAGTGCTATGATGAGCTCTGAAGCCTGACTGAAACTCCTCAAGTAGGTCATTGCTTTGTAAATGTTCACAAAGTTGATTAGCAACTACTTTCTCAAGAATTTTAGATAAGAAAAGAAGATTAGATATAGGTCTGTAGTTTACTAGCTCATCTTGATCAAGAGAAGGTTTCTTAAGTAAAGGTTTAATAACAGCTACTTTAAAAACCTGTGGTACATATCCATTTACTAAGGATAGATTAATCATGTCTAAAATAGGACCACTGATCAAAGGGAATACCTCCTTAAACAACTTGGTTGGGATTGGGTCTAACATACAGGTAGAAGGTTTAGATGAAGCTAAGATTTTAGATAGCTCAGAAAGCTCTACTGCTTCTAAACAGTTCAGACACAGCGCAGGTTCTAAAGATTCCTCCAATGCTGCCTTACTTACTGGGGACGAGGTAATCATGTTTGGGAGGATGCCAATTATTTTATTTTTAATGGCATCAATTTTATTTATGAAGAATCCCATAAAATCATTACTACTAAGAGCTAAGGGAATGGTTGGATCAACAGAGCTGCAGCTCTGAGTAAGTTTGGCAACTGTACTAAATTTATTTCTATGTCCAGCTTGGTTTTATTTAAAGGAGAAATGTCTGATTTGTGATTTCCAGTATTATTTTATCATTAATTATTCTTTCCTTTCTGCCACAACTTTTTATCTTTGGTTCGTTACCTAAGCAAAATACTTAAAGAATGGTACAGAATAATAAATGGTGCAGACTTTTCAGAATTAACAAACAAATCAAATGCTTTTAGCTCCGTAGCTCAGTAATAATAATATAAATTAGAACCAACTAATGTGATGATCCAGGTATTTGGGTTATGGTTTTCTTTGCCGTTATGTTTCCCAGGTTGTTATATCCTTATGCGTAATATTCTTAGTTATTTGAGTTTGGGGTTTCTTAATGGTTCTGCTTTTTCCCATTTATATTCACCCATTTTAGTTCATGCTGTTGTGGATTATGTTCTAGTTCAGTGGTTCCCAAAGTGGAGGTCGGGATGCGAGATGATTTGATGTGATGATCGTAATTTTCAACTTTATTCCCATCATTTCCAAAGAAAAAAAGAAAAAGAAAAATCCCTCTCGCCAAAATGGGGTCACCAGTCTCTTGCTATATACAATGCTTATTTTTGGGGGTCGCAGCCTGTTTATTTTATGTATAATTTGGTGACATTTCCTGTTAGACTCATCCCACGTGTTTTCCTTCAGATCCAGTTTGTTGATCCCCTCTTTATTGGCCTCAGCTGTTCCTCGTCTCCTCCTCGTTACCTTCACGTGTTTCTGCCTCACTTTTCTCCACTCGCCCCTCAGTATTTAAACCGCCTGGTTTTCATTTCTTATTGCTGGTTCCTCCCGTTGTCTTCATGCTTCCTGTAGTTCTTTCCCGTCGTTCCTCCTCACGGTTTGTTTCCCTGCCCTGTTCCTGGCGACTGTTGTAAGTTGTTTTCCTACCTTGTCATTAGCAACCTACGCTTACCAGTTTTCTGCATTTGGATCCCAAAATATGACAATTAAAGCATGAAAGACTCTCAAAAACTTAAAGTTTTAATACCTTGATATGTTTTTTTAAATAGTCACAGTAGAAAGTCTGTGTTTTTAGATTTTTCTCACTGATTGTTCTGTTCAGTCACACAATCCAGATTCTGACCCTGTGAAATAGTTAGAAATGTTTGAATCCAAAGTGTTTTTATACCCATCGCTTAGTTAAACCCATCCGATCCATTCAGTACGACTCAGTTTAATCATTTAGCAGCGATTCACAAAGAGAACCCAGTTTGTAGACATAAATTCACGATCAATTGAACCCTTTCCAAGTCAGTCCCAGGTATTAGTCTAAACCCAGCAGTTTACATCCAGTCACTGACTCCTCCTGGATGCTTGGATCCTCCTGGATACGACGCTGTAGATATTTAACACTTTACAGAAGGTTCAGGCTCTCATGGGTCCAGCTTTTTATCCATGTGACTTTAGGTTTTCACACAGTGGTTTATTTTTATCTACAGCAACAGTAGATGTTTAGATTTGAAGGTTTATTCTAAAATCGATCCAGGATATGCAACCATAGTTATTGGCTCTAGAATAATAAACTGAACATGACTGCATTGTTTGATATCTAGAATAAACTGGGATGGATGTAATTGACTTGGAATCTGCCTGTATGATTTGATTAATTCATCTTATTTTTTTTTTTTTTTGGTAAAGCGTCTTGAGATGACGAGTGCTACATAAATAAACTGAATTAAATTGTTTTAGTATGAATAATGTAGTTTTTGCACAGTGACTGAAGCTTTAAATTGTGCACAGAAAAATTGTACTTGGACTTTCTGTTGGCCCGCCTGCTATTTATCAGCTACGCTGCCTTTATTTATTTATTTCTGTACCTATTCAGTCCTCCATCCAAGAAATAACCCTTATAATAAATACAGTTCAGGGTGTAAAATTGACTTGTTGAATCCTAGAGCTGATTTTATTGAAGGTTTTTTTTCCCATTTTTATAAATTATTTAAGTTTTTTTCTTCTGATTTAACCTACTCTATGATTTAAACATATATGAAATGAACATTTTAGGACAACAAACTGATTGTCCTTAGTGGTAATTTTTGGACACAGTCCTGTTTTTGTCCTCTCTGATCCCCACACATGCACACATTGGCTAACTGTATTAATAGGAGTCTGTTTTGTGTCAGGCAGCTCTTAATAGGATCATTGTGAGAGACATGGGGCTGTCTGTCAGTCTAAGTTCATTAACTGATGATAGATAACCTGCAGTGTGTGTGTGTGTGTGTGTGTGTGTGTGTGTGTGTGTGTGTGTGTGTGTGTGTGTGTGTGTGTGTGTGTGTGTGTGTGTGTGTGTGTGTGTGTGTGTGTGTGGTTTTAGGTCTGTGCCTCCCTGTTTGTGGGTCTCTTGTGTAATTTATAGCCCTCAATTGGAGGCCTTATCAGGTGCAGGACACATGGATGCCTCCTTCTCTCCTCCTCCTCCCCATCTTTTAACTCCTGCACACCAACTTGTACTTTTCTCTCATTTTTTCCCCCCTCTCATCCATTTCCCCCAATCCTCACTTTTTATTACAGAAGGATGCTTTCCATAATTGCTGTTCATTCTCTCCAAGTATCTTAAAAACTTCGCCTTGTAAAAACTTCTGTTTTGTTCTCCTAAACCTGTCTGCAACTGCACGGAAGTACCGTGGAGCATGCCTGCAGACGGGTTCTGAGACGTTTCGGGTTGTACATTCAGCCTTATGTTGGGTTGATGTTGCAGTTCTGAACACTGCTTGTTTTCTAAGGCATTCTGGGGTAAAAGCCAGAGTCTGTGACATTGTGTGGAAGCGTTAGTGTCCATCATGTTCCTGGGTAAATGTAGATACACTGCAAAAACGGAACCCAAAGTAAGTACATTTTTCTTAAAAAGAGTGTATTTGTCCTTTATTTGAGCAGGTAAACAAGATAATCAGCCAATGGAATGAGTTTTTTGACCCTTAAAAAAGATAATTAGATACACTGCACTTGAAATAAGATGATGGAGATGAGTTGTCCCTGTTTTAAGTGAAAATAATCCAATTCTACTGGTATAATCCTATTTACCTGCTCAAATCAAAGGCAAATACACTTATTTCAAGAAAATTCTACTTATTTTTTGTTCCGTTTTTGCAGTGCATGTACCCATGTTGGGTAAATGTAGATACACTGTAAAAAGGGAACTAAATTTAAGTAACTTTTTCTTAAAGTGAGTGTATTTGTTCTTGATTTGAGCCGATAAGATTATCTGCCAATGGAATAAGTATTTCTACCCCTGAAACAAGATAATTTAATATACTCTACTTGAAATAAGATGGCAGAGATAAGCTGTTCCTATTTTAAGTGTAAAAATCTTATTCCATTGGCAGATCATTTAAACTTGCTGTTCAAAACAATGACAAATACACTCATTTCAAGACATTTTACCTACTTTTAGTTCCCTTTTTGCAGTGTATAATATATATAATATTTGAAGACTGGGAATTTTGAAGAAAGTTTGTAGTTTGAACACTGGTTTAAGATGGATGGCTGGCTGGATGAATTAATCTGTTTAGTTTTTAAATCCTTTTTTTGAACACCAGTAAAAATTAACGTTTCCAGACTTTTCCAGACTGTGGAACCTGTTAAATGTTCCCCGATCCTTCAGGAACCTTTTCAACCCCTGCTGTTCCTCCTCCAAATGAAACCATTTCCCACCGACTCTTAACTTCCTTTAACTCCGCCTCATTGAGTCTCCTTTTTTCCCTAAATCCCAATAATCGGATGTGTTTTGTTTTTTTCCTGAACACATAAAGCTCTAAGGTCTACGTTCTCCATATTCAGCTCCCTGGAATCCATCTGATTATCTTCTATATTCCGTCCAAATCCACTTTGATCAAGTACCGGCACTAAATCCACCTAATTCCCAACCGGTCCAGTATGTTTGAAAATTAAATTACAGATCCTATTTTTTTTTCCTCCAAATCTTCCTAAATCCAGAGGCTCATCAGGTGCCTATTCATCCCCCGCCTGAATCAATTAAGTTTTAGGTTATCTTTAAATCCAATTCATCGTCTTTTGTTTGAATTCTTGCTCTTAATTTCTGAAAACCTGTTTTATTCTGCCTGATTGTGTTCAGAGTAACAGATCCGTTCTGTAGCCCAGAGCTGCTTCTCCTGAGCTAAGAACTTCTGGCTTTGGACCAGTTTGCAGTTATTGGACCAGTTTATTCCCACAGACAAGCAGAGATAAGCCGACGTTCCAAATGAATCCACGGCGAGTGTAAGCTGCTCGCTGTACACAACAGGATCCTATTGAGGGAGATTTGGACCTGCATCAGATCCGGATGTTCTGTCTGCTCGAGCAGCGTTTAGTATTTTAAACACTGATCCGTTATTTTTCTGTTCCCCAGGGGGACTCAGTGTTCCTCAAACTCTCTGATCTTTCCTTAAACTGTAAAGAAAAAGGAACTTATGAGAAGAAAGATTAAACCCAGAACTGTCTGGTGTCTTAGTTCAGGTTCAGTTCTGGTCTCTGGGCCACTTTGGTATCGCTTCATTGCCATCGTGACGCGGTTCTCCATAAAGCTGGAAAACCCAAAGATCATCACTAAATCGGTCCTGGATTCCTGGTTCCTAAACAGTCTGGAAAAGTTTGGCGAAATAAAACAAGAGTACAGAAAAATGTTTGATTTCCTGATTTTATTGTCTTATCTTGCTGTTTAAATGTTATAAATGTTATGTCCTTCCTTTCTTACCTTCCTTTTCGCCCTTCTCTCCTCCTCTCGTGTTGTTCCTTCTCACCTTTCCTTGTGTCTTTCCTCACTTCCTTTCTTTCTTAAAATCTCTGGTTTCTCCTGGTTCTATTATTATTATTATTATTATTATTAGTAGTAGTAGTAGTAGTATCACTTTATTAAGGACACACGTAGGTCCATATAAGATAAGATGAGAAACCATTTATTGTCCTACAGTAGGGAAATTCAGGACTGTAAAAAGAAGTGAACAGAAAAACCAGGAACATATACACATAAATATATTCCTATAGTATATAAAACTATAGAAAAATTTAGTGGAAATACGGAGCCACCGTCACGAGCCGCCAGCTATGTAAAAGAAAAAGAATAAATGCGTCTTTAAAAAGTTACAAATTTACAAAAAGGCTGGACCTTAACCTAACTGGTCTGTCATTTTGTTTTGTTTTTTGGGTATTTTTTTGTTTCGGGGTATTTACCTTTGAGGTTGTAGTCCTAAAAGCTTGAAGTTACACACAACGTAACAGCGATGCATCCAAGATTGGAACTGAATTGGTTTAAATTGTATTTAGCAAACTGTTGCTTGACGATCAGATGTGGCGGTCCTCAGGGCTCCATCCTCGTGCCACTTTTATTCTATATCTACATGTTAGCTGTTCTTTATAGTGTATGATAAAAATCTCTTTCCATATCCATGCTGCAGACCCACAGCTTTATGTTGCACAGAGAGCCACTAGTCACTGTGTTCATTATATCAGTGAGTGGACCTGTCAGAACTCCATTGAGCTTAATAAACAAAAGACAGAGGCCAAGGGTTTCCGCCCCTACAAGGAAACTGCTGGCTCCTCTAAATTATGACTGAAACATGATTGTTTACTGCAGTTTTAGGAATATTTGTTACATTTTTCTTCCATTAATGCTTTCTTTATATCCAACGCTTACATTTTCTTTGCTTTCTTCTTTGTAAAGCACTTTTTAACAAACAATGCTGGAAAACTCAGCTGGCCTTGCCATTTGATATAAAAGAAAGTGGTTGACTTTCATGAAGATATTCCAGTTGTTAATTTTCTGTACTAAGGTGTATTTGAAGCTAATGCTTATCTTTTTCCTTTTCCTTACAGATATGGAGGAAAGAACAAATGCAGCATCATGGGCGAGTGGAAGTCGTTCCTCTAAGGTACATTTTTCTGCTTTGTTTACAATCTTAGCCTTTGGAAATCAGGAATACTTTCAATCCTTCTGCTGGGGTTTGGGTTATGTTTGCTCAAATGATTAGTATGGGAAGAAATAACCAATGTGCTGGGTTGTATAACGAGCCTTTTGTGAAATTTTGTCCATGCTGATATTTCATGCAGGGAATAAAACTGAGACTTCTCAAATTTACGTTAAACTTCCCCTACATTATGTTGCATTACAACCAAAACCTTCATGTTATTAGAATGTGACAGACCAACACCAAAAAGTACCAAATTATAAAGTTAAAAGGATTTAGGCATGCCGCATTTTTCAGATTTTGTTCACATAAAGCCCTTATGTGCCCATTGAAGTTTTTGGTTGTAATCTGGCAGATTCATGGCTCTCTAGTTATCATCATGTTCTCCAGTCAAACCAGACATGATGAGCCTCTCAGTGTTTAGATAAGAGATAAAAACACAGAAGTCTCTGGAACATATTTATGTTATTCTTGATCCTCAGTTTACATGAAATACATAATCCCCGCTGAAGGTGGCTACAGCTTTTTCAATGTCTTTCTGCAGAGCTACGCAGACGGGTCGCAGTACATGGCGTCACACGACAGCCTCTCGCCTCCGTACTCAAACTCCAGGCTAACAGGTCGGCTAATTTCTACATTTCACTCCAGCTTCTCCTCCATCAGCTTCAGATTGGCTGCTTTGTTTTGGCTGTTTGTGTCTCCGAGTGGAATATCGTCGGCTCGCTGCCGGCGTCTGCTCACTTACCCATGATGCTCTCTGCCTCTGGCTCTCTACGATGTGGCGCCAGTTGTGTGCAAATGGCCACTGACACAGATAATCTGCCACACACACACACAGAGCCAGGCGTGCACTGAAACATGCAGATATGCACACAGCACAGAGCTTAATTACCTTTGACTGGATGCATCAAATATGGAAGATGTCAGCTCTCTGACTATACCTGCTGTCTTTTTGCTTTCTCCTTTTAGCTGCTTTGTTTCAGCTCAATACGAAAAATGTTATCTTTGAATCTGAAGGTCAGGAGTATCTGTTCATGCTAAACGTGTAACACGAGCAAATGTTCCTACTACGGCTAAATTAATTCAATTCAATTCAATTTTATTTATATAGCGCCAATTCATGAAACATGTCATCTCAAGGCACTTTACAAAGTTAAGTTCAATCATATTATACAGATTGGGTCAGATTATACAGATTGGTCAAAAATGTTCCTATATAAGGAAACCAGTTGATTGCTTCAAAGTCCCGACAAGCAGCATTCACTCCTGGGGAAGCGTAGAGCTACAGGGAGAGTCGTCTGAATTTTACATGGCTTTGCTGCAATGCCGGTGATTATCAATACATTAGAGCATCCTTTAAAGTTTTCAGAAATGCAATTCAAAAAAGGAAATTTAGATTTATTATTTGCAGAATAAAAATCATATATATGTCCAGCGTTGCTTTCCAGTTAATTTCGATGCATGTGGCTTACAGTTATTAAAATAGCTAAACTTCAGCTTCTCAGAAAATTAGATTATTACACAAGACGAATAAAGAATGATTTTGAACACAATTGTTATGTTATTTCCAACACATAACATAACGGACAGGTTAAGCCACAACAGGTCATTTAAAAGAAAGTGCTTTATCCAAGCAACTCAGTGGAAAATTTGGTGGAAGGAAAACACGTGTTTGAAAAAGATGCATATACTAGTTTGACTTTTTAAAGTAGATTAATAAAATTATTTGTTTTATTAATTAATATCATTGAGGAGCCTCTTAATTAAGTTTGGTTAATTACAGTATCTGCTTTTAGAAAATACATTCAAAAAGTGAATCCAAGCATTTAATGGAAAGTTTGGAGGGGAAGTGTGTTATAAGCAAATGAGATCATTACACACATGAGAGGATTGTGAATCAAAGCCCATTTATGAGGGAAGAGCACATAATCTCAGTTTGTTGCTGTCCAGGGAGACATGTCTACCGTCAGTGATGATCTGATCTGTTGATCTGTTGTGTCCTCTTGTTGGTCCGCTGTGTGTTTTGTCAGGTCTAAAGTCAACGCAGCAATTTAACAACATCATGGAGATGCTAGTATCATTTACCAGGTGCTATTTTTTATTTTTCAGCAGGACTTGGTGCCTGCCCACACTGCCAAAAATACCAACACTTGCCTTAAAGACCATAATGTCAGCAAACTAAAGTAGTTAAGAAAATAATCAGCTCTCAAAGTAATGAACACAAAATACGGATTTAAATTTCTTGGTGTAGTACCTTTTGTGGCTGATTCAAATCGTTTAAAAATTTTAAAATATCTTAATGTTGCACTTTCAGTAAAGAAAAGTTTGCTAAATTGAGTAAACAAAGTGATTTATAAAAGGGAAATGTGTGTGTTTTGATTGGGAAAGTTACTCCTAATCCTGGTGTTGTCTGCTTAAGCCGGCGGTAAAACTTCAGCGCTGCAGGTCTCCTGCAGGAGTGATCCATTGTGAGCTGGATGTGTTGTGACAGTGTTGTGATTACGGTTTGTATGTGCGGAGGCAGAGCGGGGACGGACAAGGAGATTTAGAAATGGAAATATCATATTCTTCATCTGGCACAGGGGAGCCGCAATTTACTTTTATAATGATAACACTAAGAGACGGAGACAGCCTGGGATATGCGACACACGCATTCATTTTTTCTGCAAAACCTTTTCGCCTTACACCGGTGACTCTTTTGGTTTACAGCGACCGGTTTTCAGATAACTAGTCAGGTTAAAATCTAGTTAACCTTGATGGTCATACCAGCTTCTCTCACTGTGGAGGTGCTGCTGGAAACTGTTTCAGTATCAGGAGCAGCACCCAGCATCGGTTTGGGCTCTGAAGCAAGATCCCCAACAGAGGCAGAGCAACTGTTAGCAGAGCTTATCTTTGAAATGATGATTTCGTTTATTAAGGGGGAAAGTTATCCAAACTAACCTGGCTCCGCCTTCCTGAACCTGATAACTAGCTATGGCACCTCGTCTACAAAAAGTGCCAGCAAGTAATCAGTGTCCTGCTGCATAACCAAGGCACTCAAAGACTAAAGGGTTCGTTCTAAATAACCAGGAACAAATTAAATGAAAAGATCCCCCCCCCCAAAAAAAAAACCTATGTGGACAAATATGAGTTTGTCTACAACACATTTTAATCACATTTTGAACAGGATCCCTTCCAAGTGTGGAAAATTATTACGAGAGCTTCTCTGGTAGAGCAGCGTGATGTAAGGAGGAGTTTTCTTTCATTAGCATCCATGAAACAACTTGTATGCTTTGTTGGAAATCAGCTGAAACCTTGTGCTGCCCTGTTTTGTAAGAACATTAACGAATAGTGTGAATATATGTGAATCGGTCCGTTTCTGTCACGTCTCCTGATTCTGAAGCAAACCCCTTCGCCTCCAGAGTCTAGTCCGGTTTTAGCTTCATGTTACGTGTGAAATGGAGTTGCTGCGATATCATGCCGGCATTAATAACCCGTCCCGTTATCCTGTGAATAAGCATGGAGTAGAAGTTGACAAAAGGCCGCGTTGACATGAAGCGGTAGTTATGAAGCGGCAATAATAACATTCAAACACTTGAAGACGTGACAGATATCTCTACTAAACACCTTTCAAGAGGCTCATCTCCTCTCAATTAATGACCAAAGGTACTAGAAATGACACAACAGATGATTCTGTCATCCTGGTGTCGGCTGCTCGGTCAGCTCAATCTTGTTCTGGCGCGGCGCTAACCGCTCCCTGCCGCTGTGCTGCCCCCAACAGGCCAACTTTATACTAGTGTTCACCTATTTCAGTATCACCGTCAGGTTTCTGTTGATTTCTTTTCAAAACCCGCGCACTAACTGTTTTAACTAATTCAAAGACATTTACAAAGTTATTGTTTGAATTTAAGCAAAGTTTCCGACTGACTAGGTTTAAATAATAAGCTGTCCTTATTTTCACCCAACCAAACCAAAACTACAAATAAGTGACATTGTGGAGAGAGATGGTCAGAAATGATGAAGGGGTCAGTATTTAAATACACTGTGTCTCTCAAAACTGCACACTCATTCATTAAAACGGCAGAAATAAACGCTTCAAAGCCTAAAATTCCTCTTCTACAAGTCAAATGAAAAACAAATACGCAGTATAAGCATATTTTAAAAGATGAAAAAGCTCATCTAGGTCATCTAGAATAATGTTCAGCAGTCCAGGAATGATTTTCCTGACATTTGCTTTTTTATGTTAAAGCCACAGTTTTAAGGGAATTTAGAAAGAAAAAAATCTGTTATATCTTTATTTACACAGTACAACGTAGTAAAAGTAAAAAAATATGGGACCACAACATCACTAAAATTCAATATTTCTCTAAAATTGATGAAAAAAACAGGATCAGTGAAGGTGCCTCGAAGCAGCCAGCAACATGGCATGAGTTGCAGAAATTTAAAAAAAATTTCCACGTGGCAACGATGTCCTGTTTTCTTTAGAGGTACAAACTAAGGAATATGGTAGCAAAACAAAAATCTTTTTCATAAAGAATAAATCCTGGCCAGGCTAACACCTCCCAGAGTCTTGTAGAAGGATGCATTGTGGTCTGTTGAAGGCTAACTTGATCCATTAGGCACAAACACAACACTGCATGTAGCTGGAGAAAACAAAAACTTGAAACACGATGGTGGGAGTATCATGCTTGGGGGTTGCTTTTCTTCAGATGGAACTGAGCTTTTTGTTGAGGTTGATTAAATCATAAATAGATCCAAATACCAGTCAGTTCTGACCCAACACCCTCAGGTGTCAGATGATATGTGGTTTAAATTTTTTGCCTCACCGTTAAGCTAAGTTAACAAAAAAATAAAAATACTTAATGGGGGGGGGGGGGGAGTTTTGGATTTGATTGTTAGAATCCAGAACTAAAGTTGACTGAGAATTTTAGGGGTGAACTGAAGAAGGTTTTGGACAAGAGGTGTGCTCACAAGCTCTGAGACGGTTGGAGAACCTTAGCAAGGGCGCCTGGCTGAACGTCACCAAGATGATCGACTCCAACCAAACATATTTCTGGCTTCCAGAAAGTATTAGTTTAAGGGAGAGCACACTTCTACAAACAGGGTGTTGCAGTTTTTTAAAAGTATTTTTTTTCTAGCAGATTTGTTTCTACAGGTTTATATAGAAAAGGTTTGGATGACTGCTTGGTGCTCGTTGCTAGTCGACAGTTGTTTCCCTAAAGCTATAGTTGGTAATCCTGTTCAGAAACACTTTATGTTATACTGGTTAAAATGGTCCTTCCATCCTGACAGTAGTAAATATGTTATGTTTTCAGAAAAAGGGGGTTACAAAATTAAAACTCTGTGAGAGCTACAGGCTTGTAAAAACTCAGACATTCCCTGCCGTTCGGTCCGAAGAGCAGTGATTTATCAGAATTTTGTTCCTGCTCTCACCCTCCTATGTCCCTGAAATCCTGGGTGTATCACCTTATCTACTGGTTGTCCCACATGCCATCATTCTGACGCGCTCATATAACACCAGTGTTTGTACTCTTTCCTTGCTAGTTTCGGCTTGCTGGCTGCGCACTTCTAGTGTTTATGTATCCGGACGGTTTAGCGGCTAGTTTAGCGGCTATCTTAGCGGTTAGCCGTTCATTGTAGCTCCGCTCCTCTCACCGTAGACTTTGAACATGGCTGAGAGTCGCAAGAAGTGAACCGCGTTCCTGTTTATGAGAAGAAGAGGAAGGCCCCAGTAGAAAGAAATAAGACCAAAGTGGATTTGGGAGATTTTTTTCACGTGATTTCCCTGAGGAGCGGAAGAGCAGTAAGACGGACTAGCGCAGTTATTCAGAAAGGGAATTGGGGAAACTTCTTGAAAAATCACCGACTCTACCTTTAATAGACATCCTACTGGTAGCGCGCCAACTGTAAAGAGCCACTGGAAACTGGGTAAAAATCTGTACATTCAAACCGTTTGTCCTAATAGGTGTTGGGAGCAACAAGGTTGGAATATTCAGTTATTTTTATTAGGGAATAATATTGTTTATACACGTGTGACCAGTTTAACATTTCCACCACTTCAGTGGGATTTTAAATAGTAATCTGGTAGAACTTTGTGTGTTCCTAGCTTGATTTTAAAGATGCTGTCATGAACTGATTTGTATCTTGTTAGAGTTTTTGTTGGGTGAATATTGCAGCAGTCGCAGTGAATGATTTATTCCACAGCTCTGAAAGCTCTCTGGTAAAACTAGACCAAGGGATTTTACAGGTTTTATGGTCTATTGTGAACATCACTCTGCAGTTATTTCCGTGCTTGAAATATTGCCTTTGTT
Organism: Fundulus diaphanus; assembly: GCA_037039145.1. Lineage (NCBI taxonomy): Eukaryota > Metazoa > Chordata > Actinopteri > Cyprinodontiformes > Fundulidae > Fundulus > Fundulus diaphanus. The sequence continues at coordinate 2,997,363 of CM073141.1, read as the reverse complement.
AATCCCTTTCATTTTGTTGTGAATGTCAGTTGTCTGTTTGGATTATACGCAGAGTAAACCATAAAAGGAAACCACAGTTCAGAGTTAAATAAACCCAACCTGAACATGTTAAGTGTGAAGCTGTCTTTCTGCCCCCCCTCCTCCCTTTTTAACCTTGTCTGTCTTCTTTAAACCGACCCCCCGTGCAGATTAGAGTGATGTTATGCTCTAGATAATCAGCGGAGGGATTAGTGTCATCTGAGCGACCCCACTAGATTAATCTGCAGCTACACACAGACACGTGTATGGTGATCTAGCAATAAGAGGATGTGTGCGAGGTGTACACTCCCGTGTGATGTGTGTTTGTGTTCATGCCGGCAGGTCATTGAGGCAGCATTGAGGTGTGTGTTTGATTCACTGTGGACCTTGTCTTAAATAGACGAGGGGAGGTCTATTGCTTAAAGTTTCAAACTGATACATGCAACTTTAACTTTAAAATGTGTTTGCAGTGGTTCGCACGTTTCAGTGTGCCTACGTTTAACGATCATGTGTGTTTACATCCCAGTGAAAGGCTTTTCTCTCCTTGTATCTCTGAATAACCAAATGAAGCTGCAGAGCAGGTGCTCAAACCCCACCATCACCGCCATGGTCTCCAATACACCTTCGGATTCACGCATAAACGCTAACATGCACGCACACGGTAACCGTCACAGAGCTTCAGAGGTTTCAGCTTGCACGTTTGCACAAAAGATGAAAAAATTATGTCAACATAGGCAGTTGCAGCATGAACACAGTTAAAGGAGCAATAAATGGAATTTCATCATTTTAGATGGAAAGAACTAAAAAATAGTTTTGTGAAGGACTAAAGGTTAGATGGACAACGTCACATACCATCGCTCTGTGTTGTTCTCCAGTCTCTTGTTTAGATAGCCAAGCCGGTCGCGCGTGCATGTGAACAGCTGCCATTCAGGCCATAGCCCCTCCCTGCCTTAAAAATACCACCGCCAGAGCAACGTTGCATAGGCACAAGATGGCAGAGGATATGTCCAGCAGATTAAAACGTTCTCTTCTAATGGCATTATAAATTTATGAGTTACGTACTTCTTCACTAGACATAATCCCCGGAAAGGTAATGCTGTTTTGCTGGGTATTTATCCTTTGTAAATATGCACATATGAGGCGACGGGGGAGAAGGCAGGGGAAAGTAGGGGTGCTGGATTGTAGCTGGAGTGGAGGTAAAGAGAGACATGGCTTGTCATGTTTTGGTCTACAGATAGGGCTCAAGCCCCACCTAGTGGCCAAAAGTCGCTTATTGGTCCTTTAAATATTTAAAATGTGTTGGCTCAATTGCGTCACATGGTAATTTTTGCAAATGTTTTACACTGGATGCCCTTCCTGACGCAACACTTTCAATGTGGTGACCCCTGCGAGGGAAAAACAGAATGAAGAAGAACAAAAAGTTTGCTCAATTTGCCAGTACAATTTCTTTTTGTAGTTTTTTAGTTAGAAATTCCTTCTTTAACCAATTTAGCTCTAAGTAGCTCTTAAATTGCCTGATTCTGAATTGCTTTTTGCTTATCTCCCAGTAGTTGTTAGTTTAGCTCCTAGTTACTATTAGATGTTTACAGTTGTTAGCTTGGCTCTGAGCTGCTGTAGTGAAGTGAAGGGGATATCCCCGCTTGTTTTTTTTTCTTCGTTGTTTTCTTTTTTTTAGGGGGGGGGGGGGGAACTAGGCACATTCAGCGACCAGGTTACTTAGTAGCTGTTGCGCAAAAAATGACATCTGTTTGCTTCATAACTGTTTGCTTAGCATCCAGTAGCTGTTAGCTTCACTTTGACGGCTATTAGCGTAATCCTGAGTAGCTTTTGTCTTTGCTCTTATTAGCTAAATTTGAGTCAAGGTTTTCTCTTGAATGTGATGTGCTTTTGGCTTGAATAGCTCTTAGTTTTTGTCTCAGTAGCTGTTAACTTGGCTCTCAATTACTGTGAATTTAAATCAGAAAAGACAGTAGCTTGATTAACTTCTGGTTAAGGTCTCAGTAGCTGTTAGCGAGGGTCTGTGCAGTTGTTAGCTTGACTTTGATAAGCTGTTGGTTTCATTCTGAAGATCTGATTGGCTCAGATTTTCTGTTAGCTTTATTGTGATAGACTGTTAATCTGATTCTGTTTACCTTCTAGTTTGGTTCTGATTGGGTTTTTTTTATCTTAGCATACAGTAGCTGTTGGCTTTATGCAAAATAGCTGTTAGCTTGGCTCTGTTAACTGGACTAATGAGAATTTGTTCCAGAATCTCCAATCTCACTTTAGCTCCTTTCAAAAACAACTCCAGGCAGGATTTAGTGTCCTTTTTGCTGTCTCCATGTGATTTGTGAAAGAACCAATGTAGAACCGATGAAAGTCTCAGCCCACCTCTGTAACGCCTTTACCAGTTTAGGTAGTTACAGCCCCATGTCAGCTGACTTATGTAACGTTAAGGTGGCATCTTGGGTTGAGCGAGTGATGTAGTGATGACGTTTGGTATGTGCAAACTGCCAGCTGCAGGATTTAAAAGCATAAATATATTCTGAAATTGAGATAATATTTTAATTTTAAGCATTTGTTTGTTTATCAACAGGATCGCTACGCAGAGTTCATCCCCTAATTTTATTTTCAAAAGAATAGCCTTGCCTTGACGTTCAACACAGATTTTATGCGCAGTGGAGACATCACAACTGCACCACGCCTCCTATTGTCCCGCAATACCAGTTTTATTTCTGAAAGCTCACAGGATATCAGTACCTCCCCTTGTGATTGATGAAAGGCTAGAGTCAGCCCAGAGGCGTCTCGTTTTTAGATAAAAAAATAAAACCTAATCTTAAAGTGAAACAAAACTAAAACCTACTTTCTCCGAGCGGTAACTTGTGTAACCACTAACCCAGATAAGAGATGCGTGAAGCTATGTGCCGCGGTTATTTTTTTAGCTGTTATTGTATATTTTTAAAACCGCAGCTGAAGTGTTGAAAACAAACAGAGAAACAAAAGGAAAAGCTGTGTATGTACCTGATGATCTGGACTCCCCCGCCCTCCTGCTGCCGTTGTTGAAATGCAGTGAGTCAGCCGTCTGTCTCACCTCTGTGCGACCTTATTAATGAGTGTTGAGCTACGAGGCCGGACCCCCTCTGAGGAGGTCACATCTGGACACTTTATTTAGAAGTACATATCAGTCTCTCTTCCTCTTTTTATCTCTCGTCTCTTCCTCAGAAATGTGCTCAGCCTTGGTTTCAGTTTTCCCTTCCCTAGCTCTCCCCATCAGCCTCCATCTTGTTTCTTCTCTCCTCATTTCTGACCTGAATCGTTACGTTCCTCCACTTCTTCTCTTTTTCTGTCATTCGCCCTCAGTTTCTGTCCTTTTCTCTTTCCCCTTCCTGTTATCTCAGGATCATCCTCCTTGGCGATCAGCCTCTCTTGTGTCCTTCTCCACCCCAGGAGCTCATCACCTTGGCTGGGTGTCGTGCCATGGTTGTCCCCTTTGGCGCCACCCTGTCGTAATGTGCTGCTCTCAGCTACTTGTGCTCTGAATGTTTAAACAAAGAGACGACAAACGGCTGTAAGAAGAAACAACTAGAATCCAAACCATGTTTTCATTGAGTTCAGGTGATTTCCTCACGTAAAAAGGGTCAAATCGACTCCTCCTTTGCTCAGAGTCTCTGGTCTCCTCTGCTTTTCTCTTCAGCTTCACTGTTGTTCTGTTGATTAGATCTGGAGAAAGAGAAGCCATGGAAGAAGGTTCATTTTTTGTTTGGTGAACCAGTTCTGTGTTGATTTGGCCCCAGGTTTTGGATCATTTTCCTGCTGGAAGACCAAATGATAAACCGATTTCAGTTTTCTAGCAGAAGCTAACCGATTAGGATGCTATGCATTCAAACAATGGTCTTTAGGAAAATAAATAGGCCCGCTTCATGATAGGATCTTACGGAAGAGGATTAGGGCCATTCAAAAAAAAAAAATATATTCAATTCTGACTTTAATCTCAGAATTTTGACTTTTTTCTCAGAATTCTGAGATTAAAGTCAGAATTTTGACTTTTTTCTCAGAATTCTGAAAAATTCTGTTTGGAAAAACTGAAAAAAAGTCAGAATTCTGAATAAAAGTCAGAATTCTGAGGTTAAAGTCAGAATTCTGAATAAAAGTCAGAATTCTGACTTTAATCTCAGAATTCTGACTTTTTTTTTTTTTTTTTTTGGAATGGCCCTAATCCTCTTCCGTAGATCCCCCAACTGGCCTGTACAATTAAGTGTTTTTAAAAAGCTTCATCCTGTACTTTAAACCAGATCCATCTGGAGGGTTTCTTGGTCTCGTCTGAAATAATAACGCACTTTCAGTCAAAGGAAAACCTTTCGTTTGTATTCAGATGATTAGCTACATCAAACTATATCATTGCACTAAATCAATCTTGTAAACGATATGAAAAATCTGTGATTAACTCTTTACTTTGCGGCTGAACTACTTCCATCACACTTTGAAAGAAGCACTGACATACAGTGTCTCACAAAAGTGAGTACACCCTTCACATTTAGTATTTTATCATATTTCTTCATGGGACAACACTGAACATTTTACACTTTAATACAATGTAAAGTATTCAGTGCACAGCTTGTATAACTGCGTAAATTTGCCATCATCTCAAAATAACTAAACAAACAGCCATTAATGTCTGACCACTGGCAACAAAAGTGAGTGAAAATGTCCATACTGGGCCCAATCAGCCATTTTCCTTCCCTGGTGTCATGGGGAGGGAAAGTACAGAGTTAATTACTAAAATGTATAAAGAGAATACAAAAACAATTATCTTAAATATAAAAAAATCTTTAATTTGATTGACAAATTAGTCCATCTTATATTAGTTTTGCTAACATTTTAAAAATATATTATAAAAACCGTGATACATTGTTAGAGATATCAGCTGGGTCCAGTTTTAGGTGTGTAAAGTATGAAATGAAGAAGAAAAAGTGGGAGCAAAAGTTAAGAAAATGAAAAATAAAAGCAGATGTTGAGAAACGATGGATGTGCTTTTTCCTTTCGGATCCCCTGCTTCCCGCTGAGCCTTGAATGATTTTCTACATTTTGTCTCGGCTGATTGGAGCAGTCACCGTCTCGTCCTCCGTGTTTTCAGTGGATGTCATAAATTGATTAGCGCTGCATTGACTTCATTGCATTAACAGGGGCGCACATTGTGAGCCACTGTGGAGTATTTAGTATATTATTGTTTTGAAGGGGCCGTGCATCACATGTAAATTGTCTGTGTAATTAGATCTGACATAGTAATAATAGGTCTCGTCAAGACGAGAGGGCGGAGGGTAGAAATGTGAACCGTACACTTCATCAGGGAGCGCTTTCACTGCAGAGCGAGGACTTTTCTCCACAGCAGTTTTATGCTCCGATTAGAAAAGTCAGAGTTTTAGTCTGAGAAGGAGTCTATTGGAAGTAGACAGGCTGAAGAACTACTATATGGTTACATAATAGAGGCATGCAGAGCGTACGCCTGGGATCATGAAGAGTGCAGAAATCTGCCTGAATACAGTTTGGTTTGCAGTTTCCATCCACTCATCGTGAATCACATCTATAGTCCGGGCTTTTAATAGTCATTTGAACAGTTTTTTTATTTATCCATCCATCCATCCATCCTAAAAATACCCATTTATGCTGCAGGATATCTGAAAAATATGCACTGTTTTTACAATGCTGTTTGTGAAAATCAGCAATGATGACTATAGCTATGTTTACGTGCACAAAATTTCACTATTGGATTGAAATGTATTCGGATTAAAAAGCAAAAAAGAATCTTATTGTAACATTTATATGGGCACGTTATTAATTGATCAGATCATAATGTGCGTTTCTATGCACCTGGCTTTATTCAGAATAGAGCCACTCTGACATGCACAGTTATCATATTCCCCTAAAAAATCACAGAAGAAGAAGAATGCCTGTCCTTGCTAAACAACAAAAACGGTAAACAAAGCAGTTTTATACGAGCGCCCAGGCTGGACTTGCATGATGTTCTGATTACTGAATAAATAACAATTTTGAGCTCTTTTATTTTTTTGAACAGAAAGGTTTTATCAGGAGCTCTGACAGTTTTGCTTCACAACGTATTTCCGTCCCTCAACAACGCAGAAATACGTCACGTTTACATCAGACACATATGTGCACTCGGGTCAGTTTGCCACATTTGGAATAACTTGATCCTAAGTGTTTATATGTACGTTGATCAGATTATCAATCCGAATAAACCACCCCCTCATTCAGATTACGATTTCATTCTGATTGAGCTTAATCCCATCACAATATTCCGATTGACGTGTTTACTCAACGCATTTATATTCTGATCAGCCCTTTATTCCGATTACTTTTGTCCATGTAAACGTAGCTATCGAGATACAATTTAGATTTTTTCAGAATTTTCACCACATCCCCATCTTTCTGCCTGAGCTTTATTATGGTCAGGCACTAAAAATCTACATCTTTGTAGGCATTCAGGACAGTTGGAGCCCATCCAGCCGGCCAGTTATAATATCGATGTGTAGAGGTTGAATTCATGGGTTGAAACATCGTTTATCACCAAGTTTTGCTCCCAAACAGCTCGTTGTAGGTGATTACAATTTAATAAATGTTGCAGCTCTTCTTTACATAGCAGTTAGCTAGCTAACTTAGTTTTAAATAATATGGAACAATAAATTATTTCCATCCTGTTTAAGCTTCCAATTTTAGATTATTTTGTTTGTTGCCGGTAAAGAAAATAATAATATTTTTGGGTCAGATTAAACAACTCCTTCCCCTCATCATCAATCCAGCTGGTGCTTTTCGTGGACAGCATCTCTCGCGGTGTATTAAAGTTTGGAAAACCCGGGATGCCATGTTTGCAGACGACGGTCTGCTTGTCTTACAGTCAGTGTGCACCTGGTCACAGCGGAAGAGCCGAGCTCTTAACCAGAGTACAGGTGGATCCGAGGTCTTGTTCCTGATTAAGATCAGGATGGAGCAGGTGATGGATATAGAAGGTGTAAGGATTATACATTTTGTAACGCACTTTATATTTAAGCAAATCCCAAGTTGCTACATTAAAAAATAAATGTAGAAAATAAAAACACATAGAGAGCATAAAGGATGTGAGTTCAGGCTGCAGATTTACGACGCTAGCTGTTGACCAAAGCTGAGGTAGTTAGGGCACCTGAGGAGAACCCGGGCCAGATCCAGGACCTCTCGATGCGATTATAGATGCCCTCTGACCCCCCCCCCCTCCCCCCCCTCCTCCTGGAGGAGCTGTAGGTTGATGAAGGTGTGGGTTTCCATACTGGACCTGTTCTGTGACAAGCAGGAGCTCCTAGATGGTCAGTTTGATGGGCAGACAGATAGACGCATGGATGAATAAACCGTTGCTTCAACAGAACAGCTCCTGTTTAGTAGTTTGTTACTTTAATGTATGTTTTTTATCCATCCGTCCATCCTGGCCGTCTGTCTCTCCATCCGTTTTTTTTTCTTTCCATCCTCTCCATTCTGTCATCCATCCAGATGAGTCCCTCAGAGACCGAGCTCAGGTCACTCGTGTGGCTTTGTGTGTGTTTTCTTCATGCTTCGCTCTGTATGTGTGTGTGTGTGTGTGTGTCCTTTATCTTCCTATCTCTTCATGGCTCTGCTGTTATGTGTATGTACAACAGTATGTGTGTGTGTGTGTGTGTGTGTGTGTGTGTGTGTGTGTGTGTGTGTGTGTGTGTGTGTGGATGTGACAGACTGTGAAATGGTGCGTAGTAGCACCTGGGCCCTTCAGTGTTGATTGATCGGCTTGGTCATGTGGAAGAGTCCCATCTGGCCAGCCACGCTACTGTGTGTGTGTGTGTGTGTGTGTGTGTGTGTGTGTGTGTGTGTGTGTGTGTGTGTGTGTGTGTGTGTGTGTGTGTGTGTGTGTGTGTGTGTGTGTGTGTGTGTGTGTGTGCTGCAGAGAGAGAGCGCTTGTTTGTGTGTGAGAGGTGAGAGGGAGTGATAGAGATGTGCAGCATTAAATAGTGTGTTTATTGTGAAGGAGGGAGGGAGAAAGAGCTCTCCGGTTATAACTGTGACACCCAGAGGCCAAAGATGAACTGGATTTTATCATCTGAAAGAGAAACTGGGAGCCTTATAGGAAATTTTCCCAAGTAAAAAAATAAATAAATAAATAAAACAAACCATAAGACGCCCTCTGTTCGTGAAGGACAGAGCTCCGTTTTATCTGGCAGATAATGTGTTGCTGGAACCAGGTGGCAGCAGATTGAAGAAAACCAAATGTCAGATTTATACTTTTCAAATAAAGGCAACAGTCTTCAGTGGTTTTAACTAAGTTTCTTTTACCTGAGGTGTTTCATAGGCACGCGTTTGTTTCTAATGCTTATTAGTATTAGTATCACTTGTCACATTTCTTAACACTAACCCAAAACAGAAACCTGTATCTCCACGTTTGGATGCTTGTAAACTACGGTTTCATTCCTTTGTGAGGTCCAGTTATCTCCGGTTCTAACGGGAAGGTTCTGCTGTCCAGTGTTTCTCACACCAATACTATCCTATTCATTTATAAGATTACTATAAGCTTATTATTGATGGGAATCGGAAATAATTTGCCAGGATGTGAAACAACTCTACACGGGTCTGACATCTTTTCAAAATAAAACTCCCTCCTAAATTAGGTGGGCTTTTATTCTGAAATATGTTTAATCATCCCACCTCATGGAGAGTAAATGAATGAAGGAAGACGTGTAGCATTTATACTTTTATTGAACTGCTGTTATAAAACTGGTATAAATGTGAAACTGCCATCTATGGTGTCTGAGAGAAACCAGCCCACAGCATGATAGACCCTCCACTATACCCCACAGTGGGTGTCGCGCCCTTCTATGTTCCAAAAACCAGAATTTCCAACATAGGCCGTGGGTGGTAACAGGTGGTTTGATTTGCACGCACTTCCGACTTTATTGTTTTGTAAAAACGAATGTGATTTATTTCTTGAAAAAGTAGAGACAAAATAATTACTAAAAAATTTCATGCAACTTAGTTGAAAACAAAAAATCTCAATTTGATGTTTTAAGCTCTAAAAAGTGGTCAAAAAATAATTTACAAAACCTCCCGTCAACACACCAGACATTTACCAAACAATAGCCAAGCACCCTGTGTTCTTAATTACTCAAATTAATGGGAGGGTCTAACAATTAACAACGTGATCCTAACGACTAATTCCAAATACAAAAAATAATTACAAATTTTGGTTCTAAACTAGATTAAATATATTCTAACTACACAAAGAAGAAAACTAAATGGGTAGAAATTACAATCCACAAAATTGATCATGAATGGCCACAGCTGTGGGTAGGAGGCGCTTTAGCACACATTCATGCTTTCTTTTCCCAGCAGAGCCACCTGGAGTGGGAGCTTAAGTAAAGTTTAGCTTCCTCCACCCTGTTTATGTTTGTGATGGTGGGACAGAAAGGGCTTTTTTTTCTCGCCATGTTTCCCAATTTAAATGTTTTTACAGAGACTTGTTGACCCCAAGGTGCCATTTTTACGGCCGTTCTTTAACAGCAAGCTTTGGATTTATTTATTTTTCACCTCTTTTACCTTTCTGCTTTTTCTGCCTTTCGCTTCATTTTTTTTCTGACTGTAGCTGAATAGATTAGTTTAGACCAGCAGCCTTTTCCTAACGTATGAAGACCAACATCATGGCATGCTCTCTCGTCTTTCTTTTTCACACAGACGGATAGCAGAAATGTGTCGTGTCACAATCATACCCCCCATAAACAGCATTACTGGTTACCAGTTTCTGAGCTCTCTGATCAGCTTTATTAAGTAAACTACACATGTTCTAATAACAGGGGATGCCAGTAACGATAAGACAAGTGATTTTGTTTAAAAAAATAATAACTTGAAATGGATTTTTTAATTTATACTGAATAAATGTTCTCATATAAGAAGTTTCTTTTCCTGAATTCTTCAGGGTCAGATTATGCTGCTGTGATATCACATTGGTTTATTTTAAGGCTTTTTATACAATCGTAGTGCCTCTAAGTGTGGAGAATTGTTTTAGGTTACCTATATTTTTATTATATTTGGCTTTTAATATTTTTCTGCTAAAGATGGTTCTGCAGAGTCAAAAACAAAACAGTTATAGTGAAAAATGACAAATACCGAAAACTCAAGTTATGTTGGATAAAACTTCCCCATTGCACATTTTTGGGATAGTTTTACAGCCATGAAGTCCAGATTAATTGAGATTGCCTGTGTGTCATTTTGGTCATAAGGGATTTAAGTTCAATTCAAGCAGCAGAGCTCCAAAATCTGAATGGACACCAGGGTTAAAGTATTAAATGAACTCTAGTTTAAAGGTCAGTAATAATGTTAATGGTTTGAAGATCCTGCCATATTATTTTGAATTGCACATTTTCACATAAATATTTGTTTTAAAAAATCTAAAAAAAAAAATCAACAATAGTGAAAATTCAAAAGCTTATAGCCTTAGTTCAAGGTGTATTAATCTTTTTCATAGTTTCATCTCATTGTTTTTCTTTAGTGATACACAAAAGGAGAGCAATGAGTGTTTTTAACGTAGACATTCAGGTGTTTGTCCTTCATCATATTAACTTTAAAGTGGTCGTAATACGTTTCAGCCATATTTTATCATTCTAGTTCCACAGAATTATGCATCCAAAGCTGGAAAACCCTTCTACTAGCTTTTTAAAAAAAATAAATAAACAAGTTTGGGTTAAAATGTAGGCTGGGGAATTAGAGCTTAAATGTGAAAAGTAATCGGAGACAAAAAGGAAAGCAGATGCTGGTAGAAACTAAGACAGAGAGACAGATTAGGAGAGTGTAAGACAGAAAAAGAGTGTTTTTTTGAAACGAAGCCAACTGATAATTAATGCCTCTGACATCACGGTGTTCTAATTAAGCCTGGCATTCATTAAGCCAAGTGTGTGTGTGTGTGTTGTAAGGGGGGTGTTGGCTACTAGCTTTAAGGAAGGGGGATATGTTAAGTCTTCATTGTTACTCTTTTTTTAAACAAAAGAAAAAACAGAAGTGGAAGAAAGAACCCAATCTGAGTTTAGAATCGGCAGCGACGGCGGTGTACAAAGTTCAGATGAGGCTGCCCGGCGTATGGCAGCCATGTTGGATGTTTGCTAGTAGCGTTAATCACAAACTGCTAATTGTACAGATTTGCTGGGGTTCCTTGAAATGATGATCCAGTTGATAGTTTTTATTCTTCAAGTGCTGCTGCTTCAGCTAGATGATAACTATCTGGCTAAGCTGCCATGTGACGTCTCCCTGTACTGCAGTTGATTTGTTTTGTTTTTTTATCTAAAACTTATCCATAGACACCAGAAAACTGTTATCTTTGATTATGCGACAACATCTTAACTAGTATATAACTGGCTAATAGTTAAAGAGGTAGGATATTAACGATTTATGTTGAAATTACATAGGGCTAATGGGCAAAAAGCTAACCTATTAGGTTAAGAAATTAAATTCAATTTTATTTATATAGCGCCAATTCATGTCATCTCAAAGCACTTTCCAAAGTCAAATTCAATCAGATTATACAAATGATAGATAACAGACCATGCTGTCACTAACTGGGAACCCCAACACAAAATGTAGCTACTATTAAATATTTGATTGGAAATATTTTAGTATTTTTAACGCTGTTATCCAGGGGCCTAAGCACCAGAAACAAGCTAATCTTTGACATAAAAAATTAGCTTAATAGGCCACATGTAAACTGGCAAGGCACATGTGAGAGGCGTGCCGATCTGTGTATCAGTGTATGAATGTGTGCTTGTTTTCTGGGTTTAACTGAGTCAGTTTGGCTCCAGTGTAGTAAAGCGCTTTTAGTGTTAAGAGAGCTAAGAGGCTAGGCCCCCACTTTAAAGCTAACTGGCTTTGCTAAAAGTGACTATTTTGGCTAGCATGTTATGGCAAACGAGCTAGGCTAAAAGGCTAACTTAAGTGTAACTCACCCCACAATCAACCGTCTCAGTGCTGCCCTCTCATCGTTGAACGATGCAGTTGAATTTTCCTATTGGTTCAAACGGTGCCTGCTTTCGTCATCATAGCCCCGCGTTCAGGTATAAAGCATCAGAAACGCGCCCCGTCGCCCCTGCAGCGATTCAGACTCAGGAGTTGGAGCATTGATCGGCAGTGTTTAGCGTTTGTCACTGCTTTAAACGTTAGCCTACCACAGCAATAATGCTGCTAACATCACTTTACCCTCGGAAACTGCACCCATTCTGTCCTACAACGCCTCCGCAGCTCCAGCTTCTGTCTGGTTTCCTTATATAGGACATTTTGACCAATCTGTATAATCTGACCCAATCTGTATAATATGATTGAACTTGATTTTGTAAAGTGCCTTGAGATGACATGTTTCATGATTTGGCGCTATATAAATAAAATTGAATTGAATTGAATTGAATTGCTGAGTCAGCGTATTTTCTCTGCGTGAGAAACGTCATGTATGGCGTGAGTATGAGTGAAGTCAGGAAAATGTGTGTGTCTCACGCTGATTGCGTGAGACTTGATAGCTCTGCCAAGTCATTCGTTATAGCTGCTGTGAAATTTAGATTTTTTATTTTTATGTAAAGTTTTTCCAGGTCGTAGGCCTAACTAGAAAATAACTGGGCTGGTTCAACAGCTAATCGCTAACTTTCTAGATGGCTAAAAAAAATTCACTGAGCTAAGAATTTAAAATGAGAGAGGAGATGTTGGGACTCACAAAATTTAGTGGCTTTTAAATGAGCTAGCCATAAAATTTACAAATATTTAACTCAAACTGATTGGATGAAGTGAAACAGACCTGAGATTAAAGGGGTCACAATAACATGGGATCAAATTAAAATTAACTAGATAATGAATAAGGAAACAAATCTAGATTTGGTTAAAGACTAAAAAGACAAGAGATGTGTTAAAAGTCAAGGGCAAACAAGGTGTAAAACCAGGTGCGTTGACGCAGGTTCTGGAAGAAGTGTTAAATCACCTGGGAAGCAACAGGGATGGAGTGACCGGGATAAGGTACCAGATAAAAAGTAAAGTTTGGTGATATCTATCCGTTTTTCTGATCGGAGGATTTTCAGATTGCTAATTAGGCATGGAGGGCTAGCCATCGACAGCTGCATTCATCATCATAAAACGTAATAATTAATGACATTCCAACAAAGAAAAATATGCAAATGAGCTCCCCTCATTAGCATTTTCATATTCAGCTCCCATAATGCTTTTGCTGACAAGGTTGTAATTAATGAAAATTCATGTCTCTTAGCTGAGGTCTAGATTGGATCACATTCATTCGCAATCCCCCAAACGAGAAGTGCAGGGGGGGGGGGGGGGGGGGGGGGGGGATAAAAAACACAACGGGGATCTCTGCCAAGTTTTTAGTGAGACGAGCGGGAGGGGCACGAGAGGGAGGAGACCGAGGAAAATGGTGGTGGAGGAGGAAGGCAGATGGCAAAGAGAGCAAAAGAGATGAGGAAATGAAAAGAGAGGGAGAGAGGCCGGCGCTGATGCAGAAAGTTACGGTAAAACGTGCAGCGAGACATGAAAAGACAAACCTGTAAGAGAGGAACAGAGAGGAGGAGTGGTGCAGAAAAGAGAAACTGTTAAAAAAAAAGGTTATGGTGATGTAATGTTTCTGTAACGACGTGATTACACCAACAGCAAGTTACGCTGTTGCAGCAACGCGACAACTTTTAGTATTAATGTTGCAATAATTGTTCTGGTAACAATGTAGCAAAGATGGACTTTATTCTTCTACTGATAAAATAAAAAATAATAAAACTGTGAGACCTCTTTCAAAACGCGTGTGTATGTGTTTCCTCAAAAGTGAATTCATTTTAAATCAATGATGATCATTATAATATTTTTATTTTGGCAGATATGCCTTTACATTGTCTCACGACAGTGATCAAATATCAAATAATAAATAAGCATTTTAAATCCAAAATGTATCCGACTTCATTCCGTGTTTTTGTAGCAAGGATGCAGTTCTTAAATTTCAAGATGGAAACAGACAAACAAATTTGTTCACTGGCGATCCAATAAAATTCAAGAGGTATAATATAAAAAGATATTTATAAAATATCTTCCTTTTAAAATAAACAAAAGTAGTTAACCCCAACAAAAAAAACTCATTAAATAAAGTCCATTTCAATCCGGTTAGAATCCAGTTCACAGTAGATTTAAAATTAGGGTCATTTTAAAATAAGGCTTTTGCAAGTTTCAGACACTTAGATTTATGAAATTTTAAGATTATTTTTAATGTAAAGCCAACATGATTAAAATAACAATAGGCCTTCTAAGTCATTATATAGAATTTAACTTAATTACTCAGGCAAAGTAAATATAACTGTGTCTGTTTAACTTGGTGGGTTCTGGTTCTGGTTCTGGTTCTGGTTCTGGTTCTGGCCGGTAACCCTCGTGGTTTTAAACTCAGCGCCATGTAAGCCTCATAACCACTTACTGACGATGGGTTTTAATACATTCAAGCCAAACTTCAGAAAAATGACACTTTGCCATGATGAAGCAGCTGATGACATCACAAGAACATTTAGATTTGATTTGCTTAAATGTGCAACGAGGCATTTTCAGACGAGGAAATCTGCTAATAGCAAAAATTAAAACTGACAAATCAGCAAACAGACAAAATGAAACCTTTACATTTAACCTCAAACGGCAAATTTTGACATGTTTGATATTCTTTTTCAAGTTGAAACCCTGGATCACCTCATCAAACTATTTTTGTTGTTTAACTGAGAGAAACCTCCAGGGATGGAGTCTGGTCAGCACATGCTCAGTAATCCTGCAGTTTCTAACGCCTGATGATGCTTTTTAACCTTTTAGCAATCCAGTCACATTAGAAGGTGAACTGCACCAACATTTGGTGTGATTCACTATTATATTGTTAGGATATAAAGGTATAAAGTGAAGGAATAATGCTTGACTGATGTTGTAAATGGGTGCAATGTTAGAAATCTTGTTTTCAACAGTAAATATTCAGATTTCAGAGGTCAGAATGAACTTATTTACCTCCAAGTGCCCAACTGTTATCGTGCAATTACAGATTTTTTAAAAAAACTCTTAGTTGTATAAAGCAGCCGCAGAATTAATACATTTTGTCAAAACTACACAAAATATCCGGTATTTATTTAGCTTAACGTGATCCATTCTGAGGCGCTGACCAACCTACGAGGTTTATTTCACTTCCCTCATTTTCTAACAATGTTACATAAAAAAATATCTTTCACAGACATGTTGGATATTCTCCAAAAAGTGCGTAATTTAAAAATTCCACCTTGTATTCTGCATTAAAACCATCTTAAGTCGGCTATTTAAAGGGTTGATGTAGCTCAAGAATCTCCTGCTTCAGGCGGATTTTAAACAGCTTTTTATCAGACGTTTCAGTTTCTGAAGGTCTGGGAGAACCTGGGCGTGTTGTCGTTAACGGGACGCCTCGCGTGGACGCCGTCAGCTCGCCTTTTCTCCCGCCGTCCGGTCTGGAGCGGGGGGGGGGGGGCAGCGTCACACCGAAGCTGCGGCTGGTCAGCAGGTGTCAAACAAGCGGGAACCGGATCCTAACGAGCGCCGTTGCCAACTTCGCCGCAGCGTGTAATCCTCCTGACTGCGTGTGGAGGGTTAAAAGTCAGTAAATGTAATTGACTCGAACAGAGAGGAGATGGAGGGAAAGACCAGGGAGGGGCGGGAGGAGATGGTCCTCGTGTGGAGGGGGGGGGGGGATGCCGTACACCTGTGAAAACGTCAGAGCCTCGCCGTGTGTGTGTGTGCGCGGCGGCTGTGGTCTGACAGCTGAACTAATAATAATCTCCTGCTCTTTACTTCTTGCAGCAGCAGCTTGTTACCGTCTTCATCGTCTCCGGTCACAACATCTGACTTGCCGTTGAGTTTGCAGTGACCGTGCATCCGATTCACGGCGTGCAGAATTAACTTTAATGCTCTTTCTTTAAATCGGGCAGCGCTGAGAACGGCAGGCCACATAAAGCAGCTCTGTTCTGTGTGTGTGTGTGAAATGTTGGCAGCAGATAGCAGTCGCCCCCTGGGCTTTGCCAACGTGGCACTGCCCCCTCTGCAGCAGCATGGCACAGTCTCCCTCTTTGTTGTGAAGCTGGCGCTCTCTCTCTCCATGTGTGTGTGTGTTGTTTTCTGCTCTGTATATTATCAAAAAAAAAAAAAGAACCAACATTTAATAAAATAACAGTGTTTCAGTGTGGGAAAAAGTAGCTTTTGGATGTGGAACAGTGATTTCCAGTCAAATATATGCACAGCGACGCAGGTTTTTGCTGCTTTTTAAAAAAAAAAAAGAGAGAGATTCAGTTTAATTCAGTTTAATTCAGCTGAAACGCTGCCCGCGCTTAAATGTCGCTTTGTTGAAGAATCCTGAGAGGATCTTTGGTCTGGAGCTAAAATCAGCCGTCTGGGGTCAGCGACCAAAGACAATGAACGCACCCAGTGACAAACATCACTGTTGGAGAAATTTATGGAGATCTGTCATTCAAATGCAATCAGTTTTTCTTGCTGCGGAGCAAATGAGGTGCTATATTTTTTGTTTTTTTAGCGATTCAGATAAAAATAGGAAGCAATGATGCCGAGGTCTACTTCATGGATGTTCTCTTTAAACACTGAACCGTCTTTCTTCAGACGTAAAGAGTTAACGCGTGTTAATGCAGCTGCAGACTTCCATCTTTTGTCTGTAGCTCATCCATGCAGGGTTGCTGGTGCTTATCTCCAGCGGGCAGCTATTGAGCAAGAGGCAGGATCATCATCCCAATTAGACCAATTAATCTAACAGTGGTGGTTCTGGACTGTGGGAGGAAGCAGGAGTACCCGGAGAGAACCCACGCATGCACAGGGAGAACATGCAGACTCCATGCAGAAGAAAATAACCCAGGCTGGGATTTGAACCCAGAACCTTCAAAAAGTTCAAAAAGGTCCTTCTAAAAGCATGAAAATAGAGTTTCAGTCTGCTACGGTCATGCTTTCCTCCTTTAGCTGAAAACATGCAAAAACGTGAATCTGTTTAAGAAGATGTTTTTTAAAAAAGCACCGTTTATTATACCTGGTTAAAATGCGTACATTATATAGGGCGAGTAGTTTCCATCCTGTACCGCCTTTGGTTATAAAGGACTTTATATAAACCCAATTCAAACCCCGCAGGATGTGCAAAAGGCCTCACTGGATGAATAAGTTTTGAGCAGATTCAGGTGAGAAGAGGCCCGACTCTGGGGCAGCTGCAGCAGAAGCACGCTCGCCTCTATGTTTACGGCAGGCTGGATCCCGAGACGTCCAGGTAGCCGATGGAGCGAAGGTGAGAAGTTAACGGAAAATAAGGAGGAAGCAGCGCCCCTCCTCCCCTCGCTGTCACCTGGATCATCAGTGCTGCACAGCAGAATCAGATAAATGTGCAGGTCTTGGCATTCCAAGTGTGTTGCAGCTACTTCATCTTATCTCCAGCAGCCCTCCAGTCTGAGTCGAGGTGTTCTCTTTGCGGTTTCGTCTAAACTGAACATGTTTATGTTGTGTGAACAGATGTTTCCTGTGGTAAGCTTTTAGGTAACAGACTCACCATCTCCCTCTTTCTCTCTCTCTCTGTGTCTGCGCTGACACCAAGCAGGAGGGGGTAGGAGCAAAAAGCCTTTTTTTGTTGGTTTCATCTTAACTGTTGTCACTTTGTGCAGCTGAAATTCTTGGTAGTTTGTTTTGTATTTTGTCCGTTTTGGTTCCTGTTGGCTGCAGCCATGAGAAGGAGACCCTGGAGGAGCTTCTGCCCTGAATGTTAGAATAAAAATGACCTCTCCGTGAATTTTAGTTTGCCTCGTTGTTCTGGATTCTCTGGTTTTTCTGTCAAAAGTCTGAACCAGTTAACGAAATTCGAGAATGATTGCCGCCCAGCGGTGGCGGTTGATGGAGAATTCAAGTTTTTATTTTTAATTAGAATTAAAATTATTCCAAACATCTTAAAATCTTCTTATAATGTAAAATGTTAGTTTACAAAGCAACGTATTTGTCAAGTGTTAACCACACTAAATGCTTAACTTACCGTAGTTAGGAGAACATGTATCCAGGGACTTTTCCTCTTATTGCAAAGACTAAAAATGTTTCTAAATCTTTCAATCGAGACCAAAAGAGTTTGCAAACATGATCCCTTACTTGTCCCACGTAACAAAAAGTTTACACACCCCTGAATTAGACTTCATTAACTTCGCTGCTCCCAACAAACTCAACAAGTTGTTTACATCCCTGCTGTTGTTGGACAGTTTTTCCATTTTTTGCAAATAGTTTGTTGCTGTTTTTTTTATTCACAATTATACACGTGCATTGTTCTACCCTTCTGTGTCACCGTATTCATAAGTTGCTCTTTTCATTTAATCTAAAGATGCCATTTTTAATAACTCTACAATATTTCTTCCGCTGTTGTGTTCACCTGAATTTCTGCGCTGTAGGACAATAAAAGATTATGCAATTTTTATTTTTATTCATCCAGAGGCATGTGGTCTTCAGAGTCCAAAAAATAATTATTCATAATTTCTGATGCAATGACCTGCTCAGATAGAAGATGGTACATAGGAGAAGAGTTAATGCTGAACAGAGTAAAGGGAAGAAGTATATGAACAGAAAGGGCTTTAAATCAAGGATAACATAATAAAAGTCAAGTTGTGGCTCTTCAGACACATTCCTTATAATTTAAATTGCACATAGAAGCATTTGTTCTGGTCCTCTACCATGGAGGCCATTTTTGCCCAATTCCTCTTTCTGGTTGCTGAATCCTGACCTCTGACCCTAACTTAGGCAGTAGCTATAAACGTGCACAACATTTCACGATTGGGTTTAAAGCTATTTGGATTGAAAAGTCTAAAAATAATCAGACTGTACCGTTTATATGGGCACACAATCAATTAATCCGATCATAATCCACGTTTATACGCATCTGGCTTTACTCAGAATAGAACCCCTCTGACACGCGCAGTTAACATGTATCCCTAAAAAACCACAGAAGAAGAAGAACTTCCGTCTTTGCTGAACAATAGAAAAAAGAGCAAAAACGAAACAAAAAGCAAACAAAGCGGTATTATCTGAGTTTGTTTGTCTTCTGAGCGCCCAGGCTGGACTTTCACCAGGTTCTAAGTATGGTTTAAACGTTACTGAATAAATAACAATTTGGAGCTCTTTTAATGTTTCACACAGAAAGGTTGTATCTGGAGTCCGAGATGTTTTGCTCCCGACGTTTTACCGCCACTTGCCAACGTGGAAATACGTCATGTTGACTTCAGGCGCACAGACACCCTGGTCAGTTTGTCACATTCAGAATAACTTAATCCTGACAAGCGTTTATATGCATGTTGATCAGATTATTAATCGGTATAAACCACCCCTCTCGATCAGATTACAATTTCATTCCGATTGAGTTTAATCTGATCATCATATTCCGATTGACGTGTTTACGTGACGCATTGTTATTCCGATCGGCTCTTTATTCCGATAAATGTATCCAATGAGACCTGCAGAGCTTTAGATGTTGTTCTGGGTTCTTCTGGGACTTCTGGGGTAGATCTGGTGGGTCGGTCTCTCCTGTGATGGTTCTCCGTTGTTCCGTGTTCTCTCCATGTGTGGATCATGGTTCTCACTGTGGTTCTCTGGGATCTGTGACCCATTCCAAACTGATAGATGTCAGATTTTCATCTGTTCTTGAATGTCTCTAGATTGGGCCATATGTTGCTTTTTGAGGTACTTTCCGCCTACTTCATGCTGTCAGACAGGTCCTGTTCAAGAGATTTTTTGATTCTACAGATGGTTCTCACTGTGGTTCTCAGGAGTCCACGGCCTTAGAAGTGGATCCCATTCCAAAGTGATAGATGTCAAGGTTTTTGTCTCTAATATGTTCTTGAAGTTCTTTAGTTGGAGCCATAGTGTTCTGCCCTTTGAAATTTATTTGCCTACTTCGTGCTGTCAGACGGGTTCTGTTTAAGCCGTTTCCTTTCTTCAGCAGGTGTGGCAGTAATCGGGTCTGGATGTGGCTGGTGAAGAAGAACCAAAAATGTAATTTATTCAAAACGTTTTTTCGTATCAGGTTACATGTTTGATTTTAAAACTTTTAAAACATAAACATTTAGGGGCGTGAAAAGAAATCCGCAAGGGAGCAAATACTTTTTTTTCATGCATTGTGAGTTTAAATGACATTAATTGATTCCTTTTCCATGTTGGGTCCTATTTTTTTGACTCTTATGAAATATGACCGAGTCTTTTTTTTTTAAGAAAAAAGACATATGACCGATTCTGACCTCTGACCCGACCAGAATAACCGTGGGACCTCCTTCTGGTAGATACGATTGACTGGATTCACACAGCCAGACCTTTGAGCAGAATAAGGAATATGAATTTAAATCCTCAGTTGTCAGAGCAGACATGAGACGTCCCAGAGGCAGGTCTCGTGTAAAGGCCCGGAGAAACGACGAGCACCCAGCAGAAATCCACCGACTGTCAGTTCAGAGCAGAAGGTGAGGGTTGATGTCGAACACATCTACTTGGAAAGGATTATAGAGACACTCCTGACTAAATAAAAATGGGTTTTCTGGAGCCAGAAGAACGTCTGATGCACAGAAAATCTTTTCTATATTGTTATTTACATAAAGCACAAAGCAGAATGCAGATGAAGAACTCGCACCTCAGTGTTAATGCTCTACATCCTCCCTCCTTTTCCCTTCTCTCTCCGACAGTAGCCTCGTTCTCTCCCACTCTGGCTCGCTACTTCTCTGGACCATATGGCGTACCATGGTACATTTAGCTTGTCAGTGATAATGGATGACCATGGAAGCCCAGTTTTGCTTTAAGCGCTAGCTTGCTGCTTGCCGTCTCGCTGTGTGTGTGTGTGTGTGTGTGTGTGTGTGTGTGTGTGTGTGTGTGTGTGTGTGTGTGTGTGTGTGTGTGTGTGTGTGTGTTGGATGATGTCTGTGGGATGAGGGATCATGAAGCAGGATCGGCCCTGACGTTCACTTAACACACACAGAGACACAATAAAAGCGAGCTGGTCCACGCTGCTGCCGCTTACTGGCCGTTTGCTTCATCCGACAAATCTGATTGGCTGTTATCAGCAGTGGATCCTCTTTTTTTGCAGTTTTCACAACACAAACAGAGGGAGTGATCAGGTGGTCACCGCTCCGAATAGATGATGCTTCTCTGTCAAACTGTCATGTTTTTGTGGTGAACGTCTGAGAGAAAACTCTCAGGAGGCTATGAGTGGATTATTGAAAAACAAGAGAAAGGAGAAGCCCGGTTCTGCTGTGTTTGGGGAGGGGTGGGGGGGGGGGATTGATCATGGAAAAGGGAATCACTTACTGAGAGAGAAAAGGTAACAGATGAGTGGAGCGCATCGACGTGAGTTCATCTTACTGGTCTGTAGTAGATACGCTGGAGCCAGGGAGGAGTCCAGGTGTTGGTCCAGTTCTTGGTCCAGGTGTTGGTACAGGTTTCTGTCCAGGTGTTGGTACAGGTCTAGGTACAGGTGTTGGTCCAGTTCTTGGTCCAGGTCTAGGTCCAGGTGTTGGTACAGGTGTTGGTACAGGTGTTGGTCCAGTTCTGGGTCCAGGTGTTGGTACATGTGTTGGTACAGGTTTCTGTCCAGGTGTTGGTCCAGTTCTTGGTCCAGGTGTTGGTACAGGTGTTGGTACAGGTTTCTGTCCAGGTGTTGGTCCAGTTCTTGGTCCAGGTGTTGGTACAGGTTTTTGTCCAGGTGTTGGTCCAGGTCTAGGTACAGGTGTTGGTACAGGTTTCTGTCCAGGTGTTGGTCCAGTTCTTGGTCCAGGTGTTGGTACAGGTGTTGGTACAGGTTTTGTTCCAGGTGTTGGCTGGTTTTCATGCAAACTCTATGGTGGCGTTGAGAGGTTTCACAGATCTGGCGAGGCGCGTTCTGAAGCGTTTCGCGCATCAGTCGCTGTCCGTTTGGAGATTTCACGCCTCTGACGCACGTAAAGTACGTCCAAAGCGGCAGAAACAAGAGTTGAGAGAATTTGAACGCTAGGAGGCTGAGGCGGCACATCGACCAATCAGGGAAGCTCAGCTTTGTGACGTAAGGGTGTATTTTATCACAGGACGAAACGACCAGGAAGAACCCGGGAACTTTTATAAAGAAAAGACTTCTGGAGCAAGTGGTGAAATTTACCAAACTCTGAACGCCTCTAAATTATCGGGTGAGTCCAGACACGGCACACAACCAGCCAGGTCGCTAATAAATGCATCGGTTGGAGTTCACAACTTTATTAGATTGAAATTTGTTTTTTACATATATTTTTTTTTAAAAAACAACACAGTTTTAGCTTAATTTTCTAAAAGACGTCTCAGGAAAAGTTGTAAATCTTACAGAAAGTTGTTTTAGTTCTATGGATAAGTTTGAACTGATATGTTCAGTGGTTTTAGAAAGTCGCTGGTAAAATACCAGAGTTCTCATACTTAAAAAAAACTGAGATGAGGATGAATAATTTCCAAATGTTTTACACCTTTAATGTGACATGAACTAAAAAAACAAATACATCTGTCAGAGATGCAACTACGATAATACTAGTGTAAACAGCTTTACACCAGTGGATTCTGTTGATTAAAACGTTTTGTGATAAGGGGCGATAGAAGTCTTTACAACAAAACAATAAACTCTACAGGAACATAAAGCCTTCAATGGTCGCTTACCTGCTGCTGGATTTTTAAGTCGGGTCTAAATTCCTTTCTCCGCTTTATTTCCTCCTGCAAAAGCCTGGTGAAATTATTATTTTATAAATAAATTACCAGATATTCTTTCTGTGCATCTAAACTGCCAGGAGTGTGACCCGATGGACAGGTACTAGGAATTTATTCTGATTGGACGAAGAATGAAACAAAATGCTCTGATTGGCCACAGGAGTGGAGAGCTGTGCCACAGGGAGACTGTTAGAATGACCAATTAGAGACCAGCATGAAGTCATGTGGAAGCAAAGTGTTACAAAGATAGTCACACGCTCATCATTTGCCAGATTAGTCCAGATTAGCCCAAAATTAAATAGGAATGCTGAAAAATAAAAAAGCAGACACATTGTATGAGAGAAAAGATCGTATTTTGAAGGGGGCGTCCCCCCGCCCCCCCTAGCGCCCCCTATTGACAGGCCACCACTGCTTCACACTAACGTTTTTGAGGCAGGCTCCCAAGATGTGTTGTAGGTAAGTAACTGCTGAAAAAGGACCAAACAAAGCAGGAAATATTGATGAACTTGACCAGATTGAATAAAACGAGCGATTAGTGATGCACCACATGTCGACATCAACGTTTCAGGGTCGGGGTTGACCATGTGGTTTTCGTTTGGTCACGAGATGGTGATTCGATTTTAATTCAGAATTAGATATATATGAGAAATATATGCCTTTGTATAAATCCAAAAGGTTTGTTAAAGATAACAGGGCAACCATCTTCTTCTTCTGATTCTTCTGGCCGCGTCACCGCCCTCTACAGGTTCCTACCTGCATTGCATATAATTGAACGTATCCGGTCTGATGCGGGTATTTAAACGTATCCGGTCTGATGCGGGTATTTAAACGTATCCGGTCTGATGCGGGTATTTAAAGTCTTTTCAGTGAGCTGGCAGCCCTCAGCACCATAGTCTTAATTCAAAGTTTCCATGTTGTTTCTGTATGTAGACGCGGCGTAATCGTAGGAGACAGGGCGCTGACCCGAGAGCCCATAAAAAGCAATGCCAAGATAGGGGACTGGGTGCGCCATACTTTTAATTTCCTTTAGGGGTGTTAATTGGGTTTTTAAAATCATTAAAAAAAATCTAAAATTTTTCAATTTCTCTGTTTTTCCCCTCATTTGCACCTAAAGAGTGTTTAATTAAATGTGCGAAGAAAAAGTTTTTTTAGTCCAATTGCTGGGATAAAATTTTCGTAATAAAAACTGATGAAATTAATTAGCAATAAAATGATTTTAACAGGAAGAGGATCAAATTTAGGAACAAGTGGCTGAAAATGTTGGGGGGGGGTTCAGATTTATGTCTCGTTGCCTAACGCTGGTGTTGGTTGGTTCCTATGGCAGCAGACGGGGGTAAATTGGTGGCTTGGCGTTTCTTTTTGCCGTGT
The DNA here is from genome assembly GCA_037039145.1 of Fundulus diaphanus. NCBI lineage: Eukaryota > Metazoa > Chordata > Actinopteri > Cyprinodontiformes > Fundulidae > Fundulus > Fundulus diaphanus. The sequence goes on along the minus strand of CM073141.1, from coordinate 2,973,231 downwards.
TTCCAGGCCTTAGCCAGGAGAAAGCAGAGGGCACGGCCCCCGCTGGCACGCTCTGAATGAGGAGCGAGCTGCTGCTGCCTAAAACCGGCCCCGATCCCAGCCTCTCAAACAAAGCAGTGTGATACCGTCACCGTGCATCACCTAATGCAATCACTTCTTCTTCCAAATCCTTCTCTTTTCCCCCCCGCTTTTAGCAGTTTGTGCATGTGTGGCTCGGCGATGGATACTTTCCAGAGTGTGAAGCAAATCAACGAGTTCTCAGCAGGTGGGATTGGGGAAGGTGGCGACCAGCGGAAAACAGACTGAGAGAAGGTCAGGAGAAAAATCTCGAGTGTAGCTGAGATAAAAACAGTTATTGTTAGTCTAAGATTGAATGAAAAAACAGTCAGAGGATTTATTTTGGTTTAAATAGCCCAGTTTTAGGGGCTTGTTTTGGGATTACACTCAAGAAAATATTAAAATTAAAATGCAAGATTGTAGATAGATAGATAGATAGATAGATAGATAGATAGATAGATAGATAGATAGATAGATAGATAGATAGATAGATAGATAGATAGATAGATAGATAGATAGATAGATAGATAGATAGATAGATAGATAGATAGATAGGTTTATTAATGCAAACAGAGTTTTTTTTTACTTCTGTTCCATTTTCCTTTCAATCTAAAACCATTTTAAGTAGAAATATATCAGATTTGGTGGAAAATAAGAAGAATAAACTGAACGTTTCAGTTTTGGGTAAAGTGCCACTTGTCTGTTTTTCATCTTAACTGTTTGATTTGAGTTTTATATTAACACAAACCGCACCGGTAAACGTTATTTCCATCCTGCAGCTGAGATCTTCTGGGCGATCTCAGGTTTTTCCACCCAACTGTTGTCATTTCTTTCTGCTTCAGATGTAGAAGCGCGGTTAAAAGTTTCCATCAGCTCATCGTGGGCATGAAGGTCTTTCATTTGGGGCTTTTAATGGTTTATTTGAAAATTTTTTTATCCTCCCATCATTGAAAAATTGCACAACATAACACTGCACTGATTTTTCGTTAGACTCTGTAGCTGATTTTCTCCAACCGGTGCAGAATGAACATTTGGTTAATCGTCACTTAGGAAGCTGCGCCTCGGCAGCGGATTCTGGGAAAATTCGGCCTCCCTTCTGGTCGGACATCTTTATCAGTAGATTGTTTAAACGAGTCGGTTTAAAAAGCTTGAAGTTGGAGAAGATCATTGCAGCGGCTTCGTGTTATCCAGTCGGTCTCTGTCCGGGTTCTAACCAATTAGCTGGAACTTCATTAGAGCAGCACCATAGCATGACGCTGCCACCACCGTGCTTGGCAGTGGGGATGTTGCTCCCGGTAGGTTAGAAACAACCACACTGATTTCTACAAGCTTACTTCTTGTAACTGTAGCCAAAAAGCTACAGTTACAAGTTGGCTCGACCACGTGAGACGCTGCGAAGCTCAAATCTTTAACCCTCTCGGTTAAAGTAACGCCCACCTAGCTGCACTGGTCGTCACGTCGAGGCTGAACCTTGGTGCTTCCTGTGCGTCGTTCCGTCTTTGCTTCCACCCGAGCGGCCCACTTCGGGTCTTCCTCCACATCTTTGCGGAAACGCGACACATCTGAGTAGCTTCTAGCTGCGTACAGTTGGCTGGAGGTTCTGGGAATCTGTGGTGGTTTTGAAGAAGGGACGCTACCTTCTGCAGGCGATCCTGATTAACCATCAGAAGCTAACAGGCTTTAGTATTTTTGGGTCAAAAGGCTCCTGAGAAACCTTCAGGGGCCACATACACTGCAAAAGGGAACTAAAAATAAGTAAATATTTCTTAAAATTAGTGTATTAGTCCTTTATTTGAGCAGGTAAATAAGATTATCTGCCAATGAAATAAGTATTTCACCCCTAGAAAAAGATAATTAGACATACGGCACATGAAAGTGCATGAAAGTGCGAGTTTAAATGATTAGCAGATAATTTAAACTCGCAGCTCAAACCACGGACAAATTCACTCATTTCAAGAAAATTTTACTAATTTTATTTCCCTTTTTGCAGTGTATTACCAGATGTAGCTCTTATGTATAATTATGAGCTTCTACAATAAATGAAGACTTGTGCTCCCAGTTCCCGTATTAGAAAACAAACTCAATAATAAGGACTTGTCTCCCAGGAAGAAAAGGTTTAGTCCTTGACTTGTGCTGGTTTCTCTGCAGCCACAGCGGCGCTCGTCGGGTCTGACGCGGGAATCACCTCGCAGCGAAACTTGTTTATCCATATTTTACAGGTGCATGCAATTTCTGAGCCGTCCCTCCCTCCGCCGTCCCTCTGTCCAGCTATTTCCACCCTCACCGTTGTAATGTCAGCTGGGGTCTGGCCCGCTGTGAGGAGGCCTCTCTGATCACCGGCTCCAGAACAGTGTGTGGGAGCAGATATGTCATTATTTAGCTGCCAGGTGGCTGCACTGAAATCACACAGAGCTCATCAGTGCCGTGACGCGGCTCCCTCGTCTCCAGCTATAGGTTAGCCCTCATATTAGAGGCGTCCAGGTGTTCAAACGCTGTCACATTTGTCTAAATACAGGGATTATGTTGGGAGTCCGGCTGGAGAGCAGGCCTGTCGCTGAAGGCAGAGACGCAGCCTGGTCGAAGAAGAATGTAGGTGGCCTTCGCAGGTTGTTGCAGATCCAGCGAAAGTTTCTACTAAAGTCAACAAGTATTGTATTACCATGCTGAGAAAAAGTACTTTTTTTGTCCTAATTAAATGTTTCAGGTCAACAAACCACTTTTAAAATCAGAAAAAGCTGTTTTAAAATAATAATTTTGTTTATGAAGGATAGAAAAACCTACCTCACACTATGTTGAAATATAATTCCCCCTTTGTGGTGAATCATTAATTACCTTTATACCATGGTCTGGTGAATACTCGATTCTGATTGGCTGCAGGGTGTCCGTGGTAAAAAGTGGTAACGGCGAGACGCTGGTTAGTTTGGCAGTGCTTCATTTTAAATAGTTCTCTCAGCCGCTACTTGTGGAAAAACTTATGATTTTAAGGGTGAAAAAGTATTAATAATTGATTTTACATGTATTTCTTTTGTAAGTCACCATGATATAAGCGGGATAATGCCCTTCGAGGCGTCCATTATTCGAAATTAATGGACATCGGTTCATGCCTCCACGTTGTCCATTAATTTCTGATAATGGACGCCTCATTATCCCTCACATAATTAACCACACTTTTAGGATCAACTTCACAAACTCCACCCAATTCTTGACTAATCTGTAGAGTCAAAAGATCTCTTGAACAGGACCTCTCTGACAGCATGAAGTAGGCGGAAAGAACCTCAGAAAAACAACATATGGCCCAAATTAGAGAAATTCAAGAAAATCTCTGACATCCATCAGTCTGGAATGGGTCAAGGATCCATTTCTAAGGCTCTGGGACTCCAGAGAACCTCAGTGAGAACCATGATCCACACATGGAGAGAACCTGGAGCAGCGGAGAACCTTCCCAGGAGAGACCGACCCATTGGAATCACACCAGAACCTCATCAACGACTCATCTAGGAGGTCCCAGAAGAACCCAGAACATCATCTGAAGCTCTGCAGGACTCGCTGCCTCAGTTAAGGTCAAAGGTCAACAATAAGAAAGAGAGACTGAGGCAGAAATGGCCTCCATGGGAGAGATCCAAGACCAGAAACACTGCTGACCCAGAAGAACACAATGGCCCGTTTCACATTTGCCAAAAAACATCTTGATGATCCATAAGACTGCTGGGAAACGTCCCGTTACATCCGGTGTAAAACTACAACAGCGTTTCAGAACCAGAACCTCATACTTACGGCGTTTCAGAACCAGAACCTCATACCTACAGTCATGTGATGGTCTGGGCTCCTTTGCTGCTTCAGAATCTGGACGACCTTCAGTTTGTGACCTTAAGCTCACAATCACATGGGTTATGCAGCAGGTGGTCTAGTCAAAGTCTGGACTTAAATGTGGTTGACATGCTGTGGTGGGAGCTGAAACAGGCGGTTCCTGCTCAGAACCCCTATTTAAAAATGCATCAGAATGTGCAATGATGCTATAAACTTGGTCTCTACCTGAACACTGCATGCATCCACCTTATTGCTTATAGTATATAATAAATGTTATGTGGGGTGTTTTCCTTTGTGTCAACCTGCGTTGTTTTTATATTTTTATGTTGTTTTATCTAAATTGAAAACAATATGAAAATGTAAAGCAGTGTTCTGTCCTCTTTCCTGACAAACCGGGATTCATTATTTGGCATCACCTTTGGGGTTCCCCAAGGCTCTATTATCAGACCACATTTATTCCACATGCATGAGCTCCCCTAAACAATATGGAGTAATACAACGGCTGTTACCAAGTGTATGCTAATAAAACTTAATAATACCAGTCAATCACAGGCACTGAGAGTCTGTTCATCACCAAGTCTAGAATAGTCTCCGTCTTAAAGAGAGTGGTTTCATTTTTTTGTTAAAAAATACAATCAAATATAAGATTTTACATCTTATTTTTCATTTTTCAAACTAATTAAGGATTTTTGTTGCTGGTTTCCTTAAATTACACAACGTTATAGAAAAAGGAGTAAAGTCGACTGTGAAGAAAAAGCAGAATCTGTTCGGGAAAGCATAAAGTAGGAGACGTAAACAGACAGGCGGTGTGACAGAAAGGAAATTTAAAAAACCGTTGCTGAACCGCAGGATCCTTTAACCTTTGACCTCTACGGTGTGACAGCACCAGACCTACCATCCATCTCTGCAGGGTCGTTCCTCTGCCTCCACCTCATCCTCTCATCCAGAGGGAGGGTTTAAAGCAGGAGGAAACACTTCTGCACCGCTTCCTCTTTGTAGAAATCCAAGCAAAGTCGGGCTAAATGGCTGTTTTACTTTCAAACGAAGTACAATACAGGTCAACATTTAATATCATAAAAATTATTGCTTGTCATGTAAAAATTAGTAATAATCATACATTTTAAACGTTTTTGTCAGTAAAAGTGTGCCACTCCAGCAAAATCATGGGCTGCCAGCAGTGGTCGCATGTTGATAAGACTCACTTTGCCTTTTAGGAATTTATTGATGACTTTAATCCACATTAATTCAGCAAAATTAGTCGTTGTTTTGCTCTCACACATTTCTAGGAGTCATTGGCCTGTGCAAACTTACTAATGTTTAGCAATAACAGCTTATTTAGTCTTTATGTTACTGGTATTATCACCATTAATGATACAGTTTAGCCCAAAGTGATTTATACCCCTGAAATATTGAGATTAAAATGAATTATTCAACTAGGAAGTTTGTTTTTGTTGAATTTAGACAGAAGCTTCTCACGGTGTAAAATGTTTTTATTTAGATTTCAGTAAAAAATTGCATAACTAAAATCATTTATCCCCTAATATTAAGCAACGTCAAGATCTTTGTTGTCATTACAGCAATCAAACCTTTTTTATAACTGCTGAGCAGCTTTTTGCATGTTTCCGCTGCTATTCTGATGAGGCTTTTTTCTGGTTGGAAGGCCTCCTTGCCATCGCCCTAATCTTCATCTTCTTCCACAGATTCTCGATCCGATTCAAGTTTTTAATCCGAATCAATCAACTGAACCGTGTTTACTTTGCTTAAATCATGAATGACCAATTTAGAAAGAAGATTGTCCCTAAAGATAAAACTTTGAGTCCAAAATAATTGTTTTATTCAGAAAAAATAGATAATTCTCCCTCAGACATCCTAAAAATGTAACTCAAACCAAACCACATGATTGTATAAGTAGGGTTTAGAAAAAAAAATCAGTTTTTACTGATGATTGTAAAAAAGAAAATCTCTTCATTCTGGTATAAAACAGTCAAACGATGAAGAAAAAGACTTTTTCTTTCAATAAATGCTGCCTATGTAGATACACCTTAGACTAAATTATAGGCGTTACAAAGGCTCCTGACGGTTAGCGCTGCAGCATAGCTCACAGTCTGGCTGAGTGGCCCTTATAGAAGAAGCTGTTTGCATTTTCTGTGTCGAGTTTGTTTCTTGGCCTCTCCGACACCTGAAAGGGTTGCGAGCACAACGCTGCGTCTTTATTTAGCCGGGAGTGTCAGGGAGCAACACTCCACCTCGTAGCTCTCGCCGCTCTTTGTGCCGCACTTTAATGCCTCCATATTGTGCCGCTAATTCTGAATTTCACACCTTTTCTCTGGAAGCTACCTCTTCTCTTTGTCTGCCCCCCCGCCAGCGTCACTCGGCTTCCGTCTCGACCCCAAAGACAAGAAGAAACGTGTTAAATCCACCTCTAAGAACCTTCTCAGTTCGACATTAGCAGCCGTCATCTGTCTCCTGAACAATACTCAGTTTACAGCTACAACTGGAGCGCGCTTTGTTTACCGCGCCGCGTCACATTGTTCCATCAATAATGGACTCCAAACACAGAATCAGGCTTTGACTTGTAGGTAATCCTGAATGTTTCACACAGGATTTTTTTTTCCTCCCCTCGTTTTGCTTTGTTTTATTGTCTGTGGAGCATAATTAGAGTGTTTTCTTCATTTGTTTTAGGTTTTAGGAGGAACATGGGCTCGGTGCCTCACGGATGTAACTCCAGATGCTTTTTTTTGTCCAAGGTATTTGTGGAAGTGCTGCTCGAAATCCTCCAGACAAAGACGGCGGATATGGTGGCGAGATTATAAACCCGACACAGGATGACAACAGATGAATTTCTGTGATGTTAAACTGGAATCGAGGTTAGGTCCAAATGTGGGAAAAGAAATTTATTTTTCGCTCCTCAGATATCAGGTCGACAAATTTAAGGGTGACAAAACTTGGCAAGCGGATCCCGACCTCGACCAAAGTAAACGCCGCGCCACGGAGCGAGATGATGAAGAAGAAAGAGGAAGAATGAGGGATGCGGGGGGGGGAGGCAGGGAGGGGAGGTTTTGGGCTCTAATGCCAGCCTTATGCGTCTTTTAGTCGTTTCCGCCGTCGGGGCTTGGCACCGGCGCAGCGTTGTCAGCAAGCCAACAAAAATCTGCAGTGGCTGCCGCATTTCAGTCTGAGCCCGACACACACGCCGACCCAGTGTTCGCCGCCAGTCGCCGTCTTCTGCCGATCAGAACACATCAAACCCGACTCAGATACGTCAATAGTTCACCTTCGTTTCTCTCCGGGGTTTTTTTTTTTTTTTACGGCGCCACAAACCCACCATGGCGGCTCCCCGAGCGCCGCTCCAAACGGTGGAGGTCCTGCTGCTCGGACGGCTCCGAGGTGTGGCCCCCGTTTGTCGCCTCGTTGTTGTTTGTGTTGTTTGTCTGCCGGTGCCAGGGTGGAGGAGGGGTGGAGGAGGGGTGGACGGCTGCCATGAGATGTGGTGACTGTGAGCCTGGTAAAGGGAAGGGGGGGGCAGCTTTAGATAATGAAGGTTATTTGGTAAATCAGGGAGGGGGGGGGGGGTCTCTTTGGGTGTCGTTCACATGAACTGGGAGCAAATCTGGGTGCCAGAAGCTTAATTTTCATCCTGTCTGTAGCGTCCCGACCAAACAAAGAACTCTGGTTCTGCTACGTTCTGCTTTCAGTTCGTCAACGGGCTTTTTAAACGTTTCACCCCCCAGAGCCTCGGTTCCTTTAACCGCTCCATCTCTCATCCAACGCCACTTTTTAGTTCTCATGTAACTTTTGGCTGTTGTGATGCAAACAGGACAAAACTTGTACTGGTGGTGTATTTTCAGGGGGATCTTTCATATTAAAGTTCTTCTACATGTCTTATAAACCAACTAGAGCAATAAGTGTCCCTGCAATCTGATTCCTGTCTTTAGTGTCTTTGTTGTTTTTTTCATGGGAAATCCCTATAAAAACAATTTTCTTTACTGCCTTGCCTAATAAAGAAAGAAAGAAAATTAAACAGATGCTTTTCACATGCTGAAAATCTACCTAAATTCATCTATATATATATATATATATATATATATATATATATATATATATATATATATATATATATATATATATATATATATATATATATATACATACATACACACACATGTAGTTTTATGTTTACCATTAAAAATCTGTTGTTTTAAAGTAGAAACATTTTAAAATGTGCATTTCATTGTGAACCATGCATCCATAATCATTTACAATGCCAGAGGCATTCAGTCGAAATAATGAAATAATATTAATAAAAAATATAAAGGCATTTATGGTTCCTTACTTTTCTATAAATATTTATGCCATGCTCTGTTGAAAGTACGTGTGAAGCAAGGGAAACGTGTCCAGATCAAATGGTGGAATAGGGCTATGAAAGGTATATTTTCCAGGTACCAGCTGGTAAAGGGGAGAACCTAACCCACTTTAACACCTTTTAATGGATGTTGAGAACAATATGAACCAACTTTTTGCGAAGTGGACCAAGATTTGTACGTTGAAAATCCTCAAAGGCCTCAAAAACCTGATTTCTTATTACTTAAATGTGCAAAATGTATTTTTTTACATATATAATTTAGTTTTAAACAATAAACTACTCACAATATTTCAATAAAATGAACAAATCAGTCGGATTGTTCAAGAAATTGGGGGCTTTACGTCAGACTGAACTGAAAAATAAAGTTTTTTGCTCAAATGCTTTAATATAAGAAAGATTTTGGGTAAAAGCAGATTTGGGTCACTTGTTTGCTGCATTTAGCCAATCTAAAAGTCACTGCATGTCTTATTTATAATAAATTAGAGAGAAAGCAATAGTTGGGTTTATAAAAGAAAGATATTTTGTGTTGGACCAAATTTGTATCACTGGGCCTCAAATGGCCCGTGGGCCAGACGTGGGACACCGCTGCTGTAGTTGGGTCCATATTTTTTTATTTTTTGGCAACTAGGTGAAGTTAAATCAGCTTTGTTTTAAAAACAGATCTGGACTATGTGATTTAAAACCCAGTTTGAAGTCTGTAAAAGTTAATAAATGTGGTTTCAATGCTGTGTTTGAGGTCTAAACTGGACCTGAGACCAGGAGGTTCTGGAGGTTTTCTCAGGAACCATTAAACCGAAACAATCGATAGATCCACGTTGAGTCGAAGCAAATCAAGGATAATTGATCTGAATTAAAGATAACATTAGATTACTCTGAGAGGGTTTTATTTTCTTTACATAAAAGGGAAAATAAATAAAGTCTAAATAGAACTTTTTTCATATTCTGTTTTCCTTAGTATAAAATGTTGTATTCCTGCTCAACATTTTGGGTCATTTTAGCCCGTTGAGACATTTCTTCTGTCCTCTGAGCCAGAAGTCTTGAACCCTGGTCAGGACCCACTATCCCGCATATTTAAGGTGTTTCCCAGCCTCGCCTGAATTAAACAAATAGGTGATTAACAGGCGTCTGCAGGTCTTGAAGGCTGCTGAGGAGGTTCTGCCATCATTTGATTCAGGTGAGGTGGAGCAGAGACATCTGAAACATGCAGGCCTGATCCTGAGGACCTCGGCTCTAAGCCACTTTTATCATTGATTAGCAGCTTAGAGCCTTTCAGTAAAAGTAAAGTAAAGATGCCTTTCAGCTCCAGAAAAATAATCAGCGTTTTCTGCTGAAAGGGACGATGAATAACTTTGGTTTGGATACTGAGGATAAATGCCTAAATGATTCTGATTTGTTAAAAGAATTCGCAAACAAGATCTTTATATTTATTAAAAAAAACTGAGAATACTGATTTCGTGCCAATATTATAGAAGGAGGCGAAAATGAATTAATTTCTTCACATTTTGGACTCTTCGATGCTCTGACTTTAGATCTGTTTGTCACGTGTTGATGTGTGTTTCTGTGGCACTGTGCACACGTGACACATACAACCCGCATGTTGCGTAAGTTCAACACCCTGAGAACAGTGATCAACAGACATGCATCCATGTTTGATTGAAGAAAAACTAAATCTAATTCTTAGTAAAATAAAAGATCCACTAACTAAAATAAACCAAAACCCACGAGTCTCGTTGAATTTCACGTCTCAGCATGCAAAGGGGCTCTCATACAATGAAACATATCTAATTAATAGCTACACATATGTCCCTTTTTGTTTGATTTATTTTGTCATAAATGATAAAAATAATAGTGAAATGCTCAGAGGTTTTTTCAACCAGCTCAAGTTATAGAATTTATTTGGTTCTTAGTCTAAACAAAGTTAAAGTAGTCATACCTCTTTGGTGTAAAACTTATTCTTCTGCCTTTAGAAAACAATAAACCACATCTAAGGTTGGAAACAGAGAGCAGGAAAACAACTGTGAACCCAAACAGAGAGCAGCCGCCTCATCGTGGAAATTTGTTCTGGCCAGCTGGACAGAGGAGCAAGTCACTACCAGAGTTAAAATCCAGTAAAGAGGCTAAAATCCAGTAAAGAGGTTAAAATCCAGTAAAGATGTTAAAATCCAGTAAAGAGGTTAAAATCCAGTAAAGAGGTTAAAATCCAGTAAAGAGGCTAAAATCCAGTAAAGAGGTTAAAATCCAGTAAAGAGGTTAAAATCCAGTAAAGAGGTTAAAATCCAGTAAAGAGGCTAAAATCCAGGAGCTTCTGAAGGTTCGTACCCGTGTCCTGACTGCATGTCGTCGTTGTTATGAGGCGGGAGTCAGCGTAGAGAAGTAGCGGCCGCCGCACAGTAAAACTGGATTACCTGTATTTGATTAACATGTAAAAAAAACTTTACGAAAATAGGACAAATCTTTACGAAAATAAAAAAACTTTACGACAATAGAAAAAACGTTATAAAAATAGAAATATTCTTTACAAAAACAGAAAAAAACTGTACAAAAATAGAATTTTTTTTTACGAAAATAGATTTTTTAAACAGAAATAGAATAAATATTTACACAAATAGACTGAATTTTACAAAAATGGGATTTTTTTTCCCCACAAATAGAATCTTTACAAAAATGTATTTATTTATTTTTACAAAAATAGAAAAATCTTCACAAAAATAGAAAAAGAATCTTTACAATAATAGAAAAATCTTTACAAAAATAGGGGTTTTACATACTGGGTGTAAAGTTTAGTAAAGTAGAAACATGTTAAAACACAAAAGTAACAAATTTAAACTGTCCTGTTGGGGAAAAAACTGAAATCATTGATGTAAAGAAGCCATGAATTATGCAACAGATTTCACTGCTTTTACAACCCAGGTTCTGTTAAAATGGGTCCATTCTACTGGTACCAGTCGAATAAGATAACAGCCCGAGGTCCATTTTAAAGGAAAACCTTTAGCCCAACAAAAGGTCATTTCAACCAACCATATACAACAAGAGTTTTTTGGTGTTTTTTAAGTGAATATATAAATTCAGATTGAAACAATAGGATGTTCCTATTAGAGACTTAAAGGCGTGTTTTGTTCAAACAGTGTCCCTTTTTTGATCAGCTTGTTATAAAGCAGTAGATAAAACACAATGAGGCAGGATTTATTCATTCAGGTTGAGAAACAACCTCTGAATGCAGCCGCCTGCGTCTCAGTTTAAGAGGTCAAACCTGCTAAAGAAGAACCCAGTGAAAGGAAAAATGTCGCCAGCTACGCCAAGATGGCGTCTTAAAGAACACGCTAAACCACGTGTGCAAGAAGACAAACAAAGGCGTTTACAGAAGTTCTGGGTTATTGTTTTAATGATTAAATAATACACTTTAAACCTGGAATGGGATGTGAAATGGCCTGAATACGTTGTGTTTAAATATCGACAACTACTTGTTATAAACGATTAATCAATATAAGGCAGCTTCTACAGCACAATACAACAGAAATATTGCTTTTGGAAAGGCAAGGCAAGGCAAGGCAAGGCAAATTTATCAGTATAGCACATTTCAGTACAGAGACAATGTAAAGTGCTTTACATGATTAAAACACAGGAAAATAAAACAGAATAAAAGCAAGTTGGAATAAAATGTAGAAACAAAATAGAAGTTTATCATATCTATAGATATATGCATATCTTTATCTATATTTATTTATGTTACATATATATAAAATGTAGAGTGTATAACACGATGCTGTGTGTGTGTGTGTGTGTGTGTGTGTGTGTGTGTGTGTGTGTAGTCAGACACTAATTAACTACATCCAAACAAAATACAAATGTACTATTTACACATATATATATATATATATATATATATATATATATATATATATATATATATATATACATATATATGTATGTATATATATGTATATATATATATATATATACATATATATACATACATATATGTATATATATATATATATATATATATACATATATATGTATGTATATATATGTGTGTACATGTATGAATTTGCAGACATTTACACATCACATCAATTGATGAATATGTTATTATTTGAAAAATGTTGAGAACAGAGATCATAAAAGGATTTCCGCTTTATTTAGGAATATTTCAATCTACTGAAGTAAAGCACAGCTTGTAGCGATGCTAGTTAAATGTATAATAGACATTTTATAGATATTTTATGCATGTATAAATTGATCCATGCTACAACAGCAAACTGGATTTTTATCTCTATATTGTTGTGAAATATGCAATAGGGTGAAATCCACTGGACTTAAATTAATGCAGAAAAAGCTCAAGAAACAACCGTGACCTTTGAACTGAGTCCAGGTGACTCACGATGAACGAGTTCCCACGATATTTACTGAGTAAAACGTAATCAAAAAAAATTTAAAACTTAAAAGCAGACAAAATTAAACGTTAATTTGAGCAGCTGTGGTGTTGAAACACAGAGCAGAAGTGACTGAATTAAGGCTTAGAGCACAAAAGAGCCTGACCTCTGACCTCTGACCTCAGGGGCAGCCGCCTTGCAGGGGGAGGAACAGGGTACTGTAGATGACAATAAACAGGTCATTTAAACTGAACTGGTTATCCGCTTTTACAAAATAACATGTTGGGCAACTTATTTAAAAAAGGTTTTGTATCTTATGAACAGATCATAGAAAAATGGACGTTTCAAGCCTCAGATGTTAGACTGCTTGTTGTTCAGGATGTCAACAAAGTAGCTTCAAGACATTTTGCATATATATATATATATATTTATTTATTTACTGATGCGTAAATAAATATTTATACAAACAGAAATCATGTTTAACACTTAAATGTAACTAAGTGTGCAACTCATACTAGATGTTGAGGAATTTAATGTTCACAAATATGCAAAAAAAAAAGTGGAATTGACTGGATCTATTCGTGCAGAAGAAGCTCAGCAAACAACCGTGATGTAAAGCACTAAGGTCCAGCGAGCTGCAGAGCCTAACATGTAGGTAATGCTAAACATATGAAATGGACAGGAAACAGTGCAGGTTTTAGAGCATAAACCACCGTGACCTCTGAGCTCAATGCAGCCGCCTCGCTGGAAAATAACACGGTAGAAATGGTGTTTAAGCACCGTACGTGTTCTGGATGAGCATATTGTTGTGAAGCGGCAGAGAGCGGACGATGGAGCGGAATCTAACGATCAATCGATCAATGCTGATAAGAGCAGACGACCCAAAGCACCGTCACCTTTGAGGGTTTCCCTAAAGAACAGACACCGGAAACTTTAACGTTTCAATGGCTTTCATCTTCGTTACACACACAAAAAAAAACAAACGACAAATTTAGTGCAGGTTCTTTTGAAAACAAACGAAAGGGGAAGAATCGGCGCTGCGGCTGAACGTGATGTTTTGCTGAAGGTGGAAGGCGACAGATGTGAGATGGATGCCACGTCTCTCGAGTTGTTCACGACGCTCGTATACATTCATCTGTTGTTTGATGTATTCACTCGATCCGGTGCCAAGGAATCAGTGCCTGCTGGGACTGCAGGGGGGGGGGGTCGTGATGGTGCCGCTGGTGCTGGCAGCGGTGACTATGTCACCAGGAAGACTTCTCTGTTAGACGACGGTTACTCATCGGCCGTCTTCTGTTAAATTAACGCTGATCTCCTCTGAAAACCAAAGACATCGCTGCAGCGGAGCAGATCGCTTGAAATGCAGCTCCACTCGGATGCTGTCGGTGTGTGTGTGTGCGCGCCGCCACCTCTCAGACTTTGTGGAAACTTCTGGACCGGTGCCCGGTGGTGTCATGGAAACGCTTGAATCGCTCAGAATGATTCATGTCGGCTCGCTCTCACCCTCCCCCAACACACACACTCCGCATTCAGGAGGAAGTTTAACCCTTCTTCCATTTTCTCCTCCCATCCTCGCCACCCTCATCAAACTGCACTATTAGTCATATATTTTATTAAAACGGACTCATTATATGGGTGTCAAAGAGAGCCCCCCCCACACACACACACACACACACACACACACGCTGAGAGCGACTTAATGTTGCGTCTAAACTCGGGGGCAGAAAGGAGCTTTTGCCACCTGAACAACACAGTCTTGTTGTTTTCTTCCTCTGGCGTCTGACGAATCTGAAACAAATCCAGCAGCCGATCGCTGGCAAATGTGACGGACGCAGTCAATCACCGTGGAGGAGAAAGACAGAAGAATATGACAGCTTTGGCTCGACAAACACCTGCATCTTTTCCTCCCTCCATCAAGAAAACAATGCAAAAAAAAATCAAATCAAGGTAAAAATTCTAATTAAACTAAACAATTTAAGTGAATCCAGCCATTTCTGGGACAATAGAGCTGGTCAAAGTTAAGAATATTCTGCATTACCATAAAAAAATCATTTAAAAACATTGCAAAAGAAATAAATTAGCCTCATCATGTTTTTGATTGGACTAAAAAGCTTCTGCAGAAACAGATAAAAACTAAAAGTTTTGTGTTTATTGTTGCTAAGTTGTGGTTTAAATTAATTCTGCATAAATTCAGCTCAGCATTCCCATCTGTTTCTGCATGTTTGTGTTGCTGAATTATTGAGTTTTTTTGTCTCTCCATATAAAAATACTAAACAAGAAACAGAGGGGAAAAAATGTAAAAATGTGTTGTTTTTAATATTTTTATATATGTTTTTCTTAATGTTCAAAGTAATAAAAATATTAAAACACTGGCAAATAAAAAGCAACAACCATATTCTGACATCCTCCATGGTTCATGCTTCCTCCTGTGATGTCATTGCCCATATATGGAAAATGCGTTTTTGACATCAGGCTCACAATACAAAGAGACATTTTTTATACTTAAATTAAAAAAAATTACAATGCTACATACGTGTTTATTTTACATAATGTTATTTATGTGTATTTTGTTTGTGTTTTAAGAAAAAAAACTGCGTAGAGAAGAAACAGCGCCTCCTATGGCCACAAAGTGCAACAATTGCAGAACGACGTTCCGGCCCAGAAATATGGAAAAGTGCAAATAGTTTTTAAGTTTTCCTTGCCTGTAATTTATTTATTATGATTTAAACATAAAATCGACATAAAGCGAATTTAAACTGCTACTCATCTGCATTTAACCACAAAAAGAAAAAACAATTTCTTATTTCAACTTAAACTGTATTTTCAGATTAGAAGGAAAATTATAAAATCATTTTCTTTTTCCCCCCATTAATGGTTTATCATGAAAAGATTAAATTACCAAAAGACAAAAATATGTAACATATACAGAAGAAAAAGCCAAAACTTGGAACTAATATAATTTCAGAAACAGTAAAAATCGGAAACCCTTAAATATTGATTTTCAGCTAGATGGATCCTACAGTATTGTTCCTGGAAGAGAAGGAGACTTCAACCTATTGGTTATTTATTTTTTTATAATAATAAAAATAATTAATGTTATTTATACCCTCACACATTTATTATATGCTTTTAACAGAACTCAACCATTACATGCAGTGACCCAGAAAGTCTTAAGGATTCTCCAGGAGGAATCCAGGAATGTGACCCAATCTGGTAAAATTAAATTAGAAAAATGAATTTAGGGGATGTAGAAAGATAAGAGAGCTTCACTTTTCCCAGGTCGTTTAAATCCAACAGATCAAGTCATCAAAACCCATATGTACCTGTTTTATTGCAATGTATAAAAAAGGACCGGATAAAAGGAGAGTTTCTGCTGGAAGCTTTGACCTTCTGGGTTTTAAAGGTCCAAAGCCCAAAGGTTTTGTGCCGTTTGCAGCAACCGATCTCCGCCGTCTACTCGGTTGATGTCTTACAGACAGTTTCAGGCTTTCTGCTGACCTTTGTCAGTTCAGCTCCTGCCAATGAACCGGCTAATTAAAAAACTCAGAAGGAAATGGTAAATTATTTCAATGACCTTCTAAACTTGGCAGTTCGGCATCATTTCAGATGGAAAAGGAACTGCGGCTCTTAACCTAGCCACCTGTCTCAGTCGATGGGAAGCTGCAGGATTAAAGTTCACGTTAATGTTTTAAAACCTGGGAATCTAAATTATTGTAGGTGAAAAAAAGCTTATTTGGAGTAAATTGTAATCTTAAGGGCGAGACATGCTGTTGTTTTCTTCCTCTGCTGTTATCCCCTGTTTGAAAACATGAACATATGAAGTCCCTCTGATAAAACTACGGCAGGCTGAAGCTCACCTCGGCACCACGCATCCACTCTGTGTAAATTCATCTTGAGACAAGCTGCAGTTTTTGTCTTATCTATAAAAAACAAAGAAAATCCCAAACTACTATAATGGGATAACTCATAATTCAGGTTATTTATTATTCGGGGCTACATGTTGGCCAGCACTGCTGCAAAATGTCCCGGGTTCACATCCCAGCCATTGCTCTTCCTGCACCGAGTTTGCAGGTTCTCTCTGTGCATGGATGGGTTTTCTCGGTGCTTCGCCTTCCTGCTACAGCCCAAAAACATGACTGCTAGGGTCAATTAGTCTCTCTAAATTGCCTGGTGTGCATGGTTGGTTGGTCTTTGGTTCTCTGTGTTGTCCTGTGATGGAGTAGCGACCTGTCCAGGGTGCACGCCGCCTCTCAATGGCTGCAGAAGGGCACCGAACCCCCTGCGGCTCTATAAGGCTAAACGGGTGTAGACAATGAACGGATGAGATGAGAATTAAATGTTGTAACTCATGTTATAGAGGTTTCTTCAAAGAGTGCGTGCATACCACACATGAATCACATCTCCGCAGAGATCCACTAACAGCACTGATGCTCAGGCGACGCTGTAAGCCCTGATGGAGGTTCACTCAGCTCCGCATGCTGGATGCTTGAAACTGAAAGCCAAACTGGCGGCGCGTCCTTACGTCTAACTAATTTATCTAATAAAATGATCTCACCGCAGAGAACGTCTTTGATCCCTGCACCCATATTCAGAGTCTGACCTTGACGAATCCAGCACAGATTCTTCAGAGGCCAATCAGGACTTGATGTTCCACAGAGCGTACTCAATTTTCTCACTTATGCTGGAAATTGTGACTGTAGCATCCAATTTGAACTAGAAAAGGATTTGTTTTTCCAGCAGTAATCTAAGCAGGATGTCTGTATAAAGCTATGAAGCTTCTGGTAACGAGGCTTTTAATAGCAGACTTGATTTCCATGTCTTGCCAGATAAGTGACTGGAAACAAAGCCTCGTCCCCGAAGCTTTCGGTCTGACGCAGGATTCACCATCAGTTCTAGTGTAAAATGATATTTGGAAAAGGATCAAAACTTTAACAAATCCAGAGTTAATGTGGTGTGAGAGGAAGCAGTGTCATGATATCTAATAGCCCAGCTGAGCTTCCTGCTTCCTGTTAGCTCTCCGCTTGTAATGGAGCTGATTTGTGTTTCCTCTGTCTCTCTGCACTCTGGATTAGCAGGGATTTGGTCCTCCTGGCTCACCGACTTCTCTATGGGCTTTATATAGCAGAGCGGCTTGAATAAAGCCCCCTCCTCCACATTCAGTATCTCTGCAGTCCGCGCGCTGACCAAGTGCTCTACTTTGGCTCGTCGTTACCCGTCATTGAGCCTCTTCGGGCTGCTTCTCTGGGGGGAATGTCAGTGGGGGGGTTCAGTTATTTCAAGGTTAGCAGAGGAAATGCCAACCTCTAAAATTTTGCTTTTGAGATTTTAGGGAGTCTCGTGTTTTCCTTTCTGGGATTTAGAGGCTTTCCCTTAAAGTCCCCCAGGTCAAACATTTCTATTGAGGGAAATGGTTCGGCTCTAATGGCCCCAACGGTGCGATTAGCCGCAGCTTCAGCAGCACTTTCAGTTGTTGCTCATGGCTCCAGTTATTCATCCTTCTAGGTTTTCATGTTTTTGTAGATTTCCTGAACTTTTAAAAAACATTTCAAATAAGCACCAATATCACACATTTTACCAGTAGATCTCTTTTTTGGTTCTTTGTTATTCTAAACGTAAGGAAGTTAGGTGAAAACTAGGAGTTGTGGCAACCCTGGGAAATTGCACTAATCCTTAAAGACTAGAGGGACTTCCTATTATCTTAGACTGGAACCAACTTCTGTAATAATCCATCACAGATTTAAGCAACGTTACATTTTTGAGGAAAAATATGCGTCCGGGTTTGTGGGAACGTCGAACCTTACGATGATCCTAAAAGGGATTTTTGTTTCCTAAAGAAACCTTAACAATGACTGTTTTGTGAGAATTAATTCCTATGAGGTTTTAAATCTGCAATTTCGAGGCTGTTTCTGTCCTTGAAGCAGTTTCTCGCCTCAGATGGATTTATTCAGGAGTTATCTCAGAATAAGAAAACATGCTGGTCTCTTCACTTTAATAATGAGCGTTTATTTTATTTTAGGAGCTTAGTAGCGCTACCTATCTGGACAAAGTACAGTTTTATTTCTTCTCCTAACCTGCTCATGTTGGCGTTAGCCGTGGTTCGGTTTGAGAGTCTCGCTGTGGTTTCACCTCGACCCAAAATCCCCTCAGCTTCACGGTTTTACCAACACTCCACTGAACAAAAACGTTTAACATTATCTAACTGCTTTTATTTAAAGCCGAAGAGCTACAATTATTCTCACTGCTGAAAAAACAATGTAACATTTTGATTATTACAGTTATAGTTATGCAATATGCGACATTTAAATAGTCACCTTAATTTTCATTAATGTTAGGAGTTTTTACACAATTATGCTTCTAAGAGAAAAGTGTAACAAGTTTGACCGGAAATTTGATCAGATCCAACTTTATTTATAAAGCGCCTAAAACAAACACAGAGGCCAAAGCACAAATAAAAGATAAATATAGATAACAATAAAATTCAGTATGAATAAAATAAGAAGATACACGGACACAAAACCCTTGTAATCCTTGTAAATATTAAAAAGCGGAGAGAAAAAATATTTGACTTTCTCGTAATTGAGAAAAATTGCAGCGGCCTCGTTTCAGCCAGAT
This sequence comes from Fundulus diaphanus, assembly GCA_037039145.1. Taxonomy (NCBI): domain Eukaryota; kingdom Metazoa; phylum Chordata; class Actinopteri; order Cyprinodontiformes; family Fundulidae; genus Fundulus; species Fundulus diaphanus. The sequence goes on along the minus strand of CM073141.1, from coordinate 2,954,019 downwards.
GACCGGCAGTGTGCAGCAACAGGTGGGGGAGGGGCAGCGCCACGTCACTCTATGCTCCACACAGCTGAGAAAACGCTGCTCAGTGCCTCCCTCCATTTAAAAAGCTTTTAAACTGCGGTTAACGGGCGGCTGCTGTGGTTCTGAGACCTTTAAAAACGGGACGCCTCGACCCGGCGGTTCTGACGGGTCCACAGAACTCAAAACAACGTTAGGACGGACCGGAAGGAACGATGTGGAAGATAACTGATGTCTTACTCAGGTGGATATTTCCATGTATCTTTTTTTATTTATCTTTGTCTAAAGAGGAAAACCATTGAAAAACATTTCATTAAAATATTTTTTTTAATCAGATTTCTGCAAAGAACTACTTGGATCTTCTGAGAAATTGAGTCATAATTCAAGTTGTTTGATATCAATTATTTTTTCAGAGGCTCTTTAAAAACGAATGTCCTACTTTAACATATTGAATTAAAATAACCCTTGTATTGACTTTTTTTTTTACGATCAACACTGCTAATTTTTTCCCATAAAATAATGGATTTTGTAGGTAAGAATGTCTGTTGAGGCTCAGAAACGATGGATATTTTTTCCAAAGGCTCAGTCCTGTGAGAGGATGAGTGATTTTCTGGCTGCCCCCCCCCCCCGCTTCGGTTCCTACCCCTCTCCCCTTTTTAATGCCGCTCTTTCTTCAACGGCCAAATTAAAATACCGGGCATTTTTGCTGCCGTGCTCGGCCGGAGGAGACGACGGACGGTGAAAATGCACAGAACCGTGATTGGATCCATTTTTAAAAATCGTGATTTTCACAATCATTTTAATAAAGTTCTGTCCCTCCTTTTTTTCTTTACGGGCAGCAACAGGAGACGCTGCGGCTAGTTCTTAGTTGTGGATTTAACGGCCACTTGTGTTCTTGTTGCAATATATGTTGAAGGAGTGCAAATAAAAATGCAAATGTCTGAAAAAAAGCAGCCATGTACAATTCATTTTATTACATTTGTTAAAAGACAAAAATAAAATAAAAAATGGCAACAAATATATAATTAAAATGTATACACAGGTGAAGCAAAACTAAATAAATCTAATAGAGCCAAAGGTTATCATCACCGTGGAGTTAAAGCCTGCTTCTAGGTCCACACACACACACACACACACACACACATGTTGTTAAATGAAATAAAAGACGAAGAAAAGCACATATGAGCGCATTTTTTGGGCCTTGAAAGGCCGAACGGATCGGTTCTGCAGCAGACGACGTGTTCATGGATGCAGCTTCCCATGGGCGTGTTCGCTGCCTGCACATGTGTACTCCTGGTGTTTCTACACATAAACGAAGCGCCACTCGCTGCGTTGCTGTTGGCTGTTTTCATTTAAGGCTGCTGAGCCAGAAGGGAGGAAACTCCTGCCAGACCCCCCCCCCCCCCCAGCACCACCAGCAGGGCAGCTGAAGATGCTGGACGAAGGCCTCCGCTTTCCCTGTAAACACTGCGTTACGCGCCTCTTTTAAAAAGGCTTTCTTTATTGCCTTTGCCGTCAGATGTTAAAGAAAGTATTTTTTTCTCTAATATCTTTCTATTGCTTTGGTTTTACATTTTAAATCAATTTGCAAACTTTATGATCTGACCTTATAACCCGCGGCTAAACAACCGAACTAAGCAGAAGTTTTCCCTTTTCTGTTTTTACATAATTGAGATTGATTTATCCGTTTGGTCTGCTTTCAGTCCAGCACGACGTGGTTCACGAAAATATTGAGCGGATATTTAAAGATGATTTAACTCAGCTGGTGTTGCACTTTAACACGGTTTTCGTGAAACAACCGGCCGTGAGGTTCGGTGAACGTATGGAGACCCGACCGGAGCCGCTGTGTGGTAAGAGCTCGTGTGTGAGTGGATAGGTGTAAATATAAATTCATGGTGAATTCTACATATTTACATGTATGTGAGAGGGAGAGCGCACATCTGTGGCAGTAATTTCCTGCACTTTGTGTGTGTGTGTGTGTGTGTGTGTGTGTGTGTGTGTGTGTGTGTGTGTGTGTGTGTGTGTGTGTGTGTGTGTGTGTGTGTGTGTGTGTGTGTGTGTGTGTGTGTGTGTGGGGGGGTGTCTTTGTATATGTGCCAAACCGGTCCAGCTGGCATCAGTAGTAGCTGAATCCGAGGCCTGTGTGCCGCACACACAGGCCTCGGATTCACACACACACACACACACACACGCGGTCAGCCACATTCCTATTCTATACGCCTGTAATTATCAACCTCTTCTGCATCGACTACCATGTTGGCGTGCATTCAGCGCCGGTCTATACACGCCTGATTCCAGCCCCGCAACACGCTTCATCCGTCTCATCCGCACCGGCAGCACCGCGTAATTACACACCGACGGCGGTTTGATATTGAGACTGGCTGCAGATTTAAGGTTTTTATCCCAAAAAACGAAGGTCTGCGTGGTAAAAATAGTCACGGTAGTGGCTGCCGCCGCTTGGAGAGGAGGGGAGAGGAAATCAGCTTTGTTGTCTACACACGACGCCGGCCGCCGCGTTTTCCCGAATTCATCAGACGTCTTTTTCCACAGCGAGACGCGTTCTGTTTGGGGGTTAAAAATACAAGATGTCCTTATCATGTGCTCATCAATCCTGGGCCAGCATTTAAAGATCCTGGACGTCAGATCTGGATCACACCAAAGACGCTCGTTGATGAAACGTGGATCAGACGGACCTGAGAGGAGGAAATCTGACTCCCAAAAGCAGCCAGAAACCACGCCGTTTACACGCCGAGAGCCCAAAGTAGCACATACCCTGCACAGGCTATAGATTTTCAATGTAATTATGGTTTTTGTGTCTCACGCCTGTAAAATAGACTTGATTAGAGTTGCATTAAGCTGTGATGAAGTGCCAGCTTACAGCGGGTCTCTTTCCGCCCGTTGAATGCTGGGATTGACTCCAGCCTCTCTGCTTGCTGAGAGAAGAGCAACAGAAGACGGATAAAGGAGGGAAAGCAGTGTCAGAAAATTTAGATTTTAGTCGCTGCCTTGCTGGGATGCATTTACAATTTCTTCACATTTTGTAACATTACAACCACTAAATTTGGTGCATTTTGTGGCGGTTTTTATAGACCAACACAAAGTGGTGGACAGTGGTGTAGGGGTACGGAAACTGGGCCTGGTTTTCACAAATCAGAGGAGCTTCACTGTCATTTACCCCGTTTATACTACCCTTTTTAACCGTGCTGAGACCGGTCCAAGCTCGGTAACTGAGATAACTATCGAGTGTAAATGGAACGCAAACTGAACTGAACCGTGCCAGACACAACCGGACCGCGCTAAATGCAGACTAGTTCCATGAGTGGGCTTGGCCCGGTTTATCAGTGGCTCAGTTCTCAGATAACAAAGAGCGCATGAGCAGACCGCGTCATCTCCTTACAGCCAGCTGACATTTCAGACATTCATAAAAATACTAGCTTCCTTACCGTGACACATGATTTCCAGTGATGATTCTGCTTAGCAATGTGATGAACCTCAGCGTCTGTCGTTGTTTCCTGCGTCTGTAAATCCTTATTAGTTGTTCGTTTGTCTTATCCACGTCCCAAAAGCCGACTCTGTCAAGTAAATTCACCAAAAGTTGCCGTCTTCGCCTGACTCTCCGCAAACGACGAATAATAACCAAGCATAACTTCCTGAATGTTACGGGCGCCGCCATTTTTATTTGCTTGATTTCCTCCTTCAATCCCAGAGAGCAGTAGTACCGCAGATCGTCACTAGGAGGCGAGGAAACCAAGGAACGAGGTAGCGTGATGTGTAAACAGTCGTCAGAACCGAGCTCGGCACGGTTAACTGATCCGAGCTCGGCACGGATCGGTTTAACAAGGGTAGTGTAAATGGGGCTTATGGTTCTTCTTCAGCAGCGATGGTCCGATGGATCAGGGATTCTTGTGCAAAAATGCTGCCGCTGATCTAGGGCTGGACGATAATTCAATAACGATAAATATCGATTGAGAGCCGTACAACAAAAATATCAATCGATTGATAGACGCATATCAATGATAGAAAAAGGGTCAATTTAAAGTTCAATAGAATAAATGTTTTCCTTCCTTTTACATTTTACCCATGTAGGTTAATATTACAGTCATTACATCCTCCCAACCAATCACAACGCAGATCCAGGAACCAAGCTCCGCCCCCTTCAAAGAGTTCAGAGAGCATGCGTTCTTTTTTAAAAACTTGTAGTTTTGGTAAAAAGTTTGTTGAATAAAGGGTTGAGTTTGAATTCAGTGTTTGTGTCTGTATCTAAAAATAAGTCGCTAAGCACCTAACTTTACGTAAAATAAACACATTTTTCATGCTTTTTTTTATAGATATTGTCATTTTTAAATCTATATAAATGGAGGTGTTATTAAACAGGAAGACTAACGGAATAAGAGAAAGTTTTAGATGCAGCTCAGTGGTGGATTGGGCTTTTTTAGTACAGGATTATGGGCTCCACATGTGGTCCTCAGGGGGCTACTTTGGTGACCCCTGATCCGGAGGGTGGCTCAGCCTGAGAGAGAGGGGGCGGAGCTTAAAGTAGAGCCGCTGCTTCTCCGCATCGACAGGAACCACTTGTGGTGGTCCTGGGCCCGTCTCCCTGGGGGGACTATATGTCCCGTCTGGCCTGAATGAGAAGGAGCTGGAGGATGTCGCTGAGCGCCGGGATGTCTGGGTTCCTGTTGGCGATCTCAGATAGGAGGGAATATATCGCTGGATGGTATAACACTGAACCAGCAACAGGAGTCCAGAACCGCTTATTTTCATTTCTCGTCAGGCTCGTGTCTGTTGTAAACTGTGAAACGGCTCTAATAGTTTTTCTATCAGCTGAGGCTTTAAAGCCTCAGAAATCTCAAGTGAAAAGCTGAAGCTATAAGTGGAGTGAAGAAAACCTCCGACGTGAGAAAAATAAAGCTCCGTCTCCGTTGTGAGTTTTCTTCGAGGGTTGGCTCTTTATCTGGATTCGGTTTGTCACGAGTGACGGTTGCTTAGCAGGCGCACTAATGAGTCTCCAAAGACAAACACTGGTCCGGCGAGGCTCAGACAAGAAGAAAATAACTGTAATATTCTAAATAGAAGGGCTTGAAAGTCGAAGATATGTTTTATAGATCTCCGTTTCTTCATGAAGTACACCAGAGGAGATTTATTCCCCATCAGAAGATCTGTTTTTGATGCACTCTTCCAATATGGCGTCACAGCCTGCATGAAAGCATAAAGAAACGAAATCTGCACCTAACAGAGAGCAAAAAATTAAGTGTTTGTTTCTTGATTGTCTTTTCTTCTTCTTTGGAAGAACTCAAATAAAAATACATTAATAACATCTCACAGCCAGTGTAAATGGGTTATTTACTGTTAAACGTATCTCTTTTTCATTTACTTCATTGAGCTGGATCTAATAAACCCATTTACACTCACTGATTCATTATTAAATGGCACTTTAGTATTAAAATGTTCAAAGTATTATTCAAAAACACCTTTGATAACCTGCATATTTCAGGGGGAAAAACTTACCTTTATGTTTCACAAAGTCTCAGATAACAGATCGCCTCATAAGAATAAAAGATCAAGTAAGAACCCAGAAACCCCCCAAAAAAAGCTTTAAAAGGAAAGAGTCCTCCAAGTTCCAGAAAGTGACTTAAGGTCAAAAAGACAACAGGACATTTTCAGAATTTCAGTGGTTAGATGAAAAATCACAAAAGTTATTACTATATTGTTTATTAAAATAAATGTTGCAATAATAATTAGATGTTGGAAAAAAAGAGACATTTTATAGATTCTTGTTCCCAAAAGTACCAAGAAAGCACCAGTTTATAAGTTGCTTCATTATTAAACCGGGTCGCTGAGTGAGCAGTGCTTCTCAGGAAACTAGAACTTCCAGGAGGTAATTTGAAAGTCTAACTAGAAAAGTACCTCATAGTTCTGGGAATGTAACCTGAAACTTATGTAAAACTAAGTTTATAAGTCAAATTATAGTACCGAGCGGTCCTAGAAGTTCCCAGTAAGTCCCACAAAGGAGTAAAAGTTCAGGGAAAGTAACTTTAATTCATAGTAACAACCCGTTCATTTCCATAAAATTAAGATTACTTAGCAAGTCAGGAGTCGCCTCATGACAGTTCTGTCTCCAAAAAACCATTAAGTCCCTAAAAGGGACCTGCTGGCGTTTGATATGTTACCTGTAATTCAGGAATACCCAGAGAATTCCT
>CM073141.1:2227500-2295104 GCA_037039145.1 Fundulus diaphanus | reverse complement strand
CTGGGTCATCAACAGAACGATGATCCCAAACACAGCAGCTGACTGTGTTTGGGATCATCGTGACGGAAACAGAAAAGAATGAAGGTTTTCCAATGGCCCAGTCAAAGTCCAGAGCTTAAGGTGACTGAAATGCTGTGCTTTGGTTGTTTGGGGGGTTGAATTGAGTTGTTGTGAGAGTTAATTAGTTTTTGTTGGATTAAAATGGCGTGTTTTGGTTGTTTGGGTAGTTAGTTCACTGGTTGGATCGGTTTGGTTGCGTTGGTCCAGGTCTCCACCTAATTAAAATGCATCTGCAAGGAAATCAAGACGGAACAACAACTGCTTGTTTGGAAGGTCTGAATGCTGCTGTTCATCATATAAATCAATCCTATACTAGAGATGCACCAAGAAATTAGCAAGTGAACAAAATGAGATGATTTTTTTTTTAGTTTGATCAGCCCAGAACTGGCTGGTCAGAAGCTGGACAATCCAAAATGTTCCCTATCAGTAAATGCAGCCGTTGCTACCAGGTCCGCTGACGACTGCAGCCTCCTGGAGGTGACCGCCAACTAGGCTAGATACCAAAGTACTAAGGAGTCCCAGGTCACTACGACGATCTCTACGACTCTGTATCCATGTTAAAAAACCCAAACACAACTTCCTAATTAGCCAAACTACCAACCTAAGTGGATTCGTCACTGATAAGGTGCCATCGTTCAGGCTTCAGGGCTTCATCCATCAGGACCGGCAGCTCACTCTCTGCTCGTCCTGCTCAGGTCATCACCAGAAGCTCAATCAATGGGAGCATTTTCACTCTGAACCATGACTGGTGCTCCTTGCTTGGTGAATCAGGCAGAGATAACGTCTCGTCACTTTCTCCTGAAATCTGAACTTTTTAGGGATTCTGGTTGGGAGTCTGTCTCTAATTCTGTTATCTACTGGCCCGGTCTGGCTGGGGGGGGGGGGAGCCACATGTAATCCATTTATCAGAGCTGGCTGCTGGGCCTTCTTCCAAATGGCAGCTGCCTTTTAGCAATCTCATTATGAAGAGCACCGGTATGGAAATATCTGGACAGGGTCTGAAAAATGGACCGAAAACTGAAAATGTACTGGAGGAAGATACAGAATCCATGTGGGACATCATTCACCTCCAGTCTCCACTAACCAGACCGCAAACTGTGTCCCAGTTCATCATTCAGATCAAACACACCAGGATGGCCAATGAGTAGCCGATCAGGAGTTAATGCGTCTGTATTGATCAATCACATAATTACTGCGAGCCCAGATAACCAGCAGCCACCTTCAGCGTCCGCCGCCTGCAGAGCTCCTCGGGCGCTTTACGTCCAGGTAGACGGATGCATTTCCTCTCTTAACTGGGCTCCGTCCTGGATTTCATCGGCCTCGGCTCCTTCCCGGATGCGTTTGCACAGTCAGCTGTTCTGGGATCAAATGGCCGCCTAACGAGGCTGCATTTGGCTCCACGTGGGATGATGGCATCTCTGAGCCAAACGCTTAGCTGCTCTAACTAAGCGGGGAAGTTAAAGCCAATAAATGGCTCTGAGTTTTTACGTCTGTTTGCATAAAAAGTGCCGACAGTTCAGTATAGAAGCGTCAGCCGCTGCTCATATCTGCGAAGAAGAATCAGATTAGAGGATTTATTGTCAAAATATTGTGATCTCCTGTGGATGGATACTAGATCATCCTGCAGGAGTCACACATTTCAGGCTTTTCCTGCTGATGACCTCTCTGGATCCAAAACATTAATATTTTTAGGCTCTTCATGATAACATGATCACTTTGTCCTGCTCAGAAATGTTAACAGGAAACACTTTATGTCTAAAAAAACCAAAGACTAGCGCAACGTTTGATCCCAAATACACTTCATATAAAATCACGGTTTCTGCTAACCCATGGTAAAAGCATTTCTGCTGCTTTTGGTTTATATTCGGGATTATAGATTTTTAAATAGCTATTTATAGCTTTAAAAGAGTCAGTCTTTAACTGTCCAGTAAATACAAGAATCAGTTTTTAATTGATGATTTTATTTACTAAGGGAGCAAGAATACACAGCTGGCAGAGTCATTTCCATCACTGTGGAGGGATGTTAGCCCACTCTAATTTTACTTTGACTAGGCCACACCAAAACCTAGCTGCCTTGTTTTGGATCGTTGTGCTGCTGCTTAACCCAGATGTGCTTAAAGGAGACATTCCTTCCTTTTCACATAGAAATCATTCAGTTATTGTCCATATAAAGGGGAACTGCAACACTTTGGTCTGAATTCCTCGTTAACTTAGCCCCACGTTCCCCCTCGTTTACCCCTGTTCTGAGGCGCGACTGAGAGCAACTCGTTTTGGTGCCGTCTCTTTAAATCGAACCCAAGTTTAACCCAAGTTATCAAGTTAAAAACGAGCCACTTGTGGCTCCAGAGCTGCAGGCTGCAGAAGCCTGGGTTAGACGTTAATCAGCTTTGGATGTGACTAGTAAGGTTAAACAAAAAATTCTGATTTAATTTAGAATTTAACAAGGGGAGCAATGTAATTTCAAATCACCATTTAAACTGCTTTTTGCTTTTATTGACTCTGGTTATCTTTGTCCATTTGTTGGGCGACATTTCAGACTTTCAAAGTTTAGTTTGATATCCTAAAAAAAGGGTTTAAAGGGTTCCAGGATTGTGCGTCTTGAACATTTATTTCTGTTGATTTCGGTAAATGTGACTAGGGCTGGGCGATATAGAAAAAAAGCTTATCGATAAAAAAAAATGCATATTGATCAATATCGATAATTATTGAAAATATTTAAAACCATATTTTATGTGCAGCTCTGCCTGGACATTTTATGATATTGCTAAATGATTTGATTTAAATAAAGAACACAAACACAGAATTCCAATTAAATCTTTGTTTAACCAACTTTGGTTGGTTAAATAAAGAGTGGCAGGTTTTTCAGCTGCAGAGAACAGCAGCATATCCATCACTATGAAGCACGTTACTGCATGCGTGATGTCCTTATGCCGCTTGGACGATTTGTCATTTTATCACAAAGAAGGGAGCCCAGTTTAGTTTAGCTGCTGTACCTGCTTTGTTTTGGAAGAAGTTCCAGACGATGACGACGACGCGGGGCCGCACAGCTAAAGCTCGCGGGGCCGCGCTGCTGCGGGTGTGAGCGGCTTACGTGATGAATACTGGTGGGTTGCGTTACCAGACTCTGCTTTTACCGGTTCCTTGCAAGTTTTACAAATCACTGTGGTTTATTTCTATCAGGCTGGCGAACTAGTAAAACCCCGTTTTGGGACAATTTCCTCCGCCGCTACTTGCTGCGACATATTCACGTGTTGTGTGTTGTGGTTTGAGAGGGCGGCGCTTAGTGACGGCGTGCCGACTGTAGCAAGGAAGTAAAACTGTCTATCGAAGTTTTATCGACCCTATTTTTTCCTATCGCGCCACACGTCTATCGATCGATAGATATTGTTATTGAATTATCGCCCAGCCCTAAATGTGACTTAGAGTCCAAAAAGAAAAATTCAGTTTCTCAGAAATTCACTATTTGTATTAGAGAAATATCCGGGGTTTTCCTCCGTGCTGTGGCGCTGCCATGGTCATGAAACCAGACAGTGGTGGTTTACTGGTTAGTTTGTGGCGCGATATATCGGCATTAACATCGTTATCGGTATGTTAGTCATTTTTAAACATATATCGGTCTGATTAGTAAAAGAGGGACAATACTAACAACCAATGTTTATTTCCAGCTAGTTGCCCTTTATACCTGTGTTTAAAGAGGGAATCGATCGTGCGGTTATGTTAAAGTGACAGTGGTGCATCACAGCCAGGATTGTTGGGTTTTTAAATGAAGCAGAGATAAAAAACAAAAGTAGTGTGTAAGTCTAGACTATAACCCAGATTCAAATAATTCAGTTAGAATAGTTTTCAGTCGGTACAAACGTTTACAAAAGTTAACCATCACAGAGACGTAAATGTGCGCACACACACATCGGTAAATATCGGTTATCGGACATAAAAGCAATGTTATCATCGGAAATCGATATCGGCCCAAATTTTCATATCGGTGCGTCCCTACTTTGTTCTGTTTTAAAGAACGTGTTAAAACACGGGTTTTATAGCAGAACCGACTCCCAGATGCCTCAAAGGTTAAAAACTTGTCCAATGGGAGTTAGTTAGTGAAAACTAAACACTTTTAGTCGTCCTGAGGACTCGGGTACTAAACCGTGGATCCGTCTCCCACCATCCATGAGGTCCAACACAACCTGGGATGCTCTTAAATCACTTCTGAAAAGTCGTCTGTTTTTCTTATCTTTTAATTATGCAAAGCTCAAACATTAAGCCAAAGTTATCAGATTATTTTATTGTTTTTGCTTTTATTGTTTCATTTATCCTGACTGTGACATTGTAATTTTTTTATTATCTTAGTTTACCTGTAAAGCACTTTGGTCACTCTACTGTGTGTAATAGTAAAGTAATAGTGATAAAGGTTGATTTATAGAGGCTGATGGTGACGCTATAACCAGTAAAAACTTACTTTTTGCCATGGGGGCCAATAATGTGACGTAGAAAGTACTCAGGGGCCACAAAACTAAAACCTGTTTTTAATCAAAATGGCATTTTTACCTGCTCAGCAATAAACTAAACGCACAAAATACTTTCATGAAACAAGCAATTTAGTCAGATTTCTGTAGAAAAGGAATCTGTAAATCATTTTAGATTTGAAACATAAAAATACTATTGCAGGTTCACCCAGCAAATGATCTCCAACTATTTGGGTTTGATCGTCTCTTTGAGTTTTTTTGTGTCTTTTCAGCAACAAGAACAGGATTAATTTGGGCTCACTCTCTCTTTATTTTGCTGAGTTAAATAAATGGTTGCACCCAAGTCTTATTTACTATTAACTTAAATTAAAAGCAAAAATATGGCAGATAAAAGATAAAAAAATGTTGTACCTATGTAGATGATTTTAATGTGTCTTTTTTTATCAGTGTAAATTGCCCAACTTTTTAAGTGTTTCGCCTCAACCATCTGAGCCGACAAAACCAAATTCAGGCCATTCTTGAACTGTGATTTAGGCCCAGAATCATTCAGAGGGCCACAAACGGCCCCCGGGCCACGCTTTGGACACCCTGGTGTAGATTCTCCACCATCTTGGACATAACAAGGTGCTTAAATGAAATCAACCGGACGTCTGCGCGTTTCATCTGTCACCAGGAGGCGACGGAGGCCTTCTGGGTGACGGATGAAGTCTCCGCTCCAACACGAACACGTTTAGCGGCTGAAAACCCGTCTGCGTCGCGGCTCTTTCCACCTTTCGGAAGTGAGTCCTGGTTCCCCCGTTGTTTAAATCTATAGCAGCGGTGCTCTCGCCCCGTCACACACACACGGTGTTTTGTACGAGCTCCTCATTGGTCTTTTGATCCGCAGCGTGTCCACGGCTCTTATCTCCCACTGTGTAATACATTTGCGGCTCGCGCGCTCCGAGCGGCGGCAGAAGCAGCTCCCCGCTGAGCCGACCCTGTCGCACGCGCACGCACAAAGGAGGTTATTTCGAGGTCGCCTCGGCGAACACAATGGAAGGGCACGCCCACCCACACAAAGGCGGCCACACGTGTCCAGAAATCCTGGCAGGAGTCTGTGAACATGACCGTCTGTGTGTTTAAATGTGTTTGCAGTGTGACTAAAGGCTTTCAGAGGCACAATAAGACGTGTGCCTGTGTGGTGATTAACGCCGGGACAAAAGAAGTGTGCCCGCTCAGTTGTTATCAGCTCACTGGAGACTCACACGCCTGCCTGCAGGTTTTTGCTGCGTGAAAAGAAAGAAATGAAAAGGTGGGATAAAAAAAAAAAAAAGAGAGAGAGTCTCTTTATCTGAACCATCATCCTGACACCATCTTTAGACGTTTGGGAATCAAAAGCAGCGCTTTTATGTAGTGCTGTAAGGACACGGGTCTTTGTCTTCGCTGGTTCCTCCGGTTCACGTCAAGTTCTGAACGTCGGCTCTCCGCTCAGGGAAAGAACTCAATGAGCATCCAGGAGCTGCAAACTGGGGGTGTGTGTGTGTGTGTGGGGGGGGGGGGGGGGGGGGGGGGGGGGGGGGTTGGAGAGCGAACCTTCCTCCAGCTGTATGGATCACCTGCTGCCTGCAGGCCGTGTGCCGTTGTGAGACCACCAGTTCTTCTGAGACACGGAGACACACCGTGTCCTTTGTCCTGCTGGAAAAACATAAAGGCTGGAAGACATTGTGAATTTCCAAACTTTATTTCCTGCTCCATGGTCTAAAAGTCCTGAACTTCAGTGACATGCCATCATTAATCCATCGGGTCCAAAATAACGTCGGTTCATGCAGCTAGAACAGCTTCGGCTGTTCTGGGAAGGCGGTCCACGAGGTTCTGGAGCGTTTATGGCAGCGGTCTGCAGCCTGTGGCTCTTAATAACTTTGGCTACAAATTATATTTTAATTATGGTATTTAAATGTAATAATGATAATAAATTGAGGTTTTAGCAGTTTTTTTTTTCTTGGAATAATTGCTTTTAATTTTCACAACAGAATGATGCTAAAAGTGCCAGTAATATTTCATTTTAAATCAATATTTTTTCATTATGTTTGAAACTATGATTTCTTTTACATCATTATGCAAATATATCAACATCCCCTTTTTTTAAACCTCAAAACAGACATAAAAGGGCGTTTCTTTAACGATGACGACGTATCTCCTACAGTAGATCTTTATCACAAATTAGAATTTGTCTTTTTTCAAAAGGCCAGGCAATATTTGGGGCTCTGAACGAGTTTAATTCAGGTGGACTGCAGGAAAAAAGTCTCTTTAAACTGTAAAGTTTTCAGGCCCCTGGGTTATGGGAACTTTTGACCTTTCTTCTAATCCAGAAGCTCATTGGTTAGGTCGGACACTGATGCTGGACGAGAAGGTCCGGCTCTCAGTCTCCGCTCTCATTCATCCCAGAGGTGATCTACCGGGTTGGGGTCAGGACTCTAGGCAGGCCGGTCAAAGGTCATCTGGGTCTTCTTGGACCTCGCTTTGTGTTCTGGTGCCCAGACCTGTTGGAAGAGGAAGCTGTTCCCACAACGTGTGGAGCATTCTCCTGAAGCCTTCACGGATCCTTCACCCCTGATTTTATACACCGGTGGCCATTAAAGTTACTGGGGCACCTGATTTCCATTATTTGGATGGAGGAGTAAATACTTTTGGGGATATAGTGTACATAGTTCTGTCTGTCCATCAAACCGCCACACGGTTCTGCTAGAGGTTTTTCCTTCCCGCTAACGGGTGTTTTTTCTTCCCACTGTCGCTTCATGGTTGCTCAGTATGAGGGATTGCTGCAAAGCCATGGACAATGCAGACGACTGTCCCTGTAGCTCTACGGTTCCCCAGGAGTGAATGCTGCTTGTCGGGACTTTGATGCAATCAACTGGTTTTCTTATATAGGAACATTTTTGACCAATCTGTATAATCTGACTCAATCTGTATAATATGATTGAAATTAACTTTGTAAAGTGCCTTGAGATGACATGTTTCATGAATTGGCGCTATATAAATAAAATTGAATTGAATTGAATATTTGTGTGTGAACTGTTTTATTCCTACTTCAAATATTGCTTTTCTCTGGAAATTTGAGTCTGGAAAATTTGGAGGGGAAACGTAGGAACCTCTTGGATTATTTGTGTTTCCTTGTTCTGTTTTAAAAGCTTAAAAAATGGTTTATACAAAATGAATGTTCCACATGACGTGAACATCTTGAGGTAAAGACGGTTGCTGTGCTGTTGGTTTGGCAACACTTACCTCTACGATGTTCTTTAACATTTAACTCCAGCTGCATTCCTCTGCTTGTCTCCATTTTTCCTGCCACAGATTTATTGGTATACGAACGAGAATCGGTGTGTTTATATAGCAGCGTTTGAAAGGCGGGTCGTTAAAGAACAGTCAAAATGAAGAAATACGTATGCCGTGTTTTTCGGACTATAAGTCGCACTTATTTAAAAATTTATCTCACACAATCCAAGATAAAAAAAACAACGTTTAATGTGGTAAGGCAACTTATTCGTATTTTAATGTCTTTTTCACAGCCTTATAAGTCACACATATAGACTTTCATCTGATAAACCTTGGTCCAGGTTCACTGTTCTTGAATGCACATTCATAAGATGACTAACATTTTTGTCAGGAAACAAAAACTATTCATACAATACAAACTAAAACATAACAAAAAGTTTAAAATAAAAAATAAATCACAACATTTAGCATCGAACCAGGGTGTATGAATACTTTATAGCTTTCTGTGCTTGGTAAGGCAACTTATTTAATTACACATCTGAATCCACAACCGGCTGAATAACGTGGAACACACCTGGGAACATGAATGGAGTAAATTAGCAACTCCAACCAGCAAGTTTTCAGCGTCACGCTGGAAATAGTCAAAATAACGCTGAAATTAGACCATGATCTTAACGGTGCTACATGCTAAGCTAACAGTACGACACTTATGTTTCAGAGCAGCATAAATCTCACACACATCAGCAAAGTTGTGACAACAGAGCTGTAAGCTAGCGCTAGCTGCTATTAGCTTCACAGACAGCCTAATAACAGGTTTCTGTGTTGGTCTGGTTCCTTAGAGCTGCATCACACAACGCTTTGCTGCATTAATGCAGACTGAAACATACACACATGTGTTCAGTCTTTGCTTTCTATAAGTTAATGTTTCAATAAATTTTTAAGTGGTACAGGAGCAGCATAGTTTCCACAAGCCTAGAGCGCCCTCTTGTGGCTATATATGGTAATGTTTACTCCTTGGTTCATGCTGGTCGGTATGAATTACCATTTAAATTTGATATATAAGTCACACCTGAATATAAGTCGCCCAAACTGAAAAAACGTGCGACTTATAGTCTGGAAAATACGATACATAGCATCTTAAAGCTTGTATTGGTGCAGCAGTCACCAACCGGCTGTGAAACATGGCAACTATTTTTTTTTTTTTATAAAGTAGCTAAAAGTTTGTTCCAAAGCCTCTTGATTTACCGAATTGTTGTTCCTGTGTTGAAGCTTCTGGTCTTGGATGCCCACAAGCTAAAGTCAACCACAGGAAACTGCTGCCATAAACTAACGTGTTTTTATTTTATTCCTGCTCCTCTGCCAGGCTGCCTGTCCAACCTTCCCCCAAACGCCAAAAAGATCTCCAACTCCTACGAGGAGCGTCGAAAACAGGCCACCGCCATCGTTCTGCTCGGCGTCATTGGAGCTGAATTTGGTGCTGAGATTGAACCCCCGAAAGGTTCTGGACGGGCTCGGGCTGGAGGGCAGGTGCCTGAAGGTTTCGGACCGACAAGCGGAGGCTCGTCCAACTACTCACTAGCACGACACACATGTAAGTACAGAAAGGGCTTCTTCGCGTCTTGGTTCCTGAGCATTATGGATTCTTCATGAAACGCAGACTTCATACATGTTTCCTAACCCTTTATTCAGCTCAGTAATCAGGTTTTATAGCATTCAGACCACGGAAGAGGGTTGATTACTTCTACTCTTGTTGGCTTCGCCATTTATTTTCAATCATTATTCTGCAGAGAGACCCAAAGATGATCCAGTTGAAGCTTTCTGGCAGAGACCACCTGATTTTTATTTAAAGTGTTGCCTTTTCAAATAGTTCACAATGCAAAGAACACTGACCAGGTTCCCAGAGCCCACAGCATCACACCTGCTCCACCGTACTTAACTGCAGGTGTTGATTCAAATTCTTTTCTTTACACCCAACCTACCTGAAGTCTATCCTCAGGTAGGTAAAGCTGTGCCTGCAAGGTCAATCTGGTTCCTTGCTCACCTTGCTGGTCACAGTTCCAGTTGTTTAAATTCGTTAACTAAGAAATCTGAACCAGGAGCTACTTTCTTGTAACCATTTGCTGACTTTGGAAGATAAAAACACAAATAAAAACTAAATGGTATGTTCCCTTGTCTTTCTCATTCTGGAGTGTAGTTAAAAGATGTAATAGGCCTGCGTCGCCTCATTTGTATCCCTCAGGGAAACAAGAAGTCATTGATTATTATTGATATGTTCCCAAACACTCAACTTAAAACAGGAAAATATAAACTAGCTGGAGTCTGCAGAACATAGAAAGTCATTTTATCTGATATAAAGTCGGAAAGTATAACAATGCTGCTTATCTTCACGTTACTTTTTTGTTTGTTTCAAATGACGTTGCAGCTTTTGATCGTTTATAATCATCATAAATGTTTACATCAACGCTATCATGAATGGTTGATATCGTAACACATATTTTTGTCTTAATCTGGGCTCCTGTTGCCACCTGTCTTACATTCAGAGGGTTTTCATGATATCAAAACATCTGCAGCGGCTCCAAAACCATCATCTTTTCTAAAGTCAGAACTCCACAGCTCACAAAGTAGAAACTTCAGTGTGGGATTAGAGGTGAGGAGGGAGGAGGGATTGATTTTTCACCCAACAAGCCTGACACCTTAAGGAGCTCGGCACTGATTTCCACACACACTGCCATGCTGTGTCTGCTGCTCTGCACCTTGGTGGGCATCAAACCTGCACTAAGTAAGGCTACTCTTCCATCCCACTGCTTCTGAGCTCTGATAGGCTGCCTCGGGGGGGCATCCGCCCAGCGACAGGGCCTGTGCCCCCACTGATAGGCCGTGGAGCGTGATGCCTCCCGGTCGGACCTGAGCACAGCATCCAGCTCACCTGTGTGGAATCAATGAACAAACCCCCCAACAGATGGAAGTAACTTCAGTCGGTGTGGACCTGCTCCGTTACATGCACTTAAAATGGTTTTAAGAACATTACTCCCAAACTGTTGTAGAAGTGAGGACACCAAACCAAACAACCAATAAATTAGTTTCAGACGTTCTTTTGTTCCTGCAAACACTTCTTTTTTTTACATGACAAACTTGAAGTTAGGGCTGGAAGATATAGAAAAAAATGCATATCGATAAAATAGAAAGCATATTGATTGATATGGATAATTATCAAAATAAATTCTAAACATATATTTTAAGCGCAGCCTTGACTGTTTTATGCTGTTGCTTAATGACGTATTTTTAAATAACGAACACTGAATTCAAACTCAACCCTTTATTCAACCAAGTTTAAAAAAAAAAGATAAAAGAACGCGTGCTCTCTGAAGGGGGCGGGGCTTACCTGGGTCTGCGTTGTGATTGGTTGGGAGGATGTAAAGACCGTGATATTAACCTACAAGATAATGCAAAAGGAAGTAAAACTGTTCCCCTATTAAACTTTTTATTGACCCCTTTTTTCTATTGAACCGCACTTCTATCGATCGACATTTATGGTTATTGATTTATCGCCCTACTTGAAGTGATGCCATCATCCCAGCATCGTTTAGCAGCGCTGTAACCAGCGGCAGTTCTACGCTGAGTTACTCCCCAGGCCAAACCCCATCCTCCTATGACTGCCATTATTCTGTCCCTCTGCATCAGTTCCTCTGCTGAAACTGGCCTCGTCAGTTACTAATAACAATAACAGCAACAATAATGAACATTATAAAATGTATAACACAAATTCAATAATAAAATAAGAAAAGGGGCTAAACACACTCATTTCTATTTTCCTTGAGCTTTTAAAACAGATAAAGTACAAAAGCAACAGGAAAACAGGATGTAGCCTATATTTAATAAAGTATAAATAAAATAACATCATATTAATATAATATTATCCTTTGACCAGAGACGCTCTGCTGTAATGTCTTCCTTTTCCCGGTCAGCCAGTATGGATTGACATTCATTTAAATTGATGAAGCAAAGTAATTATTTATACACATGTGGTGTAACCTTTAATGTCCTCTGTGCCCTGAACACGTCCTAAGCACAAACTTAATTCACTGTCTGGGTTGGGATGGTGGGGCCGTGTAGTTAGCTAACCTGTAGACATGCTGCTGTGTCGTCTCCGGCCTGGCTGACTGGAATCACGCTGACTTCGGCCCGTCCAGTAAACGGCTGCGGTCCCACAGTTAAAACAGCGGTAAACATTTAACTTTAGCCTTAAAAAACCTAACTTCTGTACCATCTACGGCCACGAAGGCGGCTTCACCACGGCTGCTTTTTATCAGCGGGTAGAGGGAAAAAAACAGTCGACCACCGGCCGGTTCGACCTGAAACGACCCGCCAGTCGGGAATCCGCCCCAGCCACTAAATCCATTAGACCGTTGCACTGTAGAGCGGATCCCCCGCAGCCCTGTTGTCTGTTCACCGAGACCCAGAGGTGAGCCGCCATGGCCGTTCCTCGTCTCATAAGCCTACATCCTGTCAGCCTCTGTGTGGTGTGCAGGACTGCGGCATCGCTGCCCGGTTCAGCCATGCCAAAAAAAAAAAAAAACGCTCCTGGCTGTAATCAGGGTTTAACAAAAGATGTAAAACGGGAATTTTAGGCAGTATTTTCCCTCCGAGGTGAGATCTTGGTGACTGCTGTGTGCACAATACGTTTCAGCTTTTACGCGCACACTTGCAGTCTAACCTATGCCTCTACCCTCACTTTAAACTTATGACAGTCAGCTGATAGTTAACTGAGCTATTTCTACAGAAAATTAAGACTTCTCCTTATTTTCTGTGTTAGCCATTGTAGCAGCGGCCGGTTTATGCTCCAGGGTTCCCCTTTAAAAGAATCACAACAGAATCTCGAAAAAAAGAGTCCTTTTTGGTGAGATTTATGACCATATATCGCTACAAAGCTTTATTAAATCGGTATAATATTTATGTCAGTTATCTTTCCATTCAGTTTATGCCACAGGCGCTTTAATGTGAACAGCCTGGACGGTCTGCCTCAGACGTCCGGCTCTGTGTCCACATGTGAGATGAGAACGCGTCTCGGTTTGTGTGCAGAGTTCATTCACGGTTCCTTCTTGTGGCGTATACATTTTGAGGTTACACTTCTGGATGCAGCAGCCGGCTCTGCTGATGACGCTGGTTTTCCAAAGGTCTCCTGAGTCCATGTGGACATATTGATCTGAGTGAGACGAGGGTTTCTAAAGCAGCGGCGCCTGAGGGCACAAAGGTCACTCAACACCGAGATTTAGAGACACCCAGAATCTTTTAGCGTTATCTTACTGAAAAAAACAGATAACCTAAATCCTGCAATTAGGGATGTAGAGTGTTTGAATGTCAGCAACCAATAAAACACATCTTTGCACTGGAAGACGTTTATCAATACTTCTTTATAGTAGATTATAGATCATTGTCGACCTGTTACATCCAGGTTTGTGGTTTAGTTTCGGATTCAAAGGAAGGGCGGCAGTTGTTAGTCTCTAAGGTTTTCCAAGATTTTGCTAAATCGGGGTACTGTAAAGAAAACTTAGAAAGACTTATTTGCTTCACACTTGGAGCCTGAAACCTTTATGCAAACACAGGATGCCTGAAAAGTTCAGACACTCTGCGGATGAACACGGTTCTCCTCTCGCTCTCGCTCCACACCTTCCTGCTCAGTCTGTTTGCCTGCCCTCCTTTGGTTACCTGTTTTTTCCTCCTCTCCAGTTATGAAATTGAAAGATGGATGGTTGCTGCTGGTGTTGTTGGCGAACAGTGCTGCGTGTGATGAATGAGAGCTGTCTGCCCGGCCAGAGCCGGGGTACAGTAGTCTATACAGCGGAGCAGAGATTGATGTTTTCACCGAGTGAGAGGGGGGAAATGTTGGGGAGATGGAGGAGAGGAAGGATGGACGGACGGTGACAGCAGGAGTGCTGCTGGGCAGTGTGAGGGACAAGCTGCACTTCAGAGTTTAGTCTCCGCTCTCAGTTAAATGTCAGAAAACCCAGATCCCCTCCTGAGGCTGTTTGTTGCAAACTGTGACATTTTCAAACATTCATGAGAGCTGATTGAAAATTGAGTTTCGCTGCACAGCATCGGAAAGTCAACAATGAAAGGCAGGAAAACTAATCAAACAAATTAAATTTAAACTAACGTCCCCAGTTAGTTTGCTACCGTTTGTGTTGAATTCTGGGTCTACGGGTGTTTTCACACCTGAGGATTTTAGTCTGTTTAAAATAAACTCTGATTACTCCTCTTGGTGTGGATTGTTTCTGCAGAGGTGAACACAGCCATTGCACTAAGGTGTGGACCAAAACATCCGTACCTGGACTACCTCCTCCAAACGGTCTCGGTACGGTTCCAAATGAACTCTAGATCTGTTTGTCTGGTGCAAACATGATTCATCCTCAGTCCAACGACACAGCTAAGCTGGTGTTCACTGCAAGTTGATTAAAAACACCCTTCCTGGAGCAACTTTCAAGATGGCTTCCCAAAATCATGCAGTACACATCTCAGATGATTTCACCTGAAATTATACCCAGAAACACACTAATGATGCCATTAAATTCTCCATTTTTCTACTAGCTTCCTGTATTTATACTTAGTTATTCCGTCCTGATCACATCTGAGCAAAAAAACCCAAATTGAACGTTCTCGCCTGGTTTGTAGCGACAAGTTCTGTTTTTTCTTTGGTGTGAACAGAAACCAAGCCACCAGAAAAAGTTAGACTAACTCTTCAGCTGATTCAGACCAACAAAAGCAAACTAAAGGGGTGGAAACGACCTAAGTTAATTTGCAGTCTCTGCAGTTTTACATTGTGATTAGCTAAATGGTCATTTGTCCCTTGAACCATTTGAATTTTAAAATTTATTACACAGATTGATAAGAAACATCTGTTGTTTTAAGAGTCAGAGGAAATCTGATTATAAGTTAAATCCTAGACCTGGATTTAAAACTTTACATCAATTCAGACTGAGCCGCTGTCACTCATTGGTCCCAAGTCATGAGAACAGCTGCCTCTAACCACTGAGAAACGTATATCTTACACTGCTAATTTATCTAAAGTCTCTTACAAGCAAAGCTCACCTACAAAAATAAGGAAGACAGAGATAATGGTTGCGAATAAGAATAAGTATCTGAGAGTCATACAGAGAAAGGGTTACGGTAAGCTAACAGCTAATGGGAAATTCCTCAAATGACGTCACATTTGTCTGCAGACAGCTCGGGTTTCCCTGCTGGTCGGACAGGAAGAGTGCAAATTACATTACCGATCATTTTGGAAGATGCAACGTTCCAGGAGCTTCATTTCTACCTGCTTCAGTGGAGAAACCAGCTTTGAACAGCTGAAATGTAGAGGGCTCAAAATGAGCAGAAAGAAATCAGCATTAGTAGAAAGGAAGGAGAGGCTGTCCTCCTCTCTCTCACACCGGATCAAACCTGAGGAGGAAACCTGCTGAATTTGTGTAGAATTGCAGCTGATACTGAGAAAATATATATAGTTATTATTACAGGCCTATGTTTTAAATGATTATAGAAAAATGGCTTATTGAAAAAAACAGACTTAAAAACAGCTTACAAGTCAATCCTCTCACTGTAATCAGACACTCAGGTTTCATCTCACCTTCGAAACAATTCGACTCTGTGAAAAGAAGCTGAAGACCAGCAAGAAAACCACCACAAATGCACATATTTAGCTGGTATTTATACACACCGAGACTTTTCCTGCTCGTAAAATAGTTACATGGGTGGGTTGAGCCACGCAGAAAAAAGGCGTTCTGACGGAAAAAGGCGACTTAACGTTTAAAACAAGCCCAAGAATCCGCAACCGCTGATGCACAAAAGTTACAGCGACTAGAGAAAAACAAGCCCAAAGTCGCTGATAATAAGCGGACTAAATGCAACGCGGAAGCGCACATGAACGGCCCTCAAAAAGCCAAATAAACGTCGCCTACCTGCCCAGACGCTGCTGGTTTCAGGTCTGGACGTTCAAGTGTCGGATTCTTACCACCAAGGAAATGTAGAGACTACATTTAGGCGTCTTTGGTCAGATTTCACAGTAAAATCCTCTCAGTTACAAACTCGTATCCAACACTGACATTTCTCTGCAGTCCTTGGGGGGTTTTGGAGAATCAATGGAAGAACAATCTCCCTTCATAAGATTACGATCACCATATCGACAGTCCTCACAGCAGATACCAACCCAACAGCCGTGTTTTGTTGTTGCCATATGTCTGTTGAGGTTTAATTCAGGATCTGATCACCATTTGACTCGTAAAACTAAACTATTCAAGCGTTACCGCTCTGCTCTTATGACCCCAAGATGGCCGCCACGCATGCGTCTAAATTGATAAATTTGACGTCACTTGAGGAACGCCCTATTACAGTCAAGCTAGCAGCTAATCATTGTGATTTTTAGGGCCAATCTAACACCTACATAGAGTAAAAATTCAGGGAGTTATGATTTATTTTACTCGGGCAAACAGCTTCTTCAGTACAAATGAATCTGGGGTCGCGTGAGAGACCCATCCAAGATGGCGGTGGCGCTGAATCGTCAGCTCCAGCAGGCAGCACCAGTCGATGGGGCGTCTGGCTTTATAATGTCTATGGTGAATCTAGGAGGACGTGCCTGCAGCAACTAATGGTGTCTCAATGCGAGCCAGAATAGACAAAGACTCCTGGTTAGGTGTTGAACTGTTAGGAGGAAAAATGAGCGATAGTCTGGGTACCTCCGATTTAATCCCGTTTGTGGTCTTATTCTTACAACTCTTCGCTTTTGTCTCACATCTCTATTCTCTCAGCTGATTTATTTATGTTGCAAAATGCCCTAATAGCAACAATATAAATCGAGTCCAGCTGAGAAACAACCGCAACGTTCTTAATGAATGATGCATTTTTAATCAACACGTTTCTTTTCCTGATTTAGAAATCAGCCTTTTGTCGTGTGGATTTCCATGTTGCTCACCTGTGTCTGTTTCTCTCGTGGTTCTGTTTGCTTCCAGCCTGCCTGCCTCTCTCTTTGCAGCCAGTCTCATCCAGCTTTCCACCACTAACCAAGTCCCCAGCATTGATTTACCTTCACCTCTCATTTAGGCTCAAACACAGGCAGATAAAGAGGCAGAGGGCAGCTGGGGAAAGAAAGCACAAAGCTTGTTAGTGCTCGTTTCAGGCTGGTAAATTCTAGACGTGGCTAATCTGTCACTATTTCACACTCCCTCCTCACTTCATCCCACCTTCCTGCCCCCCCTACAAGCACCTTAATCACCCTCCGCCTGCTAATGAGACGTGTTTACTGCCCCAGCTAAAACCTCATTATAGGTAAGGGAGCTTTTGTCTCTAGCTGTTGTTCGTCGTTAATTAAAGGGAATCGGTGCACATTTATGCACCAATTCATCCAGCTGTGCTGCTGATTGGCAAAGATCGGAGGGGATCTCTCTGCAAAAGACGCGCATTCATGTTGATTATTAACAACTTAACCAAACTGAGAAGAAAAAAACAAAAGAAGCCCAAAGATTTTGTGCCACGCAGACAATCTGCCATCTTTTGGTATCAGAGCGCCGTGAAATCCTCCTAACTTCAATCCGACTCGTGTTTTCTGACCTCTGTCAGCTGCTCATCCAGCCAGGAGGTCCCCACTAGCTTTTATTTAGCTCCTGGATGTTTTTACAGCTTTGGTCGACTCAGATTTTAATTGTTGATGCTTAAAGACATGGCGTGTAATAGAAGACGTATTTGTCCTGGAAGAATCCGACGTAGATCTGGTAAGTCTGGTTCTGTCCTGGCGGGTCCGTCTGACCAGAGGGCATTTCCTTCCTTTACGGTGGATTCATAAACATTTCCTATACCGAATTATCTAAAGAGTGTCATCATATAGTGATTTAAACCTTTTTTTATTGTAAAATTTCTGCAGTCATAATAAAATAGGTTCCACTTTACAATAAGGCTTTCCTATAGATGTCTCATAAATAGTTAATAGATATGTTATTAATGAGTCTGTAAACACTTGATAACTAATTCTTAAGTGTTTATGTAAGGGATAATGTCCATTATCAGAAATTAATGGACGACGCGAAGGCATGAACCGTGATGGTTGCTTCCGCTAAGTCCATTCATTTCTGATAATGGACGCCTCGAAGGGCATTATCCCGCTTATACCACGGTCACTTACGAAAGAAAGAAATATTAAATTAATTATTAATACTCCAATTTTTTTTTTTTCACAGTTAAAAGTGTAAGTCTTTCACAAGAAGCGGCTGATTTAACTGTTTAGTATCTCTAGTTGTGACGCGTTGCCAAGCCAATCAGGCTGTTTGAACGGATCTTCTTTTTATGGGTGTCCTAGATCACTTTTTAACGGACACCCAGCAGCCAATCAGAATCGAGTATTCACCCAGACGGTATAATAAACATTAATTAAGGGCGAGCAAGAGACAAAACTGACCGGTTTCTTGCCAAATAGTGAGCCTGATGTCTTCGACTATATATTTCATCTAGAGTTGCTTATATTAAACATTTCAGACTAAGTTAGTACCTTGTGAAGACAAACTTGCCCTTAATTAATGGATAATAAACACTCATGTATGAGTTATAAAGTGTTTACGGGTCGTTCAATAACATGTATAAACTATTTATCTTCCATCTATAGGGGAGCTTTATTTTAAAGTGGTATCTAAAAAAAGTCCTAAACATCAATAATGAGCCTTTTCAAGTGGTTTCATTGTAGAATCCGTCCGTCCATCTGTCTGCTTATAGCGGCTCACCTTTTATTCATTTTTTTAAGAAATCTAACGGATCTCTAGTCGGTTAGTGGCCACTTTTTATCTGTCTCGTGATTGAAGTGGACCTAAAACATACCAAATCGTGCTTTTTGTGTCTCTCTCCGGGCCTATTAAACACACACCTGAGACCCGATGAGTAGAACTGGACCTGCAGAGCTTCAGAACCGTAGTTCCTAGAGCTGATCAGGCCTTGTGGTTGGGTCGGGTCGGGCTTCTGGGCCCAAAGGCTGGCCTGGAAGTCCGGTCTCAGAACCGCTCATTTCCACCGGGTCCAAGTCAGCCAGCGTTGATCGACCCATCAGAACCGGACCTTTATTATTATTATTATTATTATTATTATTATTATTATTATTATTATTATTAATGGATGGATGGTGTAATCTCAGAAACAATTTGGCATCTTAGACTCCAGCTAAGAGCTGCTCATAGTCAAGCTAAATACTAATCACTGCTAATGAGATTAAGGCGTGTTAATGGGTTTAGTTTAAATGTATGAATTTAAAAAAAGGAAAGGGCTGAAATGTTAATGTGTAGCTATGAAGGGAGGGTAGAAAATTAATGCTTTGAATTAAGCCCTCAGAAAAACTTTTGTTAACCATCGTCTTTGTGGCTTAAAAGGTTAAAACACACAATTAGAAATGCACAATTTACCAGTAATATTTAGCTGTAAAGCTGATGTCGTTCTGTCATCCTGAGCTTTAACCAAACCGATAACAGAACCAAGCAGGATTTCAGCGAACCAAGACGTGACAGAAGACAATTTCTCCTGCATGAAACAGCAAGAACCATAAATGAATACATTAAACATTTAGCTGTTTATAACTGATAGCTAAAAGGAAATGGAAACAATGCATTAATTTTGGTAAAATGTCTCTAATAACCTCTCTGTGGGGGGGGGTCATTTCTGCTGCTATGCGGCGTCTGGTGCTTGTAGTTTCACGTGTAACACGGTTACCGCTGCAGCAGTCAGTGAGGGTATAATAACGCTCACACTGAGCCCAGCCGGTGTGAGGAAATAAACCAATAAGAAAAGGCCGTGCTGTCATTTAAGGTGGACTGGGGACGAAATGCCAGGAGACGCAGCAGATGTTATTAGCCGTGTGTCTCAGGAGGAGCCGGGACCTCCAGGGTCACCCCAGGATCATAACTAAAGCAAATGATCACGCCTATATTCCACGTTTCTTCATATCATGACTCTCCGTATTTGCATTTAAAGTGAAGACACAGTATTGATCTGTGAGCCGACTTCAGGAGGTAATATCGGTGAGGAAAGACGGAGCCGTCCATGTGAGCGGGAGCGAAGCGGAGGGTCCGAGGCTCAGGAAGAAGCCCTCACCGTTTATTCTGGCTTCGCTTTCCTCTGCATTCTGATTCCACAGATAAATCTGCTGAAATCTTGCTTTGTTAACTGCAGCAAGACGGACACATGTGGGGGGATGTGTGGGTGTACGTCTTTGGGGAAGTGAGAGTGTTATTGAGGGATCGGTGGGGTGGGGGGGGGGATGCTGTGGACTCTTTAATGGTCAGTCCGTCCCCACAGAGTCTGGCTCAAATGTCAGGTCAGCTATGAAATGACCTCCTGTCTCCGTCCTCAGACCGAGCCGCACAACATGTTCTCCTGCAAACTGCAGGGTTTTATTCCTTACAGGGACGCACCATTTAAATGCCCCTCCCCCACCCGCTGCTGAGCTGCCCCTCGTATAAAAGCTGTTTACGTGTTGAACCTCATTAAAAATCAACAGTTGGCGCCTCAGTTTGACAGGAATCCTACTTTATTTTATCTACAGTGCTGTGAAACGTTTATTTATTTATTCGTTGCCACACTTTTCAGATCATTAAACTAATTTAAATTTCAAAGATGGCCAGATTTAATGAAAAAAAAATAACCGTTTTCCAAGAATGATTTCTTTTATTAGGGTCATCCAAAACGACATGGTCCTGTGTGGAAAAGGTACGTCCTCGTTAAATCTAACGACTCACCAAGCGTTTATGATAATTACTGACATGTCGTTTACTGTGGAGGAACGTTGAGCCGCTCCGCTCTGCAGAAACGCTTCAATTCAGCCACTTTTCAAGGGTTTTCAGCGTGAAGGACCTTTTTAATGAAGGGGGGGATTTCTAGCACCAGGTGGGTTTAAAGAGGTTTTTTCCCCCTTAATAAAATCATGTAAAACAGGGATTTACATGAAAAATGTTGAAAAATGCAATGGCGGTCTGATAATTACACAATTTCAGTGTTTTTTTCCCCTCACACAATAAAGACGTGTAAATAAAAATGTCCTGTTTAAAATTGAAAATCAAAAACTGTAAATTTCATAAATAAATTAAAATGAATAAAAATTAAGAACAATTATAAATACATAAAAAACATTTTTACAATAAAAATGTGTTTATTTAGAAGAGTTCTTCTTCTACGCCTCATTTTAAGATGAGATATAGAGGAAGTTGTATTCTTCTATGCGTTGTGCTGTATATGCACACCTAACTTTGTGGCCTCTACTTCATTCATTCTTGCAATTGAACCGGCAACCTCCAGCGTGTCTACCTGCTGAAGGTAACCGCTGTGAAAGAATCAGGAAATAACTTTTTATTTCTATGATTAATAACAGCTTTATGGAGGCCGGCGTCTCTGTTATTACTTACTGATTTGAACATGATTAAACATTTAATACGGCGGTAAAAAAGTGCGTTGCACTTGTTTTTTTGAAGGTGTGGGGGATTGGGGGTGCGTCTACCCGGTTGGAGGTGCACGACTAAAACAGTTTGGGAGCCGCTGGTGTAAAACATCTGGCAGGTTCTGTCAGATGATCCGAAGCGTTTAAGTTTTGTATCTTTGCTGCTTCTCACGTCTCCCCCCTCTGGGACAGAACGGCCGGTTTTAATCCCGGGTCTCCGTGACCTTTCAACTTCCCCCGGACTGTGTGAGAAGGGGCGTGGCCTCTGAACCGGGTTCCTGTGGCTGTGTTTCCAGGTAAGGCGCTGACCTTCCTGCTGCTGCAGCCGCCCAGCCCCAAGCTCCCCGCCCACAGCACCATCCGCCGCACCGCCATCGATCTGATCGGCCGAGGCTTCACCGTCTGGGAGCCGTACATGGACGTGTCGGCGGTGCTCATGGGACTGCTGGAGCTGTGCGCCGACGCCGAGAAGCAGCTGGCCAAGTGAGTCACACACACACACACACCTGAGCGCAGCTTTGTTGAATCGATGCAGACGTGACCCGGATCGTACCCAGAACCCAATAGACATCTGCAGCGATGCAGCAGGACCGGAGACGGGCTTGTTCTGCACAGCTTGAGGCTTCTTGTTTCTGGAAAATAAGACTTGGAGGCAGAAATTAGCTCTCTTATCACAAATGCAAATCCTTCGCCGAGGTTTTTATCGGTTTACGATAATTTAATCCAAATATCAGAATCTCAGCTGCCTCCTATTAACCATGAGTATGCGGCGCTGTCCTGCTCCTGGTGTCTAATAATCCACAGACATGGTCAACGAGGTCCGGTTCTGAGGTCCAGCAGAATTCTGTTAGCCTGCGGTGCCCTGCAAAGGTCTTCACACCCCTTTCCGCATTTTGTCTCATTATATCTCCAAACTTCAGGGATCTCATGCAAGACTAATCTTAAAACTTTCCTTTTTGACAAAGCTTCTAGTCAGAGTGGCTCATGTTACCCTGAGCTACCTCTATAGTTATGCTGCTATAGGCTTAGGCTGCTGGAGGACATCAGGGTCTATTTCTCTCTCTCTGCTGAGTTCTCCTACTGCTCTCCAATCTGCATTGTTTGTTGATATTTCAGCTTTTAACATTTTGTTCTCTGTCATTTTTCTCTTCATAGAAGGTACACCTGGTCTGGCGTTCTGTTAGCTGTGACATCATCAGGGGAGGCAGATCATCCTCTATTACCATCTAACATAGAAAGTACTCCTGGATCAATGTGAGCTTCTGAGCTTTCTGTGTCTCTGCTCTGTCTTCTCTAAGCCCCAGTGGGTCGAGGCAGATGAGCGTTCACACTGAGCCTGGTTCTGGTTCTGCTGGAGGTTCTCCTCCCTGTTAAAGGGGAGTTTTCCTCTCCACTGTCGCTTCATGCATGCTCAGTATGAGGGATTGCTGCAAAGCCATCAACAATGCAGACGACTGTCCACTGTGGCTCTACGCTCTTTCAGGAGGAGTGAATGCTGCTTGGAGAGACTTGATGCAACCTGCTGGGTTTCCTTAGAGAGGAAACTTTCTGACCAACCTGGAGGATCTGATGGAGTCTGACTTTGGAAAGAGGCTTGAGATGATGTGATGTGAATTGGCGCTATAGCAATTAAGTTGAATTGAACTTGTTGCCTTCAGACGTTACCTAATTAGTAAATAGAGCACGTCTGTGTGAAAGAGAAATTTACTCAGATAAACCTCCAAAACGTCCATGGAGGAGCTGCAGTGAGCCACAGCTCAGGTGGGAGAATCTGTTCCTCAGTAAAACTCGTAGTCCTACATGGAAAGGTGAGGAGAAGAAACCCAGAAGAAGTCCTGTTTGCCTCCATCCAACCTGCTGGTGGCTGGAAACCAACGTACAGCACACCTTTCTGCGTTTTATCTGTAAGACAAACATCTATGATCACGCACCGCTGTGCGTCGGTCTAGCCAGTCCTGGAGGAGCTTCTTTCCTGCAGGTCTGAGATGCAGGCCGGCTCCCACACACCTGGAGAGTCACAGGAGTGGCTCTCCAGGTGTGTGGGATCAGTGATGCGTCTAAAAGCTGCTCAAGAGAAGCTCCTGAGGACCGCCGGTCAGTCACCCAACTCCTCCTTACAACACAAGTTTATCAGAACGTGATAAAATGAGGAAAGGTTCATGGGGTGTGAATACTTTAGCTCCCAGTCAGCAGCTCTTAACCTTTGTGAAAACGGGTTTTGGAGCCTTTTAAGTGATGAACCCTCAGGATTGTTTAACTCATTACGGCGTGGGTCTGATTGGCTGTTCAATCATCCGCAGCAAAGACGGCAATCGTGTTAAAGCGGCGCGCAGATTGTGTCAGACACCGTAGAGCCGACACGCCGACTTATGGAAGCGCTGCTGTAATCTCATTGGGCGCCATTATGATGATGCAGCGATGTCTGTCCTGTTCTGACACCAGACGGCTGTCGGAGCGCCTCCTGCCTTCGCTGTGTTTCTGCCACCCAAACATCAGCGCTCCTCCCCGGGATCTGAGCTAAAGTCCCAGCAGGCAGCCACCGTTCAGCTCACACGCCTCTCCTCAGCGACCCGCCGAGGTTCTGGACGTTTTTGACTTATGACCTTTTAAAATAATACGTTTTATTTACAGAAGCGCCTCTCAGACATGCGCTGCTGTCATTAATCTTACAGCAGCTGAAGCCATTACTGCGGGCTCCTAATGCAGCCTCCTGTAGCATTTTGCTTCAACAACATTACCAGATTTAACCTAATAAAGTTTATTTATTCTTTATGACACAATAACAGACCATCAGGCCCGGCAGCAGCAGTCAGTTTCCCATCACCTGCTCCAAACAGTCTTTATTTTTAGATCCTTAAAATGGCTAAAAGTTTTATTACTGCACAGTTTTACTCTGCTGCTGTTAAAGGTGCATAGCCGCGTTATTTTACTTTATTTATTTATACGTCAGCAGCCACTCTGGCTGCATACAAAGTTTTTATGAAAGATTATCACCTCCTGCTGGTGTATTAGTTGTTGTTTTGGTGTTTTATGCTTTGTTTTTGCTCAATTTGTTAGTAATTAAAGCCTTTAGTGTTTATTAATAATAACAGAGGAAGTACGTACTGCACATGTGCAGTAGGGGCTAAAACAAGGAAGCGGCTAACGGCTATTAGCATCTCTCAGTCAAACAATGAAGAAATCAGAATCAGAAACAAGTTTTTTGCCAAGTAGGTTTGCACCTACAAGGAATTTGACTTGGTGTTGATGGTGCAGAGAGAATAGATATATATACAGAAAGGTCCAAGATCCAATGGGAAAAACACTAAAAAAAAAAATTGATCCCAAGAGGGAAAAGCCTGGAATGTCTCTGGGAATCCAGTCTGAACGTTGGTGTTCACTGAAGCGGACGCTAAACCTGTCGAGGCTCTGATGTGACGCAGAGTTGACTGATGTGAGTAAATGTTCTGATATGAGGCTCTTAAAGTTGCTGTAGATCGTTTATTTAATTAATAACGTTGGTCTTCATCACGCTGAGCTGCTGCTTTACTGAGAGGCATTGCAGAGGGTCAGGCTCAGTCCAGGATTATTTAATTTAGATTTATTAATAAAGCAAACCAGCATTATGAAAGTTCTGTGATACTGCCACTAGGTGGCACCACGTCTGTTTATATCTGCTAATCATGCCTGAGAGGGAATTATTGTTTGGCTCAAAAAGGCCATCAAAACATTATTAGTATGGAGGCTTGGTGTATATAACCTTATTTTATCATGATCAAACGGTTTTTGTTCTTTTTTTTTTTATAAGCGTGTTACGTGGCTATGTACCTTTAATGTAATGGAGCCTATTTATAACGGTTATAGGAATAAATCAAAGATAACATGAGGATGCAAGAAAAAGCAGCTTTTATATAAACATTTCAGTTATTAAAGGAAAAAACGACTTCCAAACCAACCTGGGTCACACCTTCTCAGTCCGGAAAGGGAGACAAAATCATTCCTGAGGCTTCAGGGCTCCAGAGAACCAACACACCTACTACTTACACTATTAACCCATTTGTTTCTGAACTCCACTAAAGTATATTTAACATATGCTGTGATGAGTTTGCTGTCAGCGCTGAGCCTGAAACTAAATTTTTCAAGGTTCAGTGAATGCAGTGCGACTCGGAGTTCCAGCTGTTCGTAGGTAAACACCAGGCTGAAGTTCTTCTTTTTTGTGCTGAAGAAGCAGGACAAAAATCTAAAAAAAACAAAAAAATCAAACATCTCACAAGATTAAATGTTGTCAAACACCGGGGTCCAAAGTCAGCGGCTCAACAACAGCAACTTTTATCATGTCTGCAAGGCAACGTTGACCCCTTCTGAGTAGGACGGCAATAATGTAATTGTGATTAGTTTAAAGGAAATGTCTGGAAACTGACTACAAAAACAGGCGATTTATCCCCGATTTATCCTCTGCAACCTGAAATCCGGCTTCCCGGCTGCCTGCAGACACTCTAAAAGCTGCTGATTGTACAAATAAAGGTCACGGCTGACTTAGAGAGGCAACTTCAGCAGGATTTTCTCATGTTGGGAGCAATCTGCACGCGTGTCGTCCGCCCTGCTGAACCCGAGAGGATCCCATTAGGGCTGAAACTGGCGGCGGGTCGGTCCGGTCCAGTCCGGTCCGGTCTGAACCGGACACATCCGTCTGCTGCCGCCTGCGTTCGTCTTCCAGTGCAGAAAAGAACCGACGTGTTGAAAAGTTCAGGTGAATCCAGACGGACCAGAGAAGAGAGCTTAAAATTAAAATATATAAAGATATATAAAACCCATCATGAGTACATTATGATGAAAAAAACATTCATTCAGCGCCTGTAAGGGTTAAAATATTTATAAAACTAAAACTAATAATAAAACTAACTTTCAGGCGTTTTATCAGTGAAGTAATAAAACCGTTTTTTTTTCTATTCTCATAATTTTTCTCTGTTGATGAAATATCGATAAAATTTGACACTGCTGTGTATTTTGAAGTGAATTTTTGCCTTTTTTATGATTTTTCTTTTTATTTTTGTTGTTGCTATGCTTTTTAAAACTAAATGGACCAATTTTTGTCCCTTTCACCTCTTCGGCCTTTTACTGTCAATCAAAAAGCTTTTCTTTTAATTCCTTATTTATAATTTAATTTCTATTTTACTGCACTCCCAGCAAAGTTTATTTTGTTGTTGAACACTTGTTGAATGTTTTTTTTACCATTTTGTACCATAAATCTACCAATTTACATATATGGAATTGGAAAAAATGAAAAATTTTAATGGCTTTTTATTGAATTTGGACAAAAAAGCAAAAAAGAAAATAGAAAAATCAATTGTTTTGATATTTTCTAGCAACAAAAACAAGTGGGAAAAAAAAGATCACAACTGGCATTTAAGGGCTAAAGAACACATATAAATCTTTATGTATGGTGAGTACTAACAGAGATCGAAAAAAATAATTAAAAACTTTGAACAAAACATAAAATGGACGAGAATCAAGATGGCAGGAAAATGTCTGTAATGTGAATTGGTTCTATATGAAAAAATAAAACTGAATTGAATCACTAAAGCTCCTTTTATAAAGAAAACCCCACCAAAACTAGGAATAAATTCAGAAATAAATTAAAATGAACTACTTGGCCAATAAATAGTTTAACAAATGAATGAATGAATGAATGAATGAATGAATGAATGGGGCGATAAATGCAACAAAGTAAATAAATAAATGATTTCCTCAATAACTGTTTGAAATATCAGACATAAATGACCTTCTACAACTTTTATAACTGTTCTCGTTTTGTTTAATCTTTATCTTTTCTTTATGTATAAAAGTATAAAGAATTAATCTAACCCCAGCCATTTTAATTTTTGCATATTTATTCTCTTCTACATATATTGATGTATTATATATATTATACCCCCAAGAGTTAATAATACAGTTTTTACTGGAGTTTGAAGCTTTAATGTAATGCAACCAACCGGATGTGACAGAATAAAGCGTTACACAACCCCAAATACGCGGATTCATCTGAATTCGCTGCAATATTCCTTAATATTCCGCGGCTTTCAGCAGAAGCAGCAACTCCAGGGAGGATTCAGACAGTAGCGTCCGAGGAGCTGGATCTACCTGCGAGGATGAACACCTGAGTGAGCCGATGAGGCCGTCAGCGCGGTGCACCTGGTGCAACAGGTTAACGTCACAATCTGAATACAGTAATAAAATGACGGGATTTCCACCGGAGGTGACCAGAAGTGCCACGCTTTGGGTCTGAAAACAGCAGGACTACAGGACCAAGGCTCCCTCGTTTAGCCAGACTGAGGAGCTCTTTTCCTTTTAGCTGATTTAAAATTGCTACAAGAAATCACACAAATGTACACAAAGACGCACACGGCAAATTTTCCTAAACGATTAAGAACGAATGTGCGTCCACACGAGAGGACGCAGCGCAACATTGATAGTTCTGCGATACTGCCACTAGATGGCGCCAGGGCTCAAAAAGGACCATCAAAACATCAAGATGGAGGCTTGGTCTATATAACCTTATTTTATCGTCATAAAACGCTTTTTGGTTTATTCCCTGGCTATGTACCTTTTAAGGTAAAATGTCCTCCCTGCTTTTATTTGAGCAGGATAACATCACCACAGACATACATCCTTCACAGCCTGTTGTTGCTGTGCGGTTTAGTGAAGCGTATTTTTCTGGAGGTGAATGAACGTGTCGGCTGTCTGTGTGTCACGCAGCGATAGGAACGTGTTGCTGGACGGTCCAGCAGCTGAAATCAAACTAATGCCGCTGATCCATATTGATCCAAGTCGGTCAAACAGATCTGAAGGGATTCTGCTTGTAGTTTATCAGAAAGTGACTCCTCCCACGTCTCTGTTAAAGAACAAAAATCCAACACTATCCTCAGTATCAGCTGATTTGGTTCTGTTATCAAATCTATATCAACTAATGTATAACAGCACATTAAATTAGTTGATATCTGGGATCTCCAGCAGATTAATGATAGTTTATAATCGTAACAGCTCACGCCTGTAGTGGGGTCTGCTTCAGATGATGTTGCACTGATTTCACGGGGTTGACAGTTCGGAAACCTCCTGGAGAGGCTCTGAGGAGCATCACACCAGGTACTTTAGAAGAAAGAGACCAGAGATGCTAATAAGCGGCGCGTCGGCTGCACTGCTTCCATTACAGCCGCTCACATCAGCCATAAGCAGCAGAGATGTCGGTAAATCTCAGCTAATCCCAGGGTTTGGTTATCTGTGCGACTGCGCCACAGAAAAAGCTGACGTATAGAGGGGTAACTTATTTATCACACCAGGTCCCAAGGTAAAACTAATCCTGTGTGAACAGGGCTTTAGACTTAACGCGCACAGTTAGCGGCATGCCTTTGGGTTTTCCTTTTTAAACGCCGAGCTGTTCCTCAAAATGACTAAAAGTCTTCGTCCTCCACCAACTTCTGAGCCGAAGACCTAAGCTAGCTCTATGGCGGTTCGGTCGGGTCACTGGTCAGCGCCGATCACATCGACAACACCTTCCTTTTGTTTTCTGGATAATTGTTGGACACGTTTGACTGGACAATACTTTGGGACACAGAGGAGTTGGCGGTTCCCAGGTTCTGTGGATCAGTCCACCACCGCCGTGCTGGACGGTTGTGCTGAGATGTTGGGTTCGGTTCTGTGCTTCATGACCAAAAGTTGTTTCTTTGGTCTCTGCTGTCTGGAGGACATTGTTCCTCGTCCAGATGGAGTCTTTCTCCTTCAACCCTTCATGAGGAACCATACTTGTTCAGTGTTTTCCTAGCTCTCCTGTCATGACCTTTAACCTCTAACCTGCTGTCTGTGGAGTCTGAGGTGGAGCTCCTGGGTTTCTGGTTGTTTCTCTGAGCTTCCCGCTCTGACTTTGGGCTAAACCTGCTGCAACGGTCGGCAGCGGCTGACATGCTCTCCTCCCTGCAGGATGATGGGCTTCAGACGGTCTGGAAATGACCTTTGAACCCTTCCCAGGTTGGTGTGCAGCACCAGTGGCTCCTCTAAGGTCATTGCTGATGTCTTTCCGCCCTGTCGTGGTGTTCAGACCGCTCCGTCTAATGACGACGGGTTAATGCGTCCGGTCCTCTTCTGCTGTTTCTAGTGAAAGTGTTGGCTGGAGAACCGCAGCGCGCCCGTCAGGAAGCCGCTCCAGAAACCTTCCAATAAATCAATCTGTGAGCCGGCCAGCAAACCAACCGGTTAGTCCATCTGCACCCGACGGGGGGAACCAATCAGTAAGTCAGCCAGGCGGCCGTGCACACACACGCTGTCACGGCTTCTGGCAGCGGCGACTCCCTGTCATGTGACCGAGGCTGTTCACTCCTCCCTCACATCCAGAAATCGATAGCTGCAGGCCCCGCTGTGTGACTCTGTATTGAGCGGCTAATGTCAGCGCGCTATTGGCTGTGAGTGCAGCCGTGTTGCCAGGTTCACACATGCCGACGGCCGAGTTTGAGCCTCCCCAGCTCAGAGTCCAGCACAAACGCAGCAGTTTGCCCTGTAAGGGCGGCTTTCTGGGAAACTGTTCCACCTTATTCAAGTGAGACTTATTAAATGAAGGCGTTAATACCAACAAATTAATCAGTGTTTGTTTAATTCCAAGTTGTTTTGCTTTGCTAGAGTTCATTTTTATTTGTAGAAAATTCTAGCAGAAAAAAAACAGTCATGAAGGTCAATAATTGGGTCCATTGTTCTTCTTCTTATTATTATTATTATTAAGGTGGTTAGAGTAAAAATAATTCAATATATATAGACATTGATTTTACATTATTAAAATTAAATAAAACTGATAATCTTATTCTTCGTCGTCTCCTTTTCTCCCTCGTCTCGTTTTTCTTCTCCTCGTTCTGCAGAAAAAACTGAACTCAGCCTTTAAATCCGACTGATGAAAAGCAAAGTTTAAGTCTTAAATATTTTGTTTGGTTTTTGCTCTTTACGCCTCCTTGATTGCTCTCGGTGGTGGAAAAGTTTACCACCACAAAAGAAAAAAAGATTTTAAACCTAAAACAGAAGGAATGTCATCATCTTTGTCCAACATGTTTGTTTCAAAAGTTGTAAATAAATGATTAATTTCCTTTAAAAACTGAGCAGGAAGGGAATTTAGATGCAGCAAGACCCTTATACCATTAGCATAACATCCACCAATGATTGATTTTGATTTCTAGGACACTTCATTTGATAAAAACTGATCAAATAATCAGGAATCTATCCATTATGGGTCTTTAGTGTCATTCTTACTGCTGCATTTTAATGATTTGCAGTTTGTCTTAGTGATTTAATGATTCGAACCTTTATGATGCCTGTCAGCGTAAATTAATTTACTGTCAGCTGTTCGCCTGTTTTCTCCTCCTTTCCTCTGATTTTTATCTTGTTTTTGCTCATTTAAATCCGGCTTTGCTTTGCTTAACCTCTCGCCTTCAGAAGAAGATCACATCATGGCAGCCGGCTCAGAACACCGGCTGGAAAAAATGAAATATAAATATGAAATTAGTCTGTCATGAAATAGCTTTGATGTATTTTTGAACAGATCTCTATGTTGAGGTGTTATATGACTATTTATTGTTATAAAACTAATTAAAAGGAATATTCCAGCTCTGTTCACGTGTCTCTGGTCATCTGGATTATTTCATCATACGTTTTAAACGTTGGTGATTAACCTCAACAGGCCTCGGCATAATTAGCGTTATATCAACACGGTGACTGTTTCCAATTACCGCCGCGTCTCCAAATGAAATGAAGCGCCTCAGTTTTGCTGATATATTGCCAATATATTAGCAGCGTTAATTGGAGGCCGTGCAGCTGTGGCGTGTGCTCAGAGGAGACGAATCGCTCAGCCATCACTTCCTCTCTGAGCTGTTGGTGTGTGTCTGCTGCCTGTTGCATTGTGGGAGTCCATTATGCTGTCGCCTGCTGAATGGCTCCCATTGACTCGGCCTTGACATTATAAGCTGCTCACTAATCTCTTCACTCCATATATTAGCGACGCTCAAGCTCTCCGCTGGCTTTCTTCTTCTGCCCCTGAAGTGGCTGATTTTCAACGTCTCAATCCATCTTTAGATCGCCTCAAACCGACTCCGACGGGTGAATATGCAAAGAAAAGCTTTATTACCACTAACTGCCCTGAACCCGGTAAAGACGTGGAAAAAACTCAAAATTTAATTTAACTCATGTTTGTTGCAGTAGTTCATCACAATATAAATAAAACCTTTTATTTGAGTAAGAGAATACAGTCTGGGGGCTTTGGTCAGATGATGCTAAGATTGAGTATTTTAGCCACGAACACCGCTGGGTCTGCTGCAGTGGCGGCTGGCCCATAGGGGGCGCTCGGGCGCTGCCCTCCCTAGATGTGGAGGGGAGAAGTCAAAATATATATAGATTTTAAAAGTATTATTAATGTCAGTTTTTACCTAATAGTACGTGGCTACATGTAATAAGAATTATTAAAACACTTCTACTGATTTACTCTATCATTTAACAGTGCATTTCCACCAACAGAACGTATCATTTCTCTTCTTCTACACTTTTGGGGCTGTGACTGAAGTAGCCCTACAAGTGTAGCGAAATAACCAATCGTATACTGTTGCTAGGGAAGATTTATAAATATTTGGCCAATCAGCATCGCCAAAATGAATGGCTTTGGGGCTCCTGGAGTAGTAGCCCTAGCTGCACAGTGATAGGTGCACTTCACGCGTGACGTCACGAGCTACATCCGCGCTACATCCGGGTAACGTTGGACGGCAAACACAGCACTGTTTTCGCTTACCAGCGTGACAAAACGGGTGAATTAGAGCGTACTTTTAGTTTATTTTTGGAATCTAAACAATGCCTACGACTTGTTGTGCTCCCGGTTGCACACAGAAGCATTCCAAATCGTCGGATGTACGTTTGTTTCGTTTACCGAAGGACGAAGAAATAAGAAAGAAATGGATCATTTCAATGAAAAGGATGCAGGATGCCAATGGACTGTGGGAGCCATCATACTAAGATAGAATTTGCAGTCTACACTTCATCTCCGGTAAATACAACTTAATTTTGCACTAGTCATTGTTCTACTACTTAAATCATTATATAATTAAAAAATTAGGATACATATATTATAGTCAAGACGTAAACGTTTGTTTTGTAATAATATACGTACATGTACAATGTATGCAAACCCTCTTGCATGAGTCTGTGAAAAGGATTAACAAGACAAAAACACCAAAATAATCCTTTGTGAACAATGTTTTTTTTTTATTAATTAAATGCTTATTGTGGAATCGTAGTAATTTTCCGACTTTTAATTTAAATGCATGTACTGGGTTAGGCAGGGAAATCTATTGGCCAGCCCCACCAAGATTTTTTTTCACCAGCCGCCACTGGTCTGCTGTGACATGACCAGTAATGATGTGAAAAAGCATGCCATGCTCACTGTTAAGCAAGGTGGAGGTGCTGTGATGATGTGGGCCTGTTCCTCCCTCGCATACCCTGAAAAATACCGGGACATTTCTGGTTCCGCTGGAGGTTCTCCTCCCTGTTAAAGGGGAGTTTTCCTCTCCACTGTCGCTTCATGCATGCTCAGTATGAGGGATTGCTGCAAAGCCATCAGCAATGCAGACGACTGTCCACTGTGGCTCTACGGTCATCCAGAAGTAAATGCTGCTTGTCAGTAGCAATGTTTAAGGTTCTTGGTGGGATTTAAAAAGGTTATAAATAATCTGAATGCATTGTTCATATGGGCACTCAATCAATTAATCTGATCATGTTTACAAACACCAGGCTTCATTCTGAAGACGAGCGCTGTGACATGTGCAGAGTCGTCAGATTTCCCTAAAAACCACAGAAGAAGACGTTCTACTTCCGTCTGTGCTGTAAAAAAGGCAGAATAGTGTTATTTTGTTAAACTTTACTGAACAATCATGTACAAACAGACGGGGAAGTGTGATTGTTCTGTTCGTTCCAGAATAAATCTGCAGATGGACGCTGTTCGGATTGTGGATCAGCATAAACCTCCCGTCTCTCCGAATACGATACCGTTCAGACTGGAGTGTTAACGTGGCGCACTTTTATTCCGATTTAGTTATGTTAATATAAACATAGCTACTGACTTGATGCAGTCTGCTGGGTTTCCTTACATAGACAACTTTTGACCAATCTCTCTG
This sequence comes from Fundulus diaphanus, assembly GCA_037039145.1. NCBI lineage: Eukaryota > Metazoa > Chordata > Actinopteri > Cyprinodontiformes > Fundulidae > Fundulus > Fundulus diaphanus. The sequence goes on along the minus strand of CM073141.1, from coordinate 2,261,715 downwards.
GAAGATTTGATTGAACTGACTTTGTAAAGACATGTTGTGAGTTTACGCTACCGTATTTTCGGACCATAAGGCGCACGGGATTATAAGACGCATTACATATTCTTCCAAAGTGTGTAATATCACTCCGTCCCTCCGGTAGGGCGACCAGACGTTCGATTTCAGTGAATCACGATGGAGTAAAAAAGTTTAGTGCAACAAGACTTATTTACCCGGTCCTGCCGCTGTGCTGACGCAGTAGAGCTTTGCCGAACGTTGTTAGCTTGTTAGCTTCTCACATCTACATCCTCCATTGCGCTTTACTTTCAATGACTCAATATCCATTGAGCGGAGCGGCTTTGTTGCTAACCATCGTATTTACACATTTTAACAGATTCTTTAACGGATTGTACCACATAAAATCAGTCAGTAAGCACAACGGTGATCCTAGATAAGGCGCACCGTACATTTTTGAGAAACTTTAAGGATTTTAAGTCTGCCTTATAGTCCAGAAAGGTTCAGTATATAAATAAATTGAATTGAAAATCTGGTGTTTGGTCATTCGGTCCTTCAGACAATGATCCAGAACATCGGGCCACATCAACAAACACAAAGTCCGCCGGGGGTTTCTCGCCCTGCAGCTTTGGGCTGAGCTAACGAGAACGCCAGAGAGGAACCAGAACCCCAGAGGGATCGGTCCCTCCCTCAAGATGCTCCAACCAGTCGTTCTAATCCAGTTTCTTCTGTGGTCTCTCAGCATCTCCATGGGTTTGCCCCTCAACCCGCCGGCAGATTCAGCTCGCTCCGCCCGCCACGCCCTTTCCCTCATCGCCACGGCCCGCCCTCCGGCCTTCATCACCACCATCGCACGAGAGGTGAGGCCAAGGTGGCACCAGCGGGCTCCTCCCCTTTAGTGCTTAGCCTGGTTCTGACCGGGCGTTACTGGTTTTCCAGGTTCATCGTCACAACGCCGCTCAGGCCAACTCCCAGTCCCAGCAGAACGTCCACACCACCACTCTGGCCCGAGCCAAGGCGGAGATCCTGCGAGTGATCGACATCCTGATTGAGAAGATGCCCGGAGACGTGGTGGACCTGCTGGTTGAGGTAAGCCATCGGACACGTGGCTCCCTGAATGGAGCTGAGAGCGTCTGAGCAGACCTTCACGTTTGGCTCGTTTGGGTCTCCAGGTGATGGACATCATCATGTACTGCATTGAAGGCTCTCTGGTGAAGAAGAAGGGGCTGCAGGAGTGCTTCCCTACCATCTGCAAGTAAGTCTGCGTCTCAGCGCGGTTCATGGTTCTGATCCGTCTCCATGGAGGTTCTGTGAGGTTCTGCCGGCTCTCTGTGGTCTAACTGGCTCTGTGTCCAGGTTCTACATGGTGGGTTACTGCGACCGCAGCCACAGGATCGCCGTGGGGGCGCGGCAGGGGTCGGTGGCGCTCTACGACGTTCGCACGGGGAAATGCCAGGTAGGTCCAGGAGGGTCAGACCTGCTGCCCAGGTTCCTCTGACCAGAGGTCAGTCTGTCTGCTCTTCATCCATTCATCTGTTCATCCATCTGTTCATCCATCCATCCATTCATCCATCTGTTCATCCATCCAACATCCATCCATCCATTCATCATCCATTCATCCAACATCCATCCATCCAACCGTCCATCCATCCATTCATCCATTCATCCATTCATCCATCTGTTCATACATCTGTTCATACATCTGTTCATCCATTCATCCAACATCCATCCATACATGCATCATCCATTCATCCAACATCCATCCATCCAACCGTCCATCCATCCATTCATCCATCCATCCAACCGTCCATCCATCCATTCATCCAACATCCATCCATCCAACATCCATCCATCCAACATCCATCCATCCTTTCATCATCCATCCAACCGTCCATCCATCCAACATCCATCCATCCATCCAACATCCATCCATCCATTCATCCAACATCCATCCATCCAACATCCATCCATCCAACATCTATCCATCCATTCATCATCCATCCATCCAACATCCATCCATCCATTCATCATCCATTCATCCAACATCCATCCAACATCCATCCATCCATTCATCATCCATCCAACCGTCCATCCATCCAACATCCATCCATCCATCCAACATCCATCCATCCATTCATCCAACATCCATTCATCCAACATCCATCCATCCAACATCTATCCATCCATTCATCCAACATCCATTCATCCAACATACATCCATACATGCATCATCCATTCATCCAACATCCATCCATCCAACCGTCCATCCATCCATTCATCCATCCATCCAACCGTCCATCCATCCATTCATCCAACATCCATCCATCCAACATACATCCATCCATCCATCCATCCATCCATTCATCATCCATTCATCCAACATCCATCCAACATCCATCCATCCATTCATCATCCATCCAACCGTCCATCCATCCAACATCCATCCATCCATCCAACATCCATCCATCCATTCATTCAACATCCATTCATCCAACATCCATCCATCCAACATCTATCCATCCATTCATCATCCATTCATCCAACATCCATCCATCCAACCGTCCATCCATCCATTCATCATCCATTCATCCAACATCCATCCAACATTCATCCATCCATCCTAAGAAATCTGTGTTCCTGCCTCTGTTACCATCAAAGATCTCCTTCCATGATGATCTTCAGCTGGTATGAAGGGATGAAGGAGGAGGAGAACGGTTTGATTCTCCTGATCTTTTTTTTTTTTTTATTTCTCAGTAATTGATTAATGACAAAGTGGTGACTCTGTTAATCATGTTTCTCTTTGATTGTGTGTGAGATAGTGCCGCCTGTGTGCTGCTCCCTGTTTGTGTGTTTGTTTGTAATTTGCTGCGTATTGATTTTCAGTAACCTGAGCAGTCTGGTCTGCCGGAGCGGCTCATTTATATCTGAAAACAGCACGGCCCGGTTCAGCCCACATCTCCTTTGATTCTGCGCCTGTGTGTTTGCCGTAAAGGCTGGGAAACACTTGTGTGTGGTATTTCCACTAATTAACATTTAAAAGATAATGGACCTGCGGGAACTCTGTGTTACAAGTGTTTTATTTCAAGCGAAGCAGAAAGCTTTCATCTTGATTAATAGCGTTCAAAATCTTTAAGGTTTTATTAATTCTGAATCTTATTGATTCTGCTGCTTCTTCGTACTTTGAATAATGTCTTCAAGCAGCAACAACAGCGGGGTCCACGGCAGTTTTTCAAGCCATACAGGCAGATTTTTGGGCAAATAAAGGAAACTTTGAAACACCCCTTAGATTTTTCTTTATCCTCAGAAATAGAAAAGTCTGAAATCCTGATAATCAGCTTGATAAATGGGAGCATATTAGAAATAAATCAGTAAAACTGTCCAGCTCAATCAGGACTACTGCGTTAGGCCAACCCGACTCAAACAGCTCAGAAAAGGATGGACTTTATCTCCCTGAATTATTAATTCAGTTCAGTTAAATTTTATTTCTATAGCGCCAATTCACAGCATGTCCTCCCTGTTAAAGGGGAGTTTTCCTCTCCACTGTCGCTTCATGCATGCTCAGTATGAGGGATTGCTGCAAAGCCATCAACAATGCAGACGACTGTCCACTGTGGCTCTACGCTCTTTCAGGAGGAGTGAATGCTGCTTGGAGAGACTTGATGCAACCTGCTGGGTTTCCTTAGAGAGGAAACTTTCTGACCAACCTGGAGGATCTGATGGAGTCTGACTTTGGAAAGAGCCTTGAGATGATATGTGTTGTGAATTGGAGCTATATGAATAAAATGTAATTGTTTTCTTCACGACTCCTCGGGGCTCACAGAGCAAACACCCAAACTCTGATTCACTCCCATCAAATTTCCTTTCTTTCCAACCTGGACCTGAAAACGCCTCTAATCTGCCAGATGTCCTGCATAAAACCCAGGAGACTCATAGAAATTGTGGCCACCAGAAGTTTTTGCCACAGTTCAAGCCTCCGCTCAGCGTCTGAGAGGTTTAGAGGTTCGTCTGTGTTTCCGGCTGCCGGTCCGATGATTAGAGTGGTGCTGTGGGCTGCCGGGTCGGTGCTGACGGCCGGCTGTGGGACGTTTCAACATGTTTTCAACAAGTTTATAACAGATTTAATCATCCGTACTGAATCAGGCAGAACTGGGCCTTAATGTTCTGCTGCAGCCGGCGTTGGCTTAACAGACGGTAAAAGATTGAATTTAAATTTATTTATTTTAGACACACAAGTATACAATAAATGGGAATATATGTCCCTGTAACATAAATAAAAAGGGTGTGTTGGCAGAAGCAATCAGCTTATAATGCTTATAATACCTATTCTTACAATAGGATGACCTTTAGTAGAAACATCACAGCTTTAAAATATAAAAAACATTTTTTCTGCTTAAATATTAGGAGCTGTTATGACGCTCAATTTAATGTCAGATTCACCATTTATTCATTATTTTAACTTTCAAAGATGAGCGTAAGCAGGAATTTAGATGAGCTCTACTTCTACCTTTCAGATTTTAAGAGTCTAAGAAGTTGATATTTGCTGGTCGATTCATCACAGTTTAACAACTGTACATTAAAACAGCGATACTTTAATAAATATTTTATCTATCCATGTTTTCATTTTTTTAATCCATGAATATTTGCAACCATCTGAATTTCTTTCTCGTTAATGTAGTATCCTTAGTGCAGCCAGCTGACTGGGGCGGTGCTGCTCTATATTTCACACAGCTGGAAGAAAATCTCTTAACTTTGGCATTTTATCTATTATCCCTTTAATTGATGGTAAATTCTGGTAGTAATTTACTTTTTTTTTTATACCAAAAACCTGCTCAGGCTCATCTGGCGCTGCCCTGACTATTGTCTTCCACTGACTGCCTACATAGGCTCAACAGAACCCCCAGTTTTAAAGACATTTATGCTTCTTGTTAACATGAGCAGATAAATGTGTCCAGTTCATCCAGCGGAGGATTTACTGTAACACAAATTTAGGTTATAACGGCGCCGTGTGATGGGGTTTAGCAGCAGTCGGTGACGAAGAGGAGAAGGAGGCGAAGGAGCGAGTTGCTGCTGCTAATCCACCTCATCCGGAGTGTTTCCAACCGTAGAGTAGCTGCTCCCTGCATGACCATCTGCCACAGCTTTGATCAGCCTGCGTGAACAGCTCTTTGTCAGCTGCATTACTCGCTCTGTGTTTTTGTCCAGCTGCCCACTCTGCCTTTTTAACAGACTCCAGCCTCTGCGCTAATTGAACACAAAGGAACGAGTCCGCAGATCTTTCCCTCTCAGCCGCATCTGCTTCTTCCTGGGACGCAGTCCGCGCCTCGCTTTGTGCATCCTGTCATCGCAGGAAAGCCGGCGGAGCCGAGGCCCCGAGCATCGCCTGTTTTCCTGCTTCAGGAAAATAGCTGCAGAGGCTATAAATGGCCGTGGGTTTTAGCCATTTACAGTGCAAACAGCAGATTAGCGTCACAATGGTGGCGCCTCACCTACACTTTGTTCCTGTAATCGCTGCTGCAGGGACGGCAGGTCTGCAGACACCAAGCTTTGAGTCAATGCCTGCCATGCATTTTTGTTTCGTTTAGCTAAATCTGCATAAAATTAAGAATAAATGTCCTCATAGACGAACCCCCAGCCCTGGTTAGAGCTCCTCCTCTCAGCCTTACTGTCCAGCAGAAACGTCACCCAGAGTTTAAACGAGTCAATTAAGGTTCAACCTCACCTGACAGATTTCTCACCTTGATGACGTTTGTTGTTTTTAACATGAGCGCAGTTTAAAATATCAGATTTTTAGGGAGTCGCACAGTCCTGTTTCTGCTTTCTGTCAAATATTCAGGAGGTTTTAGATTTAAACTGCTTTCATACCCACAGTTTCATCTCCACACATCGTCTTTTTTTTATGTGTCCTGCCTGGCAGCGTAGCATTAAGAATTGTCTTAATGCCAAAAAAGAGCCCAACAGCTTTCACTTTCACAAGTGGAGCCTTAACCGCCTTCACCGCTTGATTTATATATGCAAAAAGTTTTATTAGATTTTATTCTGGGACTGTTTCATGTTCAATGGACACTGAAACAAAAAAGATGAGACGAAATGCTAAAAGGGGGAAAAGGTGACAAAAATAGAGAAGAAAAGGAGAGATCAAGGTAAAATCCTCGGAGTCTGCTTCTACACCTGCAAAGAGAGATATAAATCCCTCCCTGCAGTTTAAATGTTTAAAACGTGGATGTTTTAGTCTCCTCCACTGCTGGAGGACGTGCAGTTTTCTGTCCAATCAGAACCCACAGAGACACACCCACACCTTTGATTTTCTAAGAAAAACAAAGAAAAGATGAACAGGAAAAGATTATAACCCAGATTTTCAAAATAAAAGTCAAAAAGGTAGTCTCCATATGCCTGATGGGCTTAAAGGAAGAAGCTGGAGCCGTGCTGGTTTCTGGTCAACGTGTCGTTTACTGCAGATCCTGGTCGGATTAAGTTCTCCAAAATGATGAGAGAAGTGATGAAGTAATGAAAGATAAAGGTTGTGAGGAGCGATGAAGGTTGGAAGGGTTGATACTTCCTCCAGACGGGGGGAGGTAGAAGAGCTGCAGGGTGATGAACACAAACAGGCGGCTGCCATGTTGGACCACAGAGAGCTGTAAACGCTCTCCGTCTGCTTCGCTGCTCTCTGATTGGCTCATTGATCGGGTGGGCAGCCCACTGTGACACGGAAACCCACTCTGATCATAATATATATGAAAGCTCCTGCAGCTCAGATACATGTTTCTGTTGGCTCCAGCTTCCCAGCAGGTCTGCCTTGTGAGAAACTGTTTAAATCACTTTTCATATTTTAGTTGTTTAAACGGAAAACAAAGCAGGAAGACAGCAGCGTCCATCCACTGTCTGACCTGCTGACCCCTGCTGACCCCTGTTGACCCCTGCAGGGGTCGGCCGCCTATCTCCCAGCGGTCACTGGGCGAGAGACGGAAGAAAACATCATGAAAAACGTCATTATTATATTTTAGGTTATTTTGAAACTTTAACTTGGATGAAATGTGACACGACAGTTAAGTTAGTGACAGATTTATGGTTTTTATTACTTTTTTGTGTTTTTTGGGGGGTTTCTGTCGTTTCCTCGAGGCTAAACGGCTCCAGCTCCTCCATGTTGGATGGTTTCCAGAGATCTTCACGTTTGATCGCAGATTCTCAGCTGCATTGATGCCTGGACTTTGACTAGGCCATTCCAACACATGTACATGTTTCCCCTCAAAGCCGTCGAGTGTTGCTTTAGCAGCCTGCTTCGGGTCTTTGTCCTGCTGGAAGGAGAACCTCCACCCTGTCCCCCAGTCTCTGCTGCTGAGGAGCATCCCACAGCATGATGCTGCCACCACCATGTCTCACTGTGAGGACAGGGTTCTGGGGGGACGGGATGTGTTGCGTTTGGACAGTTTTAGTCTCATCTGAGCAGAGCTCCTTCCTCCAGACATCTGGGGAGCTGCCCACGTGCCTTTTAGCAAACTCACACCCTGCCTCCTTATCTTTAACACTCAGTAACATCTTGTTTCTGGCCACTCCTCCATGAAGCCCGGCTCTGTGGAGCGTACGGCTGATTCTGGTCCTATGGAGCGGTGCTCCAGGCTCTGCTGTGGACCTCTGCAGCTCCTTCAGGGGGACCTTTGGTCTCTGCTGCCCCTCATTCATGACTTCCTGACCCGGTCTGCGAGTTCTGGAGGGCGGCCCTCTCCTGGCAGGTCTGTTGTGGTACCAGGTGTTCTCCATGTGAAGATGGTGGATCTCATGGTGCTCCAGGAGAACATCAGAGATATTTTTATAGCCCCTCCCTGGCTTGTCTGGAGCTCCTTGGTCTTCGTGGTGTTTCTGCCTCCTGCTTGGTGCTGCTGCACCTCTGCAGCCTTTCAGGAAACGTCTGTCTATCCTCACAGGTCATGTGACACCTAGACTGCACACAGGTAACTGGTTGCACATGCGAATTGTCAGTTATGTTTTTTTATTATCTTTTTTTTAATATATTTTGTTCAGTAGACGTTAACGGCGACAGTAAAACACAGCGGTGGCAGCATCATGCTCTGGGGTCACCTTTGGCTCGGATGGAGCTGGAGTTTTGTATCTGAGGAGGAAGTCAGGTTTAATAGTTTAGCATCACGGTGACAAACGAATCAAAGCTGACAGAACATCTGTTGGGTCACCAGAGGATGACTGTGGATAAGCGCCGTCCCTGCAGTCTGAGAGGTTTGCAGAACTTTAGCAGGTTCCAGCGGATAAACATGCGTGTTTACAGACTTCTATCAAAGTCCAGGGGCGTGTAAACTTAAACGAGCAGCTTATCACAGGATAGATGTAACTTCTCTGTTTTAATGGATTCATTCTGCCATTATTTGTTCACGTGGAACAGACTTTTTTAGGTTTTAGTGCAGAAAGTGAATTTTATTATGCTTAATGTAAATTTCTGAGTGTTTCCTGCTCACAGTTAATATTTCATGTCCTGTAGTTGATTCTGATCCAGCTCAGGAACCTCTGGTACCGTCTTACTCGGTCCGGCTCCAGGATCCTGCAGCTTGAGCCTCCGATGATCCGCAGACGAACTTATTTTGTCAAACAGCTGCAGGTCAGTGAGGTTTGGGACTTCTTGGGAAGACACTAAAAGCTAAAAGACGGACCCTGAGGTGGAGGAGCAGTTCTGCTGCAGAGAAAACCGGCTCAGCTCAACGACGCTGGAATCTAATCCGATTTCCTCAAATAACAGGAGGGAGAGAATGAATGGAAAATATGAGATTTTCATTTCATTGTGTTGTTACTTTCCTCAGGTCTAACCTGCACAGGCTGGTTATTATTTCAGGCTCTGAGCGCCCGAGGCGACGCGCCTTAATCTCATCTGGAGGTGAGCGTTTGTAATCCCAGTCGCAGGACCTTTATTGCGTTACACGTCCCGCATCTGGTGGGAGCGGTTATTGCGTTACGCAGCGGCGGGCGGATTCTGTCCCCAGAGTTCTGGAGGCATCTGTTGGCCCAGAAGCTGCCGGCGGCCTGAAGGAGTTAGCGCGTCCAAACCGGCAGAACGCTCCGTCAGAATCCGCGTTTCCAGAGACGGAGCCATGAAACGGCAGCAAGGGCCAACCTCCAGCTGCTGCTGCAGGAGGAATCACTCAGAGAAGCTGCTGTGGTGGTGGAACCGTGCTACTGGATCTAAATACAATAATAATATGAATATTCACAAAAATAAAGTGCATGAAAGACTGAGTGGGAGCCCTGAGCTTGTTTCTCTGCAACCAGAAGGTCCAATCTGGGGGCGACGGGAGACAACGGCCCCTGAAGAGCGTCGCCTTTGTCCGGTCAGCGGCGTAATTTAACTTCCTCTCATTTCAACAATCCAGACGTACATTTATAGGCCGCCTCCATCATCAGGGTCTCCTAGAAGTTCACAGCAATCGTCACCAACCGTGAACGGCTAATTAGCTGTTAGCAGCACGGTTAGCCGCCAAGTACGAAGTTTTCATGCATCTTTAGGGTCTCTGCGGCAAATATCAGCGGACGTCAGCAACAGCGGTTCTGTTCAACTCCGCTGATAAACTGGATTTACTTCTGGGTTTCAGACCAACAACGGAGAAAGATTTAGAGCAAATCAGTTAAACTAATGTTGACAACAGATGGAGCCAAACCTGTTTAATTTAAGAAGCTAAAATAATCAGTTCTCACCATTTCCTTTTCAGTTCCATTTAGTTTTAACAAAACTTTCTATATTTTGTGTAATCAAGTCATGCCTGTAGTCTCTAATTGGTTGGATTAATCAGGATTTAAGGGTAAATATAGCTGAGTGTCATCAGCATAGCGGCGGACATTAATCCCATCCTGTCTGATGGTTTTACCAACTGGAAGCTTATATGTAGTAAAGAGAATTCAGTTGGGTGGTCATAGTTACATCCATTTTAATGCACTGTCAATTAATACAATCTATTTTAGAAATAGGTTCCGTGTTTCTATGGGTTTTAAAGAAACAGTTCAGCATTTCTTCTGCTGTAGGACCTACATGCTCTAGTTCAGTAAAAGCACTTTTGCTTCCTGGCTTTACTCTAAATCTATTTCTGGTTAATTGTGATTGTGGTATTTTCGGTCTGAGAAACATTTTAATCGGGTTTTTCAGGGTTCAGTGTGTTCACTGGATCCGGGTTGAAGGGGAATCACGTCGTTTCTCACTGTCTTCATCTTTTCTTCACAGTCTTTCCCTCTGGATCCTCTTCCTGCTCGGCTTCACTCATTCTGAAGGCTCTCCTGTTTTCCTCTGCAGAACATCCACGGCCACAAAGGTCCCATCACGGCGGTGTCGTTCGCGCCTGACGGCCGCTACTTGGCGACCTACTCCAACGCTGACAGCCACATCTGCTTCTGGCAGGTAACCAACACACCTGGCCTGACCTCAGCCCCAAAGGAACACCAGATTAAAACGTTTTTATTCAGGTTTTCTAAATGCAATTTATTAATTGCACTGAGGAGGAAAGTTTTTTATTTTGGAGGGAATTTGAATGTCTAAGGACAAATCTAGTAAAAGTATTTTATTTTTCTTTTATACTAAATAGCACAATTTGTTCCCGTGACTCTAATTTAAAATACCTTTTTCTTTACTTTATAAACTTTATAAAATTTTCCTGACTACCAGTTTTGGATTATACCATCGACATAGTTTTTTTTATTAGAAAACAGACTTTAGTCACTAAAACTAGCATTTAATAGGTTAAGTTAATAAAATGCCCAAATATTCATTCATTACGTTGATGACTGATGTTAATAACTTAATTATTAAATTAATAAAGATATTTAGATCTCTAAACAACAGATATCAACATAAAAAACGTTTAATTAAATATAATTAAAAATACTTTCTCTGTCATAAATAATACTTTTATCTATAATTTGTCCTCCCAGCAATTTTTTATATCTAATGTTTCTACAGGAGTATTTATAAAATGTTGTGTTTGTGGATCAAAGCTGGAACAATTTATTCATGACTTCATGCACAGAATAAAAATCTGCTAAAAATCTATTTATGACACTGAAAATAGTCCAATCTGCATAAATGGGAAAAATATTTAACTTTTATTGTTTTTCTTTAAGACAAAATCCCTACAACATTTTAAATTTAAAAGTCCTGAATATTTGTTACGTACGCTTAAAAAAGCATCAAAAAGAGCAGTGAACAAAAAACAGATATTAATGTAAAAAATGTCTTTTAGATCTCGGTCGGGCTGAGTGACAGAAAAGCTACCAAAGAAACGCTTTAAAAGTTAAAACCAGAAGGAAAACTAAACATTTATGTTTTATTTGATGAAATCTAACTATAACAGAAAATGTTTCTACAGTTTGTCGTCTTTTAAACTTTCACAAAGAGCTCCAAGTTGAAGAAAACCGCCCTACAAAAACATTTAGCTTATTTACATTTCAGTTTTTGTGTTTGTTAAACCTTAAATAAAGCGGAGAGAAAAGAGCAGATATCGGTGCGAATGATGGCCGCAGAGTGAAACCCGCCTCCTGTCTCTTCCCAGAACTGTTATTTTGAATGAAAGGTCTTTACGACCTCTGACACGGCTCTCTGCGCGCCGCACACACACAGTAATGGCATTACTGTAAGCATCAACCGCTGCGAGCGCCGGCAGGACGGCTGCCGAGGTAATTAGCTGGCAGACGCTCTGTCGGTTTGGGGGGCGGGGGGGGGGGGGACGATAGAGTTTCTACTCCCTGTTTTCCCTGTGTGCTCTGAAGTGGTCCGGTTTGCTCGTGGTTCCTCAGACCTTACAGGAGAGACACGGGTTTGCTCAGAGGTTCTAAGACGGACCGGGGATCGCTCCGTTAACGGGTTTCACAGGAACCAAACTAAACCACAGCCAGTGATTCTTAGGCCCGTTTCTCTTTCTGATTCCCTCGTGGCGCCGAGTTTCGTGTGCGGACCTGGAGGCAGAGTCCAGAGAACCAGTCCAGATGAGTTAGTTTAGCTTTTAACCTGCTGAGTTTAAGAGAAAATGAATCAACACGACTAAAGGTTCAGATCAGTCGTAGAAACATCTCTCCTCCTCCTGCTGTTTTTTTATTAGAACCTGTCGCATAACGACCGAGGCTCTTTTGGACCTTGTTCATAAACGCTGTCCGGTTCTGTATCACCAGCCTCTAAATTCTGTACGGGCTGAAACTGTGCCGGAACCGGACACTAACCGCCTAAACGCTCCCTTACCAAGAGGAAAAGGCTCTTATTGTCTCTGTGCGTTACCGTGGTGAAATATTTCTGGGACACACGATAAAACAACAAGCAATAAATAAACTGTGGCTACAGGTTTTTTTTAAAAAGAGATTAAAGCATTTTAAAACAAAACTGTCTTTAGGGTCGCACCGTTTTCTGATAGTCCTATTTAAATATGAAACTGTGCAATAAACAGTCCTGATAGTTAATGTGCAATGTTGTTAAAGCTTAATACACAGAACTGCGTTCACAGTAGTGATAATGTAACATGTACAGACTCGGTCTTCCCAGCAGGGGGCGATAGTCCTCACAGCTTTAGTGAAGAAGCCGTTTTTCAATCTGTTCGTTTTGGATTTGATGTTCCTGAAGCGTTTCCCTGGTGGAAGAGGAGCAAAAAAAAGCATAGACACGGTAAACATAAATGACAACATAGAAAGTAATTGTCACGTCTGTTTTCTTATAAATACAGTGGCGCAGGAGTTGCCGGTTCGATCCGTCTCAGTCGTTGTGTCCTTGGGCAAGACACGTCCCCCACATTACCTGCTGGCGCTGGTCAGAGGGTCCAATGGAGCCGATGTCTGGCCGCCTCCGTCAGTCTGGCCCAGGGCAGCTGTGGCTGCTAGAGTAGCTCACCACCGTCAGGGTGTGAACGGGTGAATGACTGTAGAGTAAAGAGCGTTGGGGTTCTCAGACGAGTTAAATCGCTGTAGAAGTAAAAGACATTCACCTTAAAATGTGTCTGACTGTAGTTTTTTTTGAGCAGGTCGTATTTTTAGATGCCAAGGGACGCTGGACTGCTGAGTGTGTATGTCTGTGTGTAACCTTTTGGTCTCCATGTGACCTCCCGCGGCCAATCAGCGCCTTTCATGTCATTCCTCATCCAATCAGATTAACTCCTCCTACCTGCCAAAGTCCCACGGCTGGCGGCTCAGACTCACATGTCCCCCGGACACGATGCGAACCGCAGAGTCAAACGGCAACAAGACAGGAGAGAAGAGCAGCAGTGGAGGAAGAATCATTTATTAACTGAATAATAATTTATCAAGTCTTTAGCTGGAGAGAAAAGGAGGATAAAGGAACCTGGACCGGACTGAAAAAGTCCGGGGAAGAGAGCGAAGACGGTTTTACGTTTGAGTTTATTGTTGTTGTGACCTCTGACCTCTAGCGCACCGCCACCGTTTTCTATCACCAGGTTTTTAATATTTTAAATGGAAAATATTCAGTACAACACAAACATTTTTCTTTCATTAGCCCGTTTCTCCGCTTTCGTTTTAATATCGTCAAAGAAAGGATCTCAAACATCAGGAACTTTCTACTGCTGGAAATGGACTAAAACCATTTTTAAGCCATAAAAATAGAAACCGTTGGACCCAAAATGCTCTTTTAAACGTCTGAAACTCTTCATTCGGACCTACAGTAATCTGCTCTTTTCTGCCGTTTCGTTAAAACGCAGCTAAAAGGACCGTGATTCACAGTAAAAGTGAGTTCTTGTCCGTCGGGTTCTCAAAGTTCTGTTGTGGGTTCCCAGATGAACACCAGCCTGCTGGGCAGCATCGGGATGCTGAACTCGGCGCCTCAGCTCCGCTGCATCAAGACATACCAGGTTCCCCCGGTGCAGCCCGCCTCCCCGGGCTCCCAGAACCACCTGAAGCTGGCCCGCCTCATCTGGACCTCCAACCGCAACGTCATCCTGATGGCCCACGACGGCAAGGAGCATCGCTTCATGGTGTAGCGCTGAGCGGGCGGAGCCGCGGCCCGGCAGACCTGGACCTGAGCCGCGGTTTGGGGTCAAAGGCGGGTTTCGTCTGACGGTTCCGATGGTTTTCACCCACTGATGAAAACAATCTGAATAAAGCGAAGGGAAGCTGGAGCAGAGAGGTCCAAACCCAAACTCAGGTCCAGGTTTGGTTCCTGTTTTGTCCGCTACATGGATCACGGTGAAGGAAGTTCTGTTTACGTTCTGATGTGTGTCGTTTTTTTAAATCCTTTCTCATTCCTATTTATTTGCTGCTGTTTATTTCAAGTTTTTAGTTTGGATTTCTGCTCAGAACCAGAACCGTCTAAAGCAAAGCAAGCGGCAGGCCCGAGAACGTCCTGCGCCGCTTCGTGGTTCTGTCTGACGGGACGACAAAGAGCTTTTAAAGCTGCAGTCTCCGTTTTCACACGTCGGCTCGGGTTGCTTTCCACCTTTGTGTCTGTGTGTTGCTCATGGGTGGAATTTCACCGACAAACACTCATTCTCAGCCTCAGACTGTTGTTTCCTGACAGCACGGCTCCAGGCGAGACGCTGGAGAACAGAAATGACTGCTGACCTGTCACCGCTGCTTCGCTCCAACCTGCTGTTTAGATATTCGCTCGTTTTCCTGAGCTTCCCGTCAGCCTCGCTGGGAATCAAACTACAGACCCGCGTCTTCACGCCGGTCAGAGCCGCCGTTTCCGTCGCCGCAGTGAACGTGTCGTCGTCGTTTGTGCCGTGAGCGTCTGCCCGCCGCTGGTTAGCTTCCTTCCTCACATTTAGCCGTCAGCCGAGCCGCTGGAGCGCGTCTTCGTCCGACGGTTGATGTTCAGCGTCTTCGTTTAAAGCGAACCGAACATTTTTTACTTCCTGCTTTTGTTCTCGTGTGAATCCCAAGGGTCTCCAGTAGAAGCGTTCTGCTTTAAAGCCGTGGTTCTCACAGCGCCGGTACTCAGAGGAAGTTTTAGTGTTAATAAATTCTACGGAGATCAGGCTAGTAATTAATGACAGCAGCTACGTTTTAGTTTTTCACACACCGTGCCGTCATGAAGGAGGTTGTCTGGTTCTGTTGATCTGAAACAAATCGACACCGGTACAAAAAACCCAACAAGGTTTTTGTTTTGTTTTTTTCCTTTACTGCGTCTATCTCTAGGCGGCCATGTTGGATTCTGAGTTCTTGTGCTGGTGAGAAACCTCAACTACAAACTTGAAAATGTCGGATTCAGAGTGAAAATGGAAATCATTGTCAATCATAAGTCAAAATAAAAGTCTAATCCAGAAGTTTACAACCAGCAAATGTTCTACTGCTTATTTCTGGTGAAAGTTTTACCTTTCTATCCAAACGCTGACCTAAGATGAGACTGTAACTAATATTATTGATATTAAAACTTTAATTAGTCATTTGTTTGTCCCAGAACGTTTTGTTTTCCCTCGGATCGGTTTGAAGGGGAAAATACTGCTGCTGCTAAAAGTCCAACGTTTTCACCAGATTCCAGGAAAGTTTTCCACCCCAGTTTTATCACAGATTACCATATATGGTCGACGTTTCCCTGATTTGTTTTTCCTTTTTTTCTCAGACTGGAGCTAATTTTTATGTTATCTCTGGTGAAAGTTTGGAACTTTTATCAAAACTAAACATTTCCTACTGATTTCCGATTGTTTCAGATTTTCTGACTTCTCTGTTTTTTTAAGATAAAAAAATTAATAGTTTAATTTTTCTTGTAAAGGGTGAAAATCTGAACCAAAATGTTATTAATAGTCAAACTTTATTCAGACTTTCAACCAGTGACTCCAGTAAATAAAAGCTATTTGCTGACGTTGACCAGCAAACCTGGCGGCTGGTTCCTCTGGGGGTAAATCGCTGACCTTTGACCCAGGAACCGGTACCAGTTGGAAATAAGTTTATCTGGTAAAAAAAAAATTTCCAGGTTTGCCTCAGATGCGTGAAAAGATGCCCGACAGTGGTCTCAATGTTTGAGTTTAAAGGAAAAGTTACTGTTTAAAGTTAACCTTAATCAGGATTATAGGGAAAAAGTGGTCGAACTTGTAGATTTTTACACAGTTTAATTACAGGACGGCTCTTTTCTTTCTCTCCTGGCTGGTTTTGAGGATATTTTGTGTCGAGCTTTTTATTGATGGTTGTTTTTATTTAATGAAATGTTCCTTTTTTGTCATAAGTTGATATGAAACCAGAGTCTTTCTGGACCTTCCTTCTATAAAATGTCGTCTAACTTTTAGCAATCAGAGTTTTATTCAGATGAAGTTTTGTGTCTATAAATCTATATGAATTATATCTATAAAGTGAGTGTTTTCTATCAGGCTTGAGTTGGCTCGCTGTCTTCCCTCCATCTGCTGTCAGAAAGCTTCTCACGGCGTTAACACACCTGTAAACCCGGGCGGGTCAAAGCTTTTCACAAGTTCTTCTTCTCCTTAAAGGAAAGAAAAAAGCCCACATCCAGCGTCTGAAACATCCTGACAGCTCTGAGATCTTAATCTTTCCATTTCTGCAGCACTCTCTTAACAGTTTGAGCAAATATGTTTTGGGCAGAGCCTCCCCTGGGAGGACGGGTGAGAAAAATAAGGGAGGCAGAGGCGAGGAGTAAGTAAGGAGCGAGGAGGATCAGAGCATCCGAGCAGAAAAAACCAGCTTCTCTGGTGAAGGCAGTGAACCTTAAACACAGAGTAAAAACAAGCTAAACTCCTCTATAACTTAAATCACATATTATTTAAAGAAGCTAATTTATTTTGAGGTGATTTTCGGCTCGTTCTCTCAGCGTTTGGATGTTGTTGTTCACAGTAAGCTCAGCGTTGATGTTGTGTGAAGTCATGCATGGATATGAGCTTTCCTCGATGTAACGCAGCTGCTTAAATCTCAATAATGTGTCGTTTAAAATGTCCTAAAATGTGAGTTGATGTTTAAATAAAGACGTAGATGAATCTTTGGCTCCTGTTTCTTCTTCTTTTTTATTTTTATGCACCATTTCCATTACTTCCATAAAGAATTCCTGACTTTGGCTGTTTCCACTCAGCAGGTTTTTGGCTTTTAAGCAGCAGATCGGACATAATCCCTAAACTGAAGTCAGAAATAATGTTTCTCGTTTAGCTTTTAGTCGCTGATTGGTTGGATTTAGGCTTCGTGGATTAAACAGAGAACACATTTTACCCCAACGTACTGTCACTACACCACTTTGAGTCATCTTGTTACTGAAAAGTGCTTTTTAAAAAACTAGCAGATGAGTGATGAGCCTCAAACTCGGCCTGCGGTGCACAACACAGTGTCCGCCCAAAGGTAAAGGTGCTAAACACGGTCTGGAGCTCAAGTTTCAGCAAAGATCTCCGTGGTTCTTCATCCTGTCAGGAGGAGAAATAATGTTAGGGAGCCCAAGTTTGGAGACCTGACAAACTGGCACCCCACGGACAAAATTTAAATGAATTAAACCAGTAAAATTCTGGCAGCATTCAGAAAGACATAATTTCTGCTCCTGTTCTGACCACCATTGTTACCCTGATGCCCACAGACGTGTTTGTGCTCCCAGCTCTCCAAACAACTGTTGCCAGAATACTTCATACAGTGCTACCTGGATTACAAGTGTTTTACGATGTAAGTTTGGTGAGATACGAGGTTCTCTGCCAGTTTTTTGCTTTGCCTTAAGAGCTAAAATTCAGCTTGTGAGCCAGTTTCAGACATCCTACCACTAGTGGGCGCCACAGTGAATTAAGCAACAAGTCAACTACAGATGAAGCGGCACACAGAGGTTTGGCAGGAAATAGCTGATGCAGAGGAGAATGTTATTTTTACGAGAGGAAAAATAGGGGGTTTTCAGCTGACGTCACGCTCACGTGACTACTCTGCGCGTCCGCCATATTGGGTGTCAGTCGTTTCGCACCGTTGACCTGCATTGTATGACGCCTTAGGCAGTATTGGAAGTGAACAATGGGGAAAACGTGTTTAATGGTTGGTTGCACGGCCCGTGGAGGTGGAGATCAACGCTCTTTCTATCGCCTACCAGCCGTAATAGTGAATCAGTGTGAAAAAACAAAACAGCTCTCTGAACAACGCCGTCACCTATGGCTGACACGGATATCCAGGTCCGATTTGGACGGTGTTAAGCTGGAATACGCCAGAGTCTGCGGTGCTCACTTTATCACAGGCAATTAACTGTTAAGCATTTAAAACATGTAAGAATATATTAATAATAGGGCTCGGGCGTCATGACGTATTACTTTCCGTGGCCGCCATGTTGACTGCCTCCGCCGCCGCTACTCAGACTACTGCCTATGACTACCGCGTACTGTACTCCCTCTCAGCCGTGTTTTAATTTGATTAATTTCACCTTAACTTGATTTCAACCATGGTAAACCGTTGCTGTATTGTGGGCTGTAACAGCGCAACACATGATCGCCATGGGAAAAACATAGAAACGGGTTAATTTTCCACCGCTTTCCTGCCTGGAGGCGCAACCACGGAGAACAAGTGTCAGAGATAACGAAGAGTCGTCGGCTCGCTTGGATCGCGGCTGTAAGACGACCGAACATAACTTTCCACAGTATCCCGATGTCAATGAGAGTGTGTTCTAAACCTTTGAAACACATAGCAGCTCGTTAAAAGTACATTACATGCGTGAGTGGTTGTTAGCACTAACAGTTAGCAGCTACTAACTTAGCATGTGCCAGAGCCCGTCTGAGCACAGCTTACCTTTGAACGAGTTACTGTGTTCCCACTGTTTGCTGGCTTTATGATCTGCAGCTCCTACCGGCGTAAATACGGTAAATACAACTTAATTTTGCACTGGTCATTGTTCTGCTTAAATAATTAAAGCCGCGAGCGGCGTCGATCAGCCCTGCAGCCAAGCGCCTTCGCGCACCGCCGGCCGTCAGCCACCGCAGAAGCATGCGCCGCATTTGCGTCGGATTGTTTACATTTTTACCATCTTATTAAAACTCACCCGTCCACGTATGATGGCGATTTCCTTGATGTACATAACTTCGACATCTCGTACCCAACCAGATGTGAACTGGTTGTGAGCCTCTAGACCCTTGTAAGCTCTCATTTCCTCAAGAGTGTGCAGAGGGTTTTCACCGAACACCAGGTAATGCACGATGTCGCCGTGCTCTACATTTGGCCAATCATCAGGATTACAGCTAAACAAGGCACCGTGGAGGGCATAGGGGTCCATATGGTCGATCACGGAACATTTCCTCAGATATACGTCCTTATCTGGTGGCTCTAGCGTGCTGGCGTACTTATCCATTCGCGATACGATAATACGTGTAGGACAACTAGAGATAAGGAAGTGTACCACCCAATATGGCGGACCGGAAGTTGGCCAGTGACGTCAGTGAAAACCCCCTATTGGAAATGTGGGACAATTATACAGAATTTATTCAAAAGGACCTCCCAGTAAAAGTTGCTGCTGAGCGACACTATTTAACGCCAGCTGCCAAACTCATTTCAGAGAAACTGAGAGGGATGATGAACCAGATTAAATTGGATGAGTTTTAATTTAAAACCTCTGTAGATGAAAGTGAGGGAAAACGTGGCAGAAATGACAAAAATCCGTGAACAAGATTCAGTTCAGCTCTTTTCCTCCATCTTCATGTCAAATTCTGGTCATTTTGGGGGTCTGGAACGGATCAATTGTTTACTTTTTAATCACTGATGCAATGTATACTGTAATTTACAAGCTGTATGCAAAGAAATTTCGTTCTGTATGCATTCTGTACATACAAAATGACAAAGATGTCTAACAGTGTTTCAGGATATTTCAATGAGGAAAGTTGGTGTGACATAACCTGACAACAGCCAGCTGCATGTCGTTCCGCCTAGCTCCACTCACATACATCTGGGACACCGCCATAGGGATTGCCTTTACAGAAGGCTGGGCCTTATCAAAAATTCTTGCATATGATTGGATAAGCCACTTGTCTGTCATCTTTATTGACGTGCTATTTCAACCACTCACACCGAAGCTAACCCGTGACGCTGATGATAGCGACGCAGGAAAAAAAAAAAAAATAATAATAATGTGTTTGCGGCTCTAGTGGCATGCGTTTTATTGACAGTGAGCTGACAGGAAGAGGGGGGAAGACAGGCGGCAAAGCGCCGCGGGTCGGAGTCGATTCCGGGCCGACCACGTTGAGGACTAAAGGCCTCCTAACATAGTTAGCGCTAACCGCTAACCGCTCCGGGGCGCTTCCGCGTCGGCACGTCCGCTGGTCCCGGAAAACAAAACTTGCCAAATCCGGTCGAGAGAAGGGCGAAAACATCGTGTCCACCAACAAAAGCCTTCAGAGGCGTTCTCTGATGTTCTTTTAATGCAACAATATTAGGTAGATTGGACAACACGGAAGAAATAGCAGCATCGACTAGCCGCCATTGCTATCAAAACAGTCTCACGTCATGGTCGCGTCTCCACTACGTCACATCTATGAAACTCCAGCCCTGCGTCCTGATTGGCCAGACCATAAATTTGGTTGGAGAAATCACTTGCTACCGGCGGTGTCCCAGATGTATGTGAGTGGAGCTAGGCGGAGCAACATACAGCTGGCTGTTGTCAGCTTAGGTGTGACATACAAGTAATTTAAATTAAGAGCACAAATACAGAACCAATTAGACTTGTCAGTCAATATGCATCAAATTGGGACGTAATTGTTCGAAATTAATTGTTGTCAAGACTTGATGAAATCTGCTGGGTTTCCTTATATAGGACTTTTTTTGATCAACTGTATAATCTGATTGAATTTGACTTTGTTTCATGAATTGGCGCTATATAAATAAAATTTAATTGAATTGAAAAATGTAATAGAGAACAGATAAAACTGAACAGCTTGAAAAATATAAGCCAAAAAGAACATAAAGATATCTACGTAGTTCCTGGAGAGACTCCAAGTACACAACAAAATGTATTTAAAGGCTAAAAAAGTGATTTGTCCCTTTAAAGGCACACTATGCAACATTTTTCAGTTAATTAATGTGTTCCATACCGTTTTGGGTGATTCAATGAGTCATTTCAGGTTGAACAAAGGTTTTCTTGGCCGCCCTGGTGGTCTGTGGGGGAAATACCGCACTTGCAACTGCAGGAGCCCTCGGCCCGCGCCCACAGGCTCAGAATCTCGTGCAAGATCGCGAGAGTCGGTCTTGCTTTACGGCGAGAACATGTTTGTTACTAGCGCAGTGGCGATATCTGTGCAGTTATCATGGCAGAACCAGCGATAAAACAGCGAAAGCCCATGTTGGAGCAGGCAAGAAAGAGGAAAAGGGCTCTGGACAGAAAGAGGAGTCGTACACGGGTGAACATCGGGCAAGCTTTTTCCGAATGGCGAGAGCTAAAAGAAAGAGAAGGCTGCAAGGCTGACGCGGACCTCGCGTTTCTGCTGATGCGATTGTAAGTAACATTGGAGGGTTTCCCTCACGCTACCGCCTCCCAACATTCAAAAAAAAAAAAAAAAAACTAACTCATATGCGCGCAAAGCTTGTCTCCCCCGCTCTGCCGGTCGCTCGCTCCTCCGGCCGCTCAAAGCTTGTCTCTTTCCCCCGCCCACCCGCTCCCTCCTCCGGCCGCTCAAAGCTTGTCTCTTTCCGCCGCCCACCCGCCCGCCGGCCGCTCGCTCCTCCGGCCGCTCGCTCCTCCGGCCGCTCAAAGCTTGTCTCTTTCCCCCGCCCACCCGCTCCCTCCTCCGGCCGCTCAAAGCTTGTCTCTTTCCGCCGCCCACCCGCCCACCCGGCCGCTCGCTCCGCCGGCCGCTCAAAGCTTGTCTCTTTCCCCCGCCGACCCGCCCGCCGGTCGCTCGCTCCTCCGGCCACTCAAAGCTTGTCTCTTTCCGCCGCCGACCCGCCCGCCGGCCGCTCGCTCCTCCGGCCGCTCGCTCCTCCGGCCGCTCAAAGCTTGTCTCTTTCCCCCGCCCACCCGGCCGCTCGCTCCGCCGGCCGCTCAAAGCTTGTCTCTTTCCCCCGCCCACCCGCCCGCCGGCCGCTCGCTCCGCCGGCCGCTCAAAGCTTGTCTCTACACCCCCCCCCCCCCCCCCCCCCCCGCCCACCCGCTCCGCCGGTCGTCCGGTAAGCAAATTCCTAGGGGAAACACTGCATTGGAATGGTTTCTCTCTCTCTGTGTGCATGTTCATACTTTCACTGTGTTAGTCATTGTTTGTACTGCCGTTTTTTCGACTTTTGTATTCGTTGCGTTCGCCTGTCTGCTAAGCTCAAAACAACCGCGCCTGGCTTGACGGATAAACCAGGAGAACAGCTGAGCATATTTACGACAGTGCACTTTTACTTTCGCCCTCTGGGGGGCGCCTCGCTGGAAAATCAATCCCAGTTGCATAGTATACCTTTAAGTGACAAAAACACAGGATCACCACAACAAAAGGTGAGTTGACCTGATGCATTAGCATTTCCTCTCTTCACATTTAAACCAGCATCAAATGCATTTTATAAATGCTAACATGGAGGTTACATCTCAAGAACATCATCAAACATCATTAATGCAGAAACTGAGTTTAAACAGAGAAACTGTGTTATGTATGTTAACTGCACCCAGATTAACAGGATGAAAAAGAAGAAAAATCTATTTTTAATACAGAAATGTTCGTTTATGACACTCATAGGGCTGACTGGACAGTTATCCAGCAGACAGTCACTCATTGGTGAAGAAGCTGGTTTCATCCATATCAATGGAAAGTTTAGTGGAAGGAAAAAGTGTGATAGGAGAAATATGGACAAACATAAAGCTATTTGAGAATTTAGGGACGATTCAAAAGTCGTGGGTTGTAGCTGGAGTCGTTGGTCACTCCTGCACCAGAGAAACATCTTACCTGAGAAATAGAGACTGGACTGTTGTTAGGTAGGTCCATGTTTTTGTCTCAGATGGTCCTGAGTAATATTTGGGTTTCATTCCCTCAAAGCCCAAGTCAGCACCATTAACATATTAACAAGCATCACATTGAGGAGTTAACCTATGGGTCTCATGTGTGGAACTACTAAAATAAGTTCTACAGCAGCTCCACCGTACCTGGACGGTCCAAAATGCTGATATGAAAACAGAAAATAAGCAGATTTTAGGAGCGTTTCGCTTCTTCTTCTTCTTCTCCACAGCTTCTGAAAGCCTTCCAGGTTTCTCTGGTCCAGCGTGTGCAGGAGGAGCTTTGAAACTCAGTTCACCGTTAATGATGAGAAAACTTACATCTTATTGCTGAAAACAAATCTCTCTTAATAAAAAATGTATGAAATCAAACTCTAAAATAAATAAAAAAATTAAAATTGCTCGTTAAATGAACTCGTTCCTGGACGGATCTGAGCCCAGATCAAAGTTGGACTCTCATCATGGAGGAACGGATCGATGCCGTCCTGCTTCAGCACCAGAGCTCCAACCTGCTCGTCCTTCCTGGTAACCCATGATTAATCTGATCAATCTGCACATCAGCCGTCCGTGTTGGCGTAAAAACACCACGTCTGCTGGTGATTGAGCAGCAGAAACATGATTAAAGTGTCGGTGTGTGGGGGAAAATAACCAATTCGGGTATTTTGTTTTAACATCTGTGTAAAATATTGAGGTGAGGCTGAAAGAAAATCAAAGTACATGAAATCTTTGACTGCTTCTGTTTGCCATCGATACCAAGCAGCCAAAGAAGAACGTTCTAAAAGAAGGAAATCTGTAACACAGAATTTAAATTACTTCCACGTGTAAAAGAACACGTGCAAGTAATTTTTGTGCAAAAGAACTCATTGGTTGTTTCTTTGTTTCATATAGTTTTTTTTAAATGATTTATTTTTCTACTTTTTTGCCTTTTTCTGCTCACTTTGCATTAACTTTGCTTTGATATCCGTTTCCTGCTCTCGTCCAATCAAATTCAAAGAGTTTGTGTTTTTAAAGAGACGACTGAATCCATGTCATGTTTCACCGTAGCAAGAAAATCCAAATATGCAGCATTTTCAATCAAAATTTCTATTTAAAATGTATTTGTGTCGCACATTTAAAGCGACCTGAGCTGACCAATCACAATAGTTACTGCATCACAGGTAAGAGTAGGTAAAAAATAGAATGAGAGAAAATAAAGTTAGCAATGAAACAGTGATATAAGTAACTGTAGAAAAGCTATTGTAATTTCAGTTAAAATGATTTTCCCATTAATTGATACCGTAGTATCAAATATCTGTGAAACACGATGAGTAGAAATTAGACTTAAACTTTATTGTCATTTTGTACGCACATATATTGATGATATTAAGTTATGCTTTTCTTTCAAAACTCACCAGATACAAAAACTAAAATGATTGATTGCTGGACTAAAATGAAACTCTGGCTGGCTGATAATTATCGTCTTCTAGTGAAACAAAGATAGTTATGTGTTCTCCAGGTGTGGCTTTGGACTCCAGCCGAGCATTTGCTGCCGTTTCAATCTGCTTAGAATCTGAAATCTGGGACGAACATCAGATTTTGACTTGAACTTCGGACTGGTAGGTAAAATCCATCGCAGGCTTCTTACTGAGGAACATCACCAAACTCAGACCTGGTGATTCGTGTCTTCTGAACTTTCTTGTTCTCATATTTCTTCCTGTTTGCCAGACAAAGCTTCTCTTTGCCACGTACGCCACAGCCAGGGTTAAAACAAATCATATAAACCCCAGTTTTATATTCATTCATCTGGCTTCCTGTTTAGTTTGGAACATAAATGAGTGGACGGTCAGGCACCAGCTTATTTGTCCAATCTTCCCATTAAATATTCAGTTGGTTCTCTTCGTCTACACGGCCAAATGTGTCGGTTATTTCTGGGAATGTTACCTAAAGGTGATCAATCTTCCTACTTAGTTTGGTTTATCTTATCACTGTTTAAAAAAAGAGTTTATCTATTTAGACTTGCATCTTACATGGGTTTTATACCAGCATTAATATTATCATATATGACTTTTCTTATACTTGTTCCTGTTTTCATGCTTTTCATGTTTTGTCATTTTTCTCATGTTGTATGTTGTTCATCAACGTATCACTTTGTCTGTGAAAATCTCTTTAATAATAAATAGATTAAATTATTCATTTTTGAATAAAACCATATAGTTGTAGGTTCAGTGTTGCTCTGTGGTATAATTATAATATAAAAATTATATAATTTCCACTGCTCCTTTGTTGTCCTCGTTCTGTTGAATCATTATTATGAGACTGAATTATACGGTGGCCCTGAAGTGCAAACCACAGCAACAAATCTCTAAACACAACTACAAATTTAAAAAATGACTTATTCAAACCAACAACATCGTAATAAACACAACATTACATTGAAACAAGTACAAGCAACTAAATATTGAAATACATAACAATGAAAACACAACATCTTTAAAAATTACATTTTCAAACCCATCTTAAAAAAACACAATAACATTGTGAACTGCCTTTAGCGAGTTTTTGAAAACATTAATGTTATTACTTTAATTTAAAATTAAAGTAATAACATTTAATAAATGACATTAATATTAATAAATTTTGCCAAACGGCGCCGTTGTCCAGTCAGCCATGTCTCATGTTTCCTGCTGGTGCCGACCTCTTCCTGTAGGTTAATGTTATTGTGTTTTCTAAGATATTATTGTGTTTTTTAATTCATCGTTGTGTTGATGTAGTTTGCACTTCAGGGTTGCCGTAGCATCAGCCATATATTTATGCAGCGCTGCTCACCTGAATCTCTTCCTTCCTGAACTTGTTTCCTCATGAGTTAACCAGATTAATAAGATCAAATCTATATTTACATGACAAAAAATATATACAAAAGCAAAAATATTTAGTCTGAAATTATAGTGTAATAATGCAAGAAAAATAAAAAGAAATGCATTGTGGTGTTTTTTCATTATTTTTATTTCTTCTTATTTACTATTTCTCTCGCAGGATTTCAGCGTAGTTTAAAATTGTTCTGCTTTTCCTGCTTTAATTTTGTGCAAAGCCAGGACTTCTAGGTCTAATGCTGCTCTGCGGTGGATGTCTTCAGCCGCAACGTGTGGCTCACAGAAAATAAAAAGGTTTATTACGAGAACATTTCATACATGTGGGTTCTCTCAGGGTACTCCGACTTTAAAACACGACTGTTGGGTTAATTGGTCTCTACAAATGGCCCTTAGTGTGTGCATGGCTGTTTGTCCTGTGATGGAGCGGCTATCTTTTTGAACGTACCGATTCATTTTTGTATGAAAACGTGAAGTTTTCTCAAGAGTTGTTAATTTAGCAGCTTCAGGTGATCTTTGCTTCTGCTCATGTGTTCCTAAAGTCTAGTTTCTCAGAACAGTGGTTGTGTCATGAAACACAAACTTATGTCATCACTCCGGGTCACAGCGGAAGGAAAGGTTTATCCAGCGTCACGCCACGTCTCAACGAAGCGAGAGCGGACTGTAGCTTCGCCGCCAAGCCACAAACTTCTCCCACAGCTTAGGTATCAAACTCTTCAAAGGTCTGCGGGCTGTTTCCCAGGTTCCACGAGGAGGCTTCTGAAATCATCAGAGACGAGAGATGATGAGAAAAAATGTTAAGCTGCAGCTGATCGATGGCATCAATAAGCTGATGGGGCTTCAGACTGAAGCTGATTAAAGGCAGCGGCTGAAACCAGACGGGGCGGGAGGAGAGATCCTGCAGGGAGCCTCAGATTCAGCAGAATGAAAGGCAGGATGTCCAATAAATGAAGCTGCAGGTCAAAGGTTAAAGCCATTAGGAGGACCTACGCTTTGGCCTCAGAAGGAATCATGAAAAGTAAGAACTGCAGATGAGAGAAAACAGCTGTTTCCAGGTGCTGCGCGTCAAACCTTCAGTGTGAGTACTTTGATAAAAGCAGTTTTACTAATTTACTTCTCTGGAGCTTACAGGTAAGGCGGGTTTATTTATATAACACATTCCCTTAACAGCACGACTCAAAGTGCTGTGTGTTAACACAATGCCAGGACGGAAAGACATCAGCAGAGCAGGAGACGCACCTGTGGCTACCAGTCCTACTGAGAAAGGACAGACACCTCACACCAACTGTGTGGTGGAGGGTTGATTATTAAAGAAATCAGTAAGGGAGCAAATACTTTCTCACTGCAAATGTAATTTGCTTTAATGCCTTTATTTTCTGTCATTTCTGCAGTCCTGGCGGCTCTCTGAGGTCTCGTGTGGAGTAAAGATCCCAGCAGGACTTCCTCTGGTCTCAGATTATTTAATTGATTTTCTGAAGGTAGCAGCCGACAGAACTCACTTGTTTGTTTTCTCCTCCTCAATGTTTCCCACCTCTTTGCTTGGTCTTCTTCGGTAGGAGTGTGAAATGTTTGGAGAGCGTTCAGCATCATCTCCTGTATTTTTTCTATTATTGATGTTCCCAAAAAGTATTTTTCTCCCTCTCAGATACAAACAGATTATCTAAAGATCTGCACTTGTTTGTGATCAATAAGATCTCACAGCTGGACGTGAGAAAACCTCCACTTCTGCACATGTTTCGTCGCAGCTAGGCTGGTTGATACGATCCACTTACAGCTACAGTACAGCAGTTTCCCTGCTGGGTTAATCGCTTTAACGTTTATCTCTTTTTAAGTAATCTTTAAAATAAAGAGCCACCCACACCCCGTACACACCAGTAGGCTATATATAGGCCTACTGTTTGTGTTATTTTGCATTGTCTTTCCCCACAATAATGTATTATCTCCTGTTTAGATATTTGTTTTGTTTGGAGTTTCTGCTGTTTCTGCTCCTTGAATTAAACTTGACTATTTTTAATTTGCCTTTACCTTCCTTTTCTACTTTGAAGTTGTATTTTTATTTGCCGTACCAGAGGATGAGAAGTATTTTACAGGATGAATTGGGTTTAACCAGGACCAAACCGTAACATTTTTACATTAACAATATTTATTTACAAAGTGTAACAATTGTGTTTATATGTTGCAGTTTTTCAGTTTAATGAGCCGAGGGCAAGAAAAGCCAAAAAATAATAATAATTAAAAAAAATGTTGGTTCTGGTTTATGTATCTTTTTGTGTTCGAAGTGTAGAAGTAGGCGGAATGAGACACAGCCTAAACATCCAGAATGTTTCAAAGCTATATTTAACATGCTAACTAGACTCCATTGATGGTGAGGCTAGTCAGGCTAGAATTACTTTAGCTAGCCAAATAGCTAGCTTAGCAATTTAGTAAGTTAACCTGCCAAAAAGTTCATGTAGCTCGCCTGCTACCAATATTACTGAACAAAATATTTAGCAAGCTACACTCTGCTGTTGATGTTGAACTTTGAAATTCATTTAGTAGCTAAATAGATAGCTTAGCAAGCAAGCTAGCTACTTTGCAAAAAAGGTTAGTTAGCTAGCCAGCTACCGGTACTGTGAATCTATCATGTTGTCACTTAATTAGCTGGCTATTCAGACAAAAATATTTAAATTTATATAATATATAATATTTCAAATATATAATAATATAATATATAATATTACAAAATTTGAATAGGTTCCTATAACATTCAAAGTGGAGTTTATATGCTGGCATTTATAGCCAGCTAAACAGTTAACTATCTGGCTAATTAGCTATCTATTTAACTTATTTATATATTATTAACAGCATAAATTTTATTTCCTTATTTCTAATTGAAGGAAGAAAGGGTGTGTACATATAAAATATTTAGTCTGAAAAACAGTAATTCTCTGCAAACTAATCTTCCTTCTGCATTTTCCTGGAAATCTCCTTAAGGTTGGAGGTCTCTAACTGAGGAAGAGTGACAGTATGCTGCACCTCCTTTATGAGAAAGAGTCCTTCATAGTTTTTAAACTCTGCAAAGACATTCAGCTTGTCTAAAAGCATGACGTTTAAATTCTGGCGGTAGGTTTCACGTTTCTGGAAGGTCTTTGTCCCACAAATCAAACTTGATTGATTTAGAAACAAAGCAGTTAAACAAAAGCAAATATATAAAATGTTCATGTTTTCAAACATTTGGTTTAAATTTTGAACTGAACCCTTTGCAGCGGCCTTGTTGCAGATCTTCTTCCCTACAGTTGAAGAAGTCTATTCATGTTTCCTTCATGTCTTCCAGCAGCTTTGTGACTCCAGCAGCAGCAGATTTCTGCATCAAAGCCTCCAACCTGCTAAGTTCCTCGCTAAGTTTTCAGTAATCCTGGGAAAGTACGGCGCTTATTGAACATGGGACAAAGTCCTCCGGCTTCAACATTTAAACTAAAATTAGAAGGAAAGTCGATGATAAGCACAGAGCGGATGGAGATCAAAAACAGGACAACGTGTGTGCTTAGCTCCGACAAGCTTGAGTTTGCTTTTAAAGTTGGCGAGGACGAGGAGGGTGTGGAACTTGGGGGGTTCGGGGTAGTTAAGAGCAGAGAGGCTGTGATTCAGCTCAGCTGGAGAGAGAGAATATCGACATGGTGTCAGAAAACCTTCAGTCCCTCAGGTAGGCATTAAAACCGGGCCGAAATCCCCGGGAGACTCTGATCCGAGCTTTGATTCACCGGGGCCTTTCACATCAACCACAGGGGCACGAAGGGGGGCCCTGCCAGAGCAGGGGGCCCCCGACTTTAGACTCACAGTGCTGTCAAAATATAAACGCTGCTGCTCCACTGTTCAATTATCAGAAAAAGTGATCAGATATCATAATATTCAAAATAAAATCGACTCAGATCGATTAAAGAGCTATTAGTAATTCAAATGGGGCAGTATCAGGATCAGAGGAGAGGTATGGAGCTGTGGCGATTGGGGGGCGAGTGGGGGGTCGAGGCGGGAGAGATGTAGTCAGACTGCCCCTTGTCAAAATATAAACGCTGCTGCTCCACTGTTCAATTATCAGTCCGGCTTTAAAGCAGCGCTGCAGCTTAAAGCCGGATCAGGACGACTAACGGCGGCTAAGACGCAGGGATTTCTGGGATTGTGGAGAGGATCATGAGTGTTTGGATGGAGCTCCGACGTCAACAGACACACTTAAAGAAGTTCCTGCGTTTTTAAAGTTTCACCCAGACAACGGTTAAAGGTGCCTTCACTATGGAGACTTAAGGCAGACCTTTAATTGTTTAATTCAGTCAGGAAGTACTTCACTTCCTTCCTGAGGAACTGAGGGCATCATTCAGGCTCAGAGACAACATCTACCCCCATGTTCTCAGTCTTGGTCCTCAGAGCCCACCGTCCTCCATGTTTTAGCCCCCCCCCCCCATTGGTATATTATGAATCAGGTGGTGTGGAGCAGAAACCCGTCTAAAACATGAAGGACAGTGGACTCTGAGGACCAGGGTGATGAAACAATGATCTGCACCTTTTCTACATTCCTTCTCTGATTTCAACCCATAAGTAGCAAAACTTATATCTTATTCCAAATAATTAAAAACAAACCCCATCAGCTCCTCACTTTTTGCAGCGTGCAGAGATGAACTCTTGTCTGTGTTAATGAATCGGATCAGTGCCTCAAAGAGCAAACTTTCCACCATTAAATATTGATCAAAAATTACATATGCAGCAAATTTAGACCCAGTTCTTTTTAATCTGCTTCCTTTAATTCCTTTCATCAGTTAATGCAAAGGCTTTCCTCCATCGAACGCGGCGCAAAACTCGCTTTTTATCACTCAGCCTGCAGAGGAACCAATGTGGAGGGAATTATTCCCTTAAATACAGAAACTGATGAGAAGTGGAGCAGGTTCTTCACAGTTTACTTTCTTAGTTCTGCTCTGTGCTTCTCATGCTGAAGCTTCACGGTGGCTCCGTCGTCCTGCTGCAGGCGTCTCATTCGCTCGTTGGACCCACTGGAGCGAGAGGTGACCCTAAACTCAACGTGGAAATAAAACCGGATAAAAATGGAGACATTTGCATGATCTAAAAATGGATCAGTCTTCAAAGAAGAAATGTTTTAGGGTTTTTTGCGTGTTACTCATCTGTGTTGACGAGCTTCTGTGATCCTCTGCTCACTGGGTCAAACACACAATGGAGCGTTTCCTCTCCACACGTGTCCCGTTCCTCTGGGAGTTTCCTCATTGACCTCTGCTGGGCTCTTCCTGGATTTACCCCATCTGTCCACGTTAGAGAGCCCAGAAAAAGCCTCATGTACATCAGTCCTGCCGCTTTAAACTCTATTTATTCATTCTTTATTTCACCTCATCAACAGGAAAAGTTTACAACCACAGCAAGTTTTTAGGTAAAGCACCATCAAAGGTAATTCATGGTGTTTTACAGGAAAATGAAGGAGTGAAATATGTTAAAAACACCAAATACACAAAGAAATGAAATCAAAGTTTGAAGCTTCACGTAAAAACAAACATTAAAATACTAATTCAGACCCTTTACTATCAGTTCTCTCAAATCCTCCAGACAGGTTGGTTCAGAGTTTTCTATCTAAAGCCGGGCGTACACTGCACGATATTTTCAGTCGTGGTACTCCTGTACAGCTCAAACTGTGCGACAAAACCTCAGGGTTTAAAAGTTCACCGCTCACCATAACTGTTCTTACCCGACGCTCTGATGAGACCTGACTGCTCACACTGTACGTTCAAAACTCGGACTCTGCCCGTAGAGAGATGGCGCTACTCGGACTCGTCCCCCCGGAAGCCAAATGTCAACAGTAGAAGAAGAAAAAGGCCGAAGTGTCGATGCTCTCTGTTAAATATGAGGCTCACTAGAACAAAACGCGCTGCTTTGGTAATTCTACCAGTTGCTCTTCCGTAGTTTGACTCCATGTCACACGTACCGCCGCCATGCTTCTCTCCACTCCTATGTTTTCGTTTGAGAAGACGAAGAAGAATCCACTTGTTTGCGCGTGCGCAGTGTGCGAGGTCGGGGGAAATCGGCTCGTAGACGGTCGTAACTCCGCTTCAACAGCAGGAGGCGCTCACCATCGCTCACAATCACCTCACGAGGGCCGACTGAATTTCTAAAATGTTTGATTTTCAACCGACTGTCCGATTCCTGATGGGGAGGTGACAGGCGTGAGAGGCGAATCGCCCCTTGTTACCGCCTGTATACGACACGACGCAGGACGCACGATCAAGCTGAAACTCGTATGACTGAAGAATCGACCCGAAAAGGGCAAAAACTCGTACGGTGTACGCCCGGCTTAAGGAAACCCAGCAGGTTGCATCCAGTCGTTGACGTCCAGCATTCATTCCTCCTGGATGATTATGGAGCCACAGTGGACAGTTGCTGGCTTTGAGTCGTTGACTTTGCAGCAATCCCTCATAGCAAGCATGCATGGAGCGACAGTGGAGAGGAAAACCTCAGAAAGTTTTTTTTTTTCCTTTGGTGCGGTTTGCTTTCACATTACATTCTTTGCAAGTGAACTATAACTACAAAGCCACGCGTGTGCCGACCGTTGCGCCCATTGGAGCGGGACGTCGCACAGACCTGGAAATGGAGGAAAGCTACCATGGAAGCAAGCAGCTCTGATTTGCATATTTGTGCTGTTACTGCAGCGGCTAAATCAGCGTGAGCGGCAGGAGGGGCTCATTCAATGTATTTCTGATTTTGGAACGCCGTCAGAGAAGGAGCCCCACAGCAGGCTGGAAGCAGCAACAGACGCTGGCAGGAGTGATTTGAGGACTACGTTACTGCTATGGTGGCTCGCTAGGTCCAAAGAGACGAATGTTTTCTGTAGCTGGGTCTGTAGTTGTGTTCAAACCAGAAGAAATCTGCACCAGAGTCCATCCTGAAGTGGACCGAGACCACCTCAAAAAGTGGGTCTCTGCCCGGTTGTTTGGTCCCCACCAAGATTGTCTCGAGTGTATTCACACCTGCACAGAATGTCCAGACCAAGGGGGGAAACACACTCTGGTGCGTTTAAAGCGGACCACATGTGGCTGGTGTGAATACGCCCTGACATTTGAAGGGTGAGTGGTTCTGGTACTCGCTGACTTTCTAAGCCCCAACCGTCCAAAGGAAGAGATGTGTCCACATTCTCTGCACACGTTTAAGTTTCCCCACTGTGGGTTGGACTCTGCCAGCTGCCCTCTGTCCCAGACCCTGTCTGTAATGACCATAGTCCTACAGGTGTCTGGTTCTGGATGACCAGGGTCTCATCTTTGCTTTACGCAGATGATGCGGTTCTCTTAGTACCTTCAGGCCACAGCCTTCAGCAGGCAGGAGGAGCTAAACCAGGCATTGCCACCTTCGTAACGCCTGGTTGCTGTTATACTGAAGTTTTCCTAAAGTAATGATATTAAGTTTTTTGCCAAATTGGGGAATTTGAAATTGTGCTTTTGAAAAAGTTTTATTTCTTTTTTGAAAAATGTTCATGAAGTAAGAACATTTTGAGCTTTCTACATATCTACAGATCTGGGCTCTATTTCATTAGTTTTCATGTTCTTATGTGAACAATCTGAATTAAAACTGATCTGCTGTGATTTAATCATATGTGGAATAACTGTAATGCCTCACCTGGAACAACATTTGAACTGATTAATGTCCAGGGTGGATTAAAATCACAGCTAAAATCCTGATTTCATTATGAAACACAAAGTGTTTAACCATGTTTTAAATATTCTCTCTGGAGCTTTTTTCTCCCAAGCGTTCTCCAGGATCAAACCTTCCGTCTGACGCCTCCTAACAGATATTTATCCCTACAAACTGTTTAAAGTAGTTCCTCTTATCCTCCAGTATCTTTTCCCCAGTGCTGCCTGTCAGCATCAGAGCCTTCAACCTTCTCCGTTCTCATTAATCCTCAGAAAGTATCCGTGCATACTTAAACGTGGGACAAAGTCCTCCCCTGTCAGCGCAGGAAAGTCCACGTTTAACGCTGAAGAGGAGATCAAAACCAGAAGATTTATCTGTTTAGCTCCAACAACGTCAGAGTTTTTAAAGAAATTAACGAGGATGGAGAAATGTGAAGCTAAACTGTGAACAAGGATCTAATTAACTGGGAAACTAATGATGAACTTTGTTGTCCCAAAGGAACAAACTCTGGCTGCTGCATAAACCATGGATGTCACACATAAAACACTGCTGTACAGATTCCATTATAGAAAAATACATCCATCCATCCATCATCCATCCATCCATCATCCATCCATCCATCCATCATCCATCCATCCATCATCCATCCATCCATCATCCATCCATCCATCATCCATCCATCATCCATCCATCCATCCATCATCCATCCATCCATCATCCATCCATCCATCATCCATCATCCATCCATCATCCATCCATCATCCATCCATCATCCATCCATCATCCATCCATCCATCATCCATCCATCCATCATCCATCCATCCATCATCCATCCATCATCCATCCATCCATCCATCATCCATCCATCCATCATCCATCCATCCATCATCCATCCATCCATCATCCATCCAT